>OZ026619.1:90110561-90710561 GCA_964020975.1 Hermodice carunculata
AATTATAGCATTGGACATGGTCTATGTATTCTATAAATTTGGCAATTGTAATCTCATTACTTTTCCAGATATGAAATTTTATATCTTAACTCTTTCACCGCAGGATGCGACTGTAGTCAAATTCAAAGAAGGCTGCCAAATCATGTGACATTTGACCTTTAAAATGACTTTCTGACTTCTGGCCCTGAGACGGACGATACTAAAAAGTGCATGATGTAGGTAATTAGTTTTTTATTTGAAGTTAATTTGTTTTTAAAAAATTTTAGATGTGATCTGTTGGTTTGTATAAGAGGAAAGGGTTTATAACCTGCAGCTTGCCTTTATAAACTGATAAGGTTGGCATAAAGTCTGATGTAACACAAGCGAAATACAATTTTCACATAATATTCTTTACCTTTATTTATTGTATTTACCACAAATGTATATGATTGGTTCAAGGGAACAAGATTGGATCAATTTTTGGATGAAATAAATGGCAACATGAGATGCATCTCTTGCTTTGTGTGTTTTAGGTTTTTAATTTCAAGACAGCTCCCAAATGTTATGACCTTTGGGCCTGAAAGTGACCTTATGACCTTGAACCTGACATTGCAAAATAAAAACCATGATGTATATTGCTAAGGCTGACAGGTTGAAATAAACACCATGAGAACTTTTTTAGATACAAAATCTAGCATCAAGTAAATCAAAATAGTTGAAAAAAATGCTTAGAAATTTAGCTTTTGGAGGTTAACCTAGGTAGAAGTGCAGCAGTGAAAGAGTTAAAATACACTTTGGCTCATAATTTCCGTCCCGATTATAGGTGATACCCCAGTATCATTAGCAATTTAGATTTTGACCTCCCCCCACAATTCCACCAAATTTGGTGAAGATCCGTCACAAACTGAAGGTGCTAGAGTTTTCACAAGATTTTCCCATTTTGACCCCTATATTACATAATATTGTAGCTGGTGCAACCAATATCGAAAGGGACCTAGATTTTCATACACACTATAAGTTCTGAAACTTATATTGGGCTAGCTTGAAAACTGTGGACGGTATCATGCTAAGGAGCAATAGTTTACGGAAGGACAGATGGACAGAGAGACATGAGCGGTTGTATAAGCTCCGCAACCTCTGGTCAGCAGAGCTAAAAACAGAACTCTAATCAAAGACTAGGCTCTGCAAGTGTTTACACAGTAATTCCAGGAAAACACAATGGATCAATTAATAGCTAGTTTATATACCTGAGTGCTAATATGACAGGCCAGAGTAGTTGTGACACTTTACTGTGTGGTGTGCTGCAGCTTGTTTATGTTGCATTTTTCTGCAGAATAGCACCAACAATACTGTTCACTATTTATTAGTAGTATATATATATATATATATATATATATATATATATATATATATATATATATATATATATATATATATATATATATAAGCTTTATTTAATGAGGGTAACTTGGTTAGGAATTAACAAGTTAATTCCTAATCTTCCCCAAGGCCCTCAACAACATCAGTACAATGCAGTAATGGTTTTATAAACATAGTAGAATACTTTCAAGTACAATCAGCTATTTCGTACTCTCAGTTCTCATATTTCTTATAAACTTTAGGTATTCAGATTTAAATGTTACAAGGCTTGCAGAGTCCTTTACGTTCTTTGGTAAGGAATTCCAAATAACTGCACCAGAATATGCCAGTGATACTTTCAGATAATCTGTCTTAGGTTGTAACAAGTATAATTTACCCTCTGTAGAAGACCTCAACTTCTTCTGGCATGAATCTTTAACATAGACAAACATTTCTCGTAAATACAATGGTGCTAAGTTATTAAATATTTTGTACATTTCAACAGCTTTCTTGTATTGTACGCGCTCTTCAATGGACATCCAGTTTAGCTTACTTAGAAGCTTCTGGTAGCTACGTTGGCCTAGTTACCATGGATGTTCCATAAACCTCAATATATAACATTCCTATTGGTTGGAATCTTTGCACCGTTTCATCTAATGGTGGACACCTGCTTATAGAATGTAGTTTTATCTTCCTTATAAAAAAAAAAAAAAAAAAAAAATATGATACAAAAAATGTCTTAATACTTCAACACATATCCAGTAATTAGGGTGACTATGTCAATAAGCTACAATTTAAGGTTGATGAGAGCCTTCCTTTGATTTCGCAGCATTCTTTATTTTCAGTGATGGCACAAAACACTGACTCAGTTTTCCAAAGATCAAGCCAAAGTGCATCCCCACCAAGTTTGAAGTGGATCTGGTTTTGGAGAAAATTACACAAAGACACATGTATACTAGTATTTCAATATTAACCATGCTAACGTGTATATGATGCAGAAAAAAATCGTTAAAAATCTGGACACAACAGTAGCACCACTAAAAGTTTGATGGCGGTCAATACAGCTACATTCCCCTCAACTTTGCAGAGAATGCTTCTTACATTTTGGGAGAAGATGTCAAACTTCACGAAAATAGACTCATTTAAAAAAAAAACATATCAAACTATCTCAGTGCCACGTGCATGTCATACAAATTGAGCTTCAGGGGTACTCAGAAGCATCTCTGCCCACATTTTGAAGCAGCTGGCCAGCTGGTTTCAGAAATAAAAAATTTCCATCCAAAACTAAATGAACAAACAAGCTAATAAATAAATAAATAAATGGATGGATGGATGGATGGATGGATGGATGGATGGATGGATGGATGGATGGATGGATGGATGGATGGATGGATGGATGGATGGATGGATGGATGGATGAATGAATGAATGAATAAATAAATAAAGGCACATCCAAGTTTGAAGCACATCAGGCCATTGTTCCATTAGGCGTCAGAAACACAAAATTGTTCATGGAACGGACAGAGGACAGAAGTCACATGGACAACGATGGATGGACGACCATCTGATAATCTTCAGCCGAGTTAAAAATCACGTTCAACACATCACTTTTGTTTTCCACTTGGTCTACAATGTATATCTTGTGCATTTTTAGTGTACAATGAATTGACCCAATAACAAATGCATACAAAGACATTTTCTACAGGGTAACATGTAGAGTGACTCAAGTCAAACTCTGCATGATCTCACCAAGGAGCGCGTCTGCTGGGCTTTGAGATCAGTGATCTCTGTCTCCAGGAGGCGCACCACCTCCTCGTAGTCCTGCTCCATGTTACGTGCTGCCCTCTGTGCCTGCTCTGCCAGGTGTACCTTGCTACGCAGAGAACGACTCTCATGGATGGCTCCCTGCGCCTCCTGCAGTAACAAGCGAAAACACTGCACTGTTCTGCAACTTCCCTACCCAAGCCTGTGCCAGGCATAGGATTTCTACATCTTCATATTCTCCTCTGGCCAATAAGCTTTCTCCAAATTTTACATGCCCGGATTCCGAATTACTCGGTTGATCCACTCGAACCATGCTATGGATTTAGCAAACATTTACTCTAGTTTTAATTTATAGTTGTTGTCTGCATGGCTGGATGACCTGATGTGTCTAACAACAAGATAGGTTCACCACTCTGACCATAGAGATACATCATTTTCCTGCTATGAATTCTTCAAAATTCAAGTAGTCCAGGACTTGACCCCAGCAACGTAGTGAGCCGTGATGCTGCACGGTACGTATAAACACAGCATATGTGCTGACAGCATGATGATTACCGACATAACACATTGCTCTTAATTTCAGATTCTCAAGTATGACATATTCACATGAAACATGACATAAAATAAAGGTCTGATATTGCCTGTGGTCTTTCATTGTACAGCAAGATTAAAGAGACAGATTTGTTGCATTTATAATTTAACATTCGTAAGTTAATACATGTAATTGCACGCACAATAAATTTGATATGAAAAAAAAATAAAAAAACTGCCTCTACTCTTTTCATTAAGAGAATGGATTCATAGCCAAAGTATTCACTGTTCTCTCAGACTCCTCTCTGAAGTTGATGAAAACTTACTCTTCGAACTCGTAGCAGTTCTTCTTCTGCCCTGTTACACGACCGCTCCTTCTCTCTCAACAGAAGCTGTAAATGATACAGTCCCCTTACAACAATTCTGAAGGCACTCCGCAAAAAGTTTGTCTGTTGATGCATTTGGGAAACATGTATCACAATGTTAATAGACTTCAAAAAAACCCCCAAAATTTGCATTTATTTACTGTCACAAAATTATACAGAATGACACACTAGGAAACATGTATCACAATGTTCATAAACTCTAAACAAAATAATTTTAATCTATTGTCACAAGATTATACAAAATGATACATACATGTGATTACAAGTTAATGTGACAGGGACTGAAACCCGATTGGGCTTAATATTAATTTTACAACAACAATGACTACTATTTATGGATATCACTTACTGACATTAGCAGGTCGATCCTGCTTTGCCATAGGATTATAAATTTATCACAACCCTTTTGCTCCAAGACTTAGAGTTTCTCAAGAAAAGTCACTGTATGTAATTTACCACATACTGATTAAGAAGCCTCATTGTACCAAGTATGAAAGATCAGAATCATCCTCGGGGGCATGAATGTCTCGCTAGCGTAATTCAAGCCACTCCGAAGTTTTCTGTTGACGGACGTCTCTACTATGATACACTTATGTAGAAAAACATGACCCATATTCATACATATCAAACCCAACAATGACAGCAAAGAGATTCCAGATGTACCAAAGCATCAACATTCATCTTCCAATACCAATATGAAGAAACAAATTTCACTCCTGACTTGAGACAGGCAGTCACCCACAAAAGGCAACTGGTGGTTTTAAACTGGTCCTCTCAACCTTTGAAATATTCATTAAATACAGACTATAGAGTTTCCAATATGTACAGGCCCAACCACTCAAAATCCAAATTTTATTACTTTTGGACGGACGGACGGACGGACGGACGGACGGACGGAGGGACGTCCAGAAAGTGACTACTTACTCTCGCCAACAGCTTATGCTGGCGAGACAAAAATCTGAGCATAGAATGAACAAACATGACGGGAAATGCAGCGAACGGATCAAACAAGCTGCTCATCAATAACTTTGTTATCAAAGCAGTGGCCTACATAGAGCTGATACAGCAGCTACAGTTACCTCCGTGAGGCACACAAAATGCCCATGAGGTGTGGATGGGTCGTCCTCCCTCTGGGGGTTGTCCCTCCAGACGAGCAAGAGATATGCTCGAAGACTGTCCGCCTCACTCAGGAGGCTGTCCTATCATGTTGGGGACTCACCTTTAGCCTCTCGACCTCCCTCTGCAGGCTGTCTCTGTCCTGTCGAACTCTCTCCAGTTCGTCCTGTATTGGCATCTCGGGCAGTGTGTCCACCTGAAAACGTACAAAAAAAAAAAAAAAAAAACTGTCCGCAACTTCAATGAAACAATGCCATCCCTTTGTTTCTTAGTTAAATGGCTGTGTTTGTCAAGTAGTCTACTCTCCCATCTCCAGTTGAACAGGAAAGATGAAATGTATGCAAGACAAGTTAACAGGTATGACAAAAAACACATTTCCCCTCCGACACACCGGGCATCAAAACACGGACTTCCTCAATGTATCATATCATACAATACAGAGCATAATGTACTGAATTTATCATGAACTGGATGTCTCCAATTGACAGAGTACAGAGCTTATGTTTTCAATCCGTTTAACTTGCAAAATAACAGTGAAGATTCAGCTAAATGAGTGATTTTTACATAAGGCTGGTTGCCTTAAGAAAAGAGTTGCACAGAAGCGAAGTTTTTTTCAGTTGGCACTTACATCCTAGTCAGAAACCACACTTATATTGCAATTCCATTCCATGAAATAAAACGAATGAAATGAAATCTCTGTCTCAAAAAAGAGGAGAGGGTCTATTGGGAGTGTGTGACATATTGCGAATACAGTTCTGGTTCTTTCTGTCCATACAAACATATGCTGAGGTATAAGTACTAAGGAGACAGACCTGTGACCTGAAGGCCGGGGGGTCCAGGAAGTCCTTGAGGTCACCGGCAGGGAAGAACTGGCTGCTGCCGCTCATATTCCGCTCCTCCAGCTGGAACTTGAAAATTTCTCTTGCTACTCGTACAAACTCTGAAGACAGACAATCACAGATGGCATCTGTGAAACTCACTTCCATATACAGACAATCCTAATGGTACGGTGAATATCTGTAAAACTTACAGACAATCATAGAAGGGGGGTAAGGGGGTGTTTCGGTACACTGGTACAGGTAATTATTTTTCTAGAGTACGCAGTACGGAAAATAAAAATCTTTCACAATTTTGGATAGTACGAAGTACGTAAAATAAGAGGGCCTCCAGTACGCCAGTACAATAAATAAAATGCCCCAGTGCGCCAGTACGGGAAACCCCTCACCCACCCTCATCATAAAGTCTACAGTATACAGCTGTGAAACTTGCTTTCACTCGTTTATTGCCAAGTTTTGGCCCGAGACAACAGCTTCCCTAGATGTGCTTGGGGCACAAAGCACCCAAAGCATGCTAAGGAAAGCTGTTGACCTGGACCATAACATTCTCAGGAACCACACGCATGCTTGTACTTGAATGAAAGGTGTTTCCTTTTCACAAGGAATACGAATCTAGAAATCCTTATTACAACTGAGAGCAGTTCATCTTAAGGAGTTCAAGTTTAGTGGCAGTTGGCAGTGGAGGAGTTGAGACAGAAGATCATAAAGGCTACAGTGTATGTCTGTAAAACCTACTTGAAGACAGACAATCATAAAGGGTACAGTGTATTAGTAAAACTTACTTTAAGGCACATAATCATACTGGGTGACTGTCTATAAAACTTTAAGACATACAATCATGAAGGGTGTATCTGTAAACCTCACGTCAAGACCGACAGTCACAGTGGGTGTCTGTAAAATTTACTTTGAGACAATCATAAAGAGTATCTGGTAAATTTACTGCATGGGAGACAATCATAAAGCATATCTGCAAAACTCTGTTCAAAAACTGCTTCCGTAAGAACTTTTAAAATTATCTCAACATAACTTAGGGTTAAAAGATTACAACAGCTAGCAATTCAACAACCTAAAGCAGTTCATTATAGTGTTTACATCCACATGTAACCATGAACTACTCCCATGTAACCAAAAAATATCCTCATGGCATTATACATGAAGTATTTACATCCACAGGTAATACCACCATGCCATTATAACATACCCACATGAGACCATCAACACTGCTGCAATTTTGTCATCTGGAAATACCCATCTCCATACATTTTTATGAAAACCCATCCAACAAGTGTAACACAAAGATCTATCCCATGAACACAGTCATACATATGTACGCAGTGGGACTTACCCCCGTAAGTGACGACACCTGTGGGGTCGACATTGAGCTTTCCCCTCATTTCCATTTGCTGCTCTGGGGTTGGGTCCAGTCCCAGGTACTTCAGAGCCTACAAAGACACATTATACCACTCACACAGGTAGCACATAGGATAATATTTCCCTGTTATATTGACCTACCTTCGCACAGATTTTCAGGATTCAGAATAGGTCTCCTCCTGACTTCACATGCCAGGTATGAAGGCCAAGAATAAAAACTGACTGATAACGTCCTAGCCCGGAGAGTTAAATGTCAGGTAAAACTTGTCAAGTTTGTTTCACTCTATCTACTTTACCACAGTTAATGAAGTTTCATTAAGCATGTTATGCAAACGGTGATGGCAGAATGTAATCTGGAGGGTCACTCTCAGGGTGCACTGATCGGTGGTGACCAAACTGTGATACATTGGCAACAAAACTGTTGAGGCAGTGGCACCTGCTCCAAAGACCACCTCTCATGAGAAACGTTGTCTTGCCTTTTCTTGACATCAGAGTCTTTTTATGCCATGACTTTGCCTGTACCACCTGCAGTATGAGACCACTTTGCAGATATGGTACAGGCAGTCTTAAGAAAGAGGTCCTGCTGTACCTACCACTTGTAGTTTCTCCACCCTCAGTCGCACATCGGGGTCCAGGGACAGCTTATTGGCCTGACTCGGGGGCGGGGGCGGGGCCATATTGACTTGCCCCAGATGCTCGTATGAGGTACCGGGACTGCCGTATTCCTGTCCCATTAGGCTGCTGGGCTGTAAGTGGCCACTGGCCCCGCCCAGCACCGGCGACGGCTCATACAGGGACTGCTGTGGCAAGGAGGCATCTGCAGGGGGCTGGGTACTACTGGGCTTCAGTCCTGTCATCAAAACACCAATCACATAAGTACAACATAAGACACAGGGGTGCACAACAAACTGTTACAAATACACAACACTGGCTTGCTGTGAATTGATACTGAATATGATGTCACAAAATTACAATCATGTTAAAAGGCTACTTTTCTGGGAAGGTTTTGTCTGGCCCACCCCACCCCGCCATGGTTTACAATATCCAATACTTTATACAGCAGATATGTGTACCATTGTTTCACTCCATACATTATTGTCAATAAATGTATCACCTTGGGGCACTTTTTGAGATATAAAATGAACATGAATATCAACTTGTAATGATAAAGCACCATAGTAAGTGCCAAGTACGATTCACAGCTTCACAGTGTTGTTTTATTTTGCCATAAACCTCAGCTCCTCTGACAGACATCTATATAGATCTAGAATGAGCACATACAAAATAGAATGCCCTTAATAATTCTTTCCCCCTTAAACTGGCCAAATGAACCCCAATTCCCTAAGGGGAAAAAGAAAGAAAGAAAATTATAACATTCGACAAATTAACCTTCCCTTAACACTAATCACACATATATTCTGGATGCTACCTCTCCAAATTATACAATCGACATGGCTGCCATTGTGAAAATAGCGAGGTCCGCACCAAATGCGAACGGTTTGTGAATGAGCATTGCAACGATCTTGCAGAGTGGGGGTGGGAAGAGGGTTCAAATATATGAAACCAAAAATATATATTTTGCAATTATTTCAGAGCATCAATAATGCAAGCGTACTTTTGTGAATCAATGCATTAACTGTGTAATGTTCAAAATGGCGCTCGAGTGTGCCGTGTCGTATTTGGATTTGTAACTAATGATGATAAATGCTTCAGATGCAACCGAGCGGGCAGATTAAAGTTAAAATAGCAAGTCATGTTTTAAAAGTACTTTAACGACCGTTAGCCCTTGTAACTCGGAGAACGGACACCTGGAACCGTGCTGAAAACACTTGGCCACGATTCGCCTTGAGTTTCCTCTCCCAAAATGCATTGCACCGTGCTTAAATGGGCGCTCAATGTGCATGCATTATGCATATGCCTTCGTGTTGCATTTGGATTTATAACTAACAATGATAACTGCTTCAGACACAACCGAGTAGGAAAATTAAAGTTTAGATTGTAAGTCATCTTTTAAAATACGTTTAAGTATCTTAGTGTTATCAGGGACCTGCAAATTATATATAGCAGGTCCCTGGAGGGTTGAAACCACCATTATATTTACTGTATATTCTCATATTAGCATAAAGGCGTATAACTTTTGTTGTGTCACTTTTTAAAATAAAGTATGCAGTTGGTGTTTTGCAGACACCTTTCATTGAAAACATTCAAGATAAAAAAGGCGAGTCTATAGATAGAATCAAAAGTTATGCCAGTGTTTACCTGTCATAGCCAGGAAACACGTGCTCCGAGCACGGCTTGCCAGCCTTACGTCACTGCGTATGAATATGTGATTTACCCTCTGTTTATAAAACTCATCATGGAAAAAATATCTGTCAAACCATACAACACAAACAGGCTGATAAGCTCATGTAATAGTCTAGCTGAAACAGTGGGTTAATTACAGGTAAATGGCCCCCAAAGGTGTCAGCACAAGACAACCAAGAACTATTTAGTGCGGTAACCTGCACCTGATTGGCCGCAATGGTGTATTCATACCTTCAGTTATAAAAATTACCCCTTTGGTGCTTATATTTATTTATATGTTAATTTATTGAAAATTTAGATCAATCTTAATTCATAAATAATTAAAGCATTTCAGCCACAAACCTGTGCACAGCAACTTAATATTTTTGCTGATTTCATACTTGCATTTCTGCTATTTTCATGTTGTGGTCCACCATGGAAATAAGATAATATGGCCATATTTTTTTAATTAATTTTTTACTAATTTTTGCTAACTTTCATCAGATTTTTGTACAATCTGAGGGAAAATAGCCAGATCAGTACAATAATGACTAAAATCTTGTGATTTCGTCAACCATGTGAAGGCAAGATACTCGAAACTCCCCAGATAAATCATTTTGCATGCTCAAATTCAAATTTTTTTTAAGGGTGGGGTTGGGAGTGGTAATGCCCCCAGACCTCCCCCCTCCCTAGCATGCCTTCGGCCCTTTGGCCCATGTAGGTCACTTTTGGGCAACTGAAAAAAATTTATGGACATTTTTGGGCCACTTGGGTTTCTGACTGAGTTTGTAGCACTGGCCTGGGTCGACCAGTATTAATTAGGGGTGGGCGGCTTAAAGGTACCTTTTTTTTTTTGTTCCATTAATTTCAGGGTTGGTCCTTTTTAGTAGGTGTCAGGTTACCAGAACCATACATTTATTTTTGTTAGGCCTTGGGTAACTTGGACATTTGTTGAAAATGCATGTTCTTTCTCCTTTTACACATTACCTCTTTTGACATCACTTTAATTTGTTACCCGGGCACAGCTGGAGGCACTTGTATTTTATAAAAATTCCTACGGGGGGAGAGCCCCCCCCCCAACCACTCCAAACACCACCACCCAACCCTAGTCGCTGCGCAACCTCGCAATTCCAATCAATACACATTCAAGCCCTCTGTCAAAAAATCCAGGATCCGCCCCCGGGTTTAATATTATTAGTACGGGATGGACATTGTACACAAACCCACACCAAGATAAGCTGAGCTAGGACACAGTAACATGATGGTTCTTAATTATAATCCTTTTTTTTTTTTGTTTCTTTTATGATCAAATTAAGAAAAAATATGGAAGCAAATAACATTTGATGTCCAGCCAATCTTGGCAGGTTTTAGGCGTGAAGGTCTCGCCATACAAAAATATCAAAGACAGAATCAAAATTCTCTCCAGAGGACCTTGGATTAATATTCAGAGTGAAAAGGATTCATTCAAAGGTTATGCAGACAAAAAGATCACCAGCAAACTCATCTATCTCACATTTCTTTCAATGTTGAGCATCACATGTACATTCCAGGTAAGTATACAATGAACCCATGTTATTTGAAATTCGACTTAAATGTGCTTCAAAATTTGTGTCGTTACGTGAACATGTCAGATATCTCAGTGTTGATGTAAGGTTTCACTGAATAAACATGACCCTGGGGAAACAAAAAGCAAGTGGACAACTGTGATCATTAATTTCTACTTCCATAAGTAATTAGACACGACCCTTAGAGAGTATGTCACTAAGGGTGAATCGCCAGGCTACTGTGGTATCTCCCATGAAGGGCATTTGTCACAATTACTGCTTCCCAATGCAGTTGTCAAATCTAAAGCATTTGTTGGCAAAGCAAATCATGCAACAGCCACATGCAATGGTCGCAAAACACATTCAACACTTCTCCAGGAAAGGAGTTGTTTTTGACATCTTAGGTGAACTGAAGTTCACCTTCTCACAAACATTTAACTATTTCAGTGATTGGCACTGTGTTAAAATAGCCCCTTAAGAATATATACTTCTGCTTAGCAGAGGTGTCCAAAAATAGGCCATAAAACACAATAAACTAAAGGCGTGGTCTTTCTTTACCGGGGGGGGGGGGGGGGGGGTACCTTGGGATATTGGGAAAGGGTTTCATCATAGTTTTCGTGCCCCCCTATAAAAACTGACAAGAATTTGCAGCCCCCCCCTGCCAGTCTGCAGAATTTTGTGACCCCCCCCATTATACTGGTTATTGTTGTATGACTTTGTTATAAACTCATTCATAATTTGAGGACCCCCCCAAACCCCTGCCAGGGTGGGGTGGGGCAAATTTTACGACCCCCTATTAGGAGCATGTGTAATTTTGTGCCCCCCTCCCTAATAGGGTTGAGAAACTTTGCGACCCCCTCCCCCCAAATATCCCAAGGCCCCCCCCTCCCGTAAATAATGACCACCCCCTAAAAATAAAAAATTATAAGTCAATTTAGTGTGGAGGGGTTTACCCTGCTGGCATACCGCAAACCCTGCAAGTTAAGGGAGCCTCCATCCCCTGATGAAGACAACATGAACAAGAGGAACACTGGAGGGGTAGGGGAAGGCTCCCTCATTGAAATAGTTTACAGACTTGCCTTTAATTGGTTTCTTCTTGCATTTCATTATCTTTCTTAAGACTCTTTTGTTGAAACCTTTGCATTACCTGTCAATGCTGATTAGCTTGTCCCAGGCTGTGTAGTGTTGGTATGCCATGGCGTCCCTGCTTCAGGAAGCCAGTGTTTCCGTCAGGAATTTTTTCAGGGGGTCACAAGCAGGGAAATTCAGGGGAGAAGACCAGATTTTTACCAATTTTACATGTAAATACACAAGACCTGTGACCCTTTAGAATTTTCTCAGAAGATATTTGAGGTTTTAAAAGGGTAAAATACCCCAATTTGGGGGTTAATGGAAATGCTAGGAAGCCCCTTTATCTTCCGTACTTTGCACCAGCCATTAATTATGATTTTAAAAAATTTTCTGTACCTTCCACCAGGGCAAAATTTTTACCTATAACATAGTACTACAAGAGCCCGCCCCCCCCCCCCCCATAAAGTGGGTGTTAAGACATACAGCAAAATATTACTCTCACTCTTACATATAAATATCCTTAGCACTCGGTAAAATGCACAGCTATAAAATATGTAAACAGCCCGCAGTACATAGCAACAGTTGGTGACATGCACTGAATAAAATGTATATGGCAGGAAAAGAAAATATCATAAGCTATGATGTATTATAAGTTTGGACACACTGGTATAGTATAGTCTACATGCACTCAAATATATCTCTGGTTCGCAGGTTCAGTTAGTTTTATAAAATACAAAATGTGCAATTTAGTCACGTCTCAATACAAAACTATTATGGCTCAGCTGTGCATATTTCTCATATTAAAGCCACGTATACATGTATGTGTGTCTGTTACATTATCGGTAAACTATCAAATTCTTGAACATGACTGTATTTGTGTCTTTTTGTCCAAAACCACTTCCTAGTAGTCATTACCCATATTCCACAGTCCAAACTCTTTACTCTCCATAAGCTAACCTGTCCCTGTCTAACTTATATACATAGAAGTACTATTGTCCATATTGCACACGTTCCCCTGTAAAATTTTGACATAGGCTGTATTAGCCCAAATAAATTAAAGGGTCTCCAGCGGGTAACTACTCAACATGTTTCGGAGCCTTTTACCCGTGCATGTCTCTCTGAGTAGCGGCTCCTTGTCTAAGCTAAATATTCAGCAAAGACCCACATAATAATGAATAAATATGAACGTGGCAAATGATGAATTAGCTAAATACGTGAAGTTTTGCTTATAAATGCAGAGCTTCATATCAAAGAAGAATACCTGTCAAACAAACCATAATAATATTACCAAATTTGCATAGTACAGGTTCAGATAAGAACAATTTGACTTACCCCTGAACCAATATGTACCCTTTCTAGCTGGACAGCTTATCCTAGTTAAACCATCCGCCAATGTTTAACTGAAGTGGAAACAAGCTGGGGCTGGGGCATTATATTCAGTCCCAGTGATTGTAAAATAAACAGTTGCAGCCAGACCACCTGTATAAACCCAGGGAAATCCTAACAAGGACTGCAACAATGTACATCCTGCACCAGAGAAGAAAATTTTAAAGAAAAAATCTAATTCAATATTTGGATCAACATATGGACTAGCTTTCCATTTAGTGGTCACCACCTGCCAGGCTCTTTTTGATAAAGCTAGTGGGTAACTCAACAGTGGTTCACCACAATAGATGGTGGGTTTTGTGTACTGCTACCATCTAACATATATTGTTGTTGTACGTGTACTGTTTAACAATACCCAATGTCTGTTCAAGGGAGTTAATGACAGTACATATTTGCAGTTTTCTCCTGATATTACTGTTCCTAGACATCTTCAAAATATGTGAGTATTAACTAACATTTGCTCACTGCAGGAAAGGGACACAAATATTTATGGATTCCTTTTCTCAGAGTAAGTTTGAGTTTGAATTTTATTATTTTAAGTATATTTATGCATATACTATTTCATATAAATTCTCCAATTATTTACCTTTTTAAGCAAGAACTTGTTTTACAAGTATGTATTTGCTGATATTTCACGTTCATGCGTTCTTTACATTCAACTGGGTTGTCTTTACCATATACAAGGTAAAGGCAAGTGACTGCCATTATATCAAAGGAATGTCCGGGAATTTAAGGCTCCGAAACATGCTTGGTGGTTTCCTGTTGATGACCTCAAAGTGATATGTTAATTAATTTATAGATTTAGACTTAAACAGCGACTGGAACGGCTATGGAGCGTACAGAGATTGGATTTCGGTACTTTTTTTGTGTGTGTGTTGAGAGCTACACAGAAGATGTGGCACTGCGGCTACAGCTTGTACGCTACCGCCACAGCTACGCCAAAATAAACTCCTTGCGGCAAAATTTCTGAAGACCATTTCAACTTTACATCCAGGACTTTCTGAATATGAAGAGTTTGACCTCCCGATGACAAATAAACATTGTGCTCGTATCTGTCCAGTCTGACAAACAATGCCAGACAAAAGTTCTCCTGACTGCCACACATTTATCATCGAGGTACAGCTGTCACTTTTTCAATGGTCAATAATCATATTACTGGTGAGTCACCGATACATTCTGGGGCTATAAACATCTACACATTACAAACTTGTCAGGTACATCACACTACAAATAACATGCTGCTCCAGTCCGACAAAACATTCTACAATTTCTATTATCTTCCCAGTCTGATATAAAAATAATAATACTTTTAATTAATCCAAAACGGCATCAGTACTTGGTACTTCTTAAATCCGCTGACAGTGAGGTGAAAATGTCAACTTGGCGTGGATAGATATTGCATTTTAAAGAAGAAATCTAATTCAATATTTGGACCAACATATGGACTAGCTTTCCATTTAGTGGTCACCACCTGCCAGTTTCCTCTGTATGGTGAGGATAATTGATCAGCCTACATACATTTGTTCTCAACAAAGAGCATATAGTGGTTCTCCATTAATAAACTCCCCCTCATCAACGGCCACTCCTCTCATAGGGCCACTGTCTTCATGTAGTAATTTTTTACTTCTGCAGTACTGCCCCTCAAGAAAGGCCACCCCTCTAGTGTGGCCACTTTTGAAAGCCCAGTTGGGGTGGCCTTATTGGAAGGAGCCACAATACGAAGGTATATCAACATGTCTCACATTTTCTAAAATTGGAACAGTCTCCATGTTTATAATGTTGATATACACATAAACAGAAAGCGATAAAACTGTACACATTCCTATCACAGGTGTCTGAAATTTAATTTAAACATGTTTTACTTCACAACGGGTTCTTCTGCTGGCCAAGACTCAATGATGGCACTGAAATATGCTGTGCACTAATTTCAAACACTTGCAAAAAAATGAATATTCCCTACTTTACATTTCACAAACAAGTCAATAAATCTGTTGAAACCAGAGTCAGCCATGGTGCATCTATGGCAAAACTGTCATTTAACTCTAAGCCTTCAGAATGTAATGCAAGATAAAACCGGAGCCCGGCAACCTAGTGAGTTATTTCAATATTGGCTTGTGTCAGGTAGTGTTATTTTGAGGAAATGCTGGACATCCTCTCACTAAGAAGCAGTTTGTTGTTTCTCAGGACAGGCCTGTGTTGCATGGAAGTAAGCCTGCCATGCAGGCAAGACAAAGAGGATCAAACAGAACACACCTGCATAGATGTATGGATACTCGTAATATCTGACTGGCCCCATGTTCATCCCTGTATGATGTACATTGTTTGCTCATGGAGACTCATTGACGTGGCACCTGGGGTGATGCAGGCCTGTCTGCAAGCTCGCTGTAGCAAAGCACAGCTGCAGCACAGTCATTTTCTTTTTTGAAACACAGGCTGACTGAGACAGTACAATAAAGGCTGCTACGTTTACTGTGCTACTGCATTTGCAAATTCTTGGTTCTTGATCAAAGTTGATATGATCGATTGGGTTAATTGATCAGTAGATTGTGATACAAACTCACCTAAATTATACCTTGTGCAGTTATATTCATTCACTTTTTTACTTTTGTTATTTTGTTGTTATTTTATTTTATTTATTTATTTTTTTTTTTTTGGAGATCAGCTTGAGGAAGGATTCAGAAAACAAGAAACATAACGATATCTCCTCAAAATAAAAACATTTTTTGAATTCTAATATTTCTGTTTGCAATGCCTAAGGGCGTAAGTTGGTTCATGGATTTTATCAGGTATGGACAGCGATATGATACGATAAAAGACACTGACTGTGTCTACTGCTTATGTCGCACACATTTTCAAGTTTTTATGCAATGAAACACATTAAGAATTTGGCTGCAAATGGATGTCAACACCATGTGGGCGTGTCCTCCCTGCCTATCATCATTTACATGTATACTGGTACACAGGAAGTCATGGGCACACATAATAAATAACTTCCTAATAGCTCATTATGCCCACCATGATCTCTTTCATGAAAAACGAGAGTTTCTTCACTTTTACGTCAGTGTGATTGGCTTAGTTTTCACACTCTGTTCGATCATCCACTCATTGATTTGTTTGTGGTAGGACCAGGTGTCTCTTTTGAAGATGCAGTAGTTCCTTATTTACAGAGCAGGAGGAAGGAGTCACCAATCTGTTCTCATAACATTTTCAGAAAATATGTGATTTCTGCTGTTAACCCTTAAAGCACTGATTTAAGACTCAGTCAACACCTTTCCTCGGGAAACTATGTGCGCATTGCGTGCAAAGTGTCCTGAGGAAAGCTGTTGACAAAGACTACTGTTTGCTTTAGACTAGGCTTGCTGGTATTTGTATGAAAGGTATCTTCATGAGGAATTTGAATCTTTAACCCATAATATGTTTAACGGTAAGGAGAAAATACCGTTCAAAGAACGCGGTACCCTTCGGCCGCCTTCAATCTCTTTTGCTGTAAGTGAACAGTAGTGACCCATAGTATCAGGTATAGTTACCTACACAAATACTACTATTGTACACTTGACCTTTGACCTCAAAAACATTAGGTCAAATATATAGGTACAACCTTGACTTTCAATAGCCTTCTAGATCACCCTATGTTGCTTCTTTTGTTTTAAGATTTAGATTTCTAGATGCACAATGTCAATCAGCAAACTTGTGACCACTGTGTGACCTTGAAACTTAGGTCAAGGTCAATTATGCTTGCAGTGGTGTACTATCATATGCAATTTGAAAGTTCTGTCTCAAAAGCTTCTGAAGTTATAGTGGTAAACAAAATTTCAATGAATAGGTCACTGTGACCCAGATACTTGACCTAGTGACCTACTTTTAATTCATGACACATTTTTTGGTTATGACACATCAGTGCATAAAATTTCATGTAACTGCCTTAAATACTTCCTTACTTATGCCAATATCACCATTGTGCACTTGACCTTTGACCTCAATAAGTAGGTCAAATATAAAACTATGATGTTGATTTTTAAAAGGCTTCTAGATCACTCTATGAAGCTTCTTGTGTGTAAAATTTAGATTGCTAGATGCATGCTTTCAATAATTAGAGCGGTAACGTTGCTAAGCACATGTGACCACTGTGTGACCTTAAGAATTACGTCAAGGTCAACTATGCTTGCACACAAAGTAGGCCAAATAGGAGTGTAATATAATGTGCAATTTGAAAGTCCTGTCTCAAAAATTTCTGATGTTATAGTGGAAAACAAAATTTCAATGAATAGGTCACTGTGACCCAGATACTTGACCTTCTGACCTACTTTTGATTCATGACACATTCTTTGGCTGTGATACGTGTGTATAAAATTTCATGTAACTGACTTAAAAACTTCCTTACTTATACCAACACCACCATTGTGCACTTGACCCTTGACCTCAAAAAGTAGGTCAAATATAGAGCTATGACCTCTATTTTCAATAGGCTTCTAGATCACTCTATGAAGCTTCTCGTGTGTAAGATTTAGATCGCTAGATGCAGGCTTTCAATAGTTAGAGCGGTAACATTGCTTAGCACATGTGACCACTGTGTGACCTTAAGAATTACGCCAAGGTCAACTATGCTTGCACGCAAATTAGGCCATATAGAAGTGTAACATCATGTGCAATTTGAAAGTCCTGTCTCAAAAATTTCTGAAGTTATGGTGGTAAAACCAGGGGACGGACGGACGGACGGACGGACGGACAGACGGACGGCGCCGGGTACGACAATACCCGTCGGCCTCATAAGGCCGAAGGGTAAAAATGACTCTAGCCGTGATTAGCACTTTAAGGGTTAATGTGACCTGTGAAAAGTATCTCTCTCTCTCTGTCTCATGCATACACACGTTTTAACAAACTACAGATTTGTTTCTGTCCCCATACATGTGCACAAATGTGAAGTGTCATTCAAGTGCTTGTCTGCACATATTTCTGCACATGAAAAATATTTCCCAGTGAAACGTGAAAGCAATTTATCATCACAACTGGTATCTTAACACATGGATCTTCTACCTGTGTCTACAGGGATCCCCAGGGTGCCACATGTATGTCGCCACAATACTGTTATATCATACACATTAACCCTTTCCCCCTTAAAACGGCAAAAACCGGCTGGTGGTCAAAGGTCGTCTGGTTCAACGTTTTCAACTAATTTCAACAGTGATGAAAAACAGTCTGACTGAGAATTGCAGATGAGACCTATCAAGATCACGTGCCCCAGGTCAACAGCTTTCCTTGGCATGGGTTGGGCACTTAGTGCCCAACCCATGACAAGGAAAGCTGTTGACTCAGTCTGAATTCAAGGGGGAAAGGGTTAATATCTTCACACATTTGAACACGGGGCAAGTAATCCAGGCAGGTCGATATGATTCCATTTCCTGGAGTCACACCAAGTACGCTAGAATTGCAAGAAACACAAAACAAATCCAAATGAGGCCGTGCATGTTGACCGGAACCCCTGGAAGTAAAGATGTGATTAATCATCTCTCTCGCACCAACCCATCATCAGCAAATCGCTGTCCCCAGCTAAAGAGAATTTGTAAATACAGGTACAGCGATCCCTGTCTAGAATGGCCACTTCCCTGTACAGCACAGATGGCATTTTTATCATACATGTATTCTCCCTCTCAGGAGAGGCCAACCCTCTCATAAGGACACAGTTCTGGTGTGATTTGGGGTGGCCTTGTCCCAGGGGGCACCACCGTGTCCACACAGAACAGTACTTCAATTCTCTGCCAGTCGAATTGTCTTTTACGACTCCCCGTGGTTTCATTTTGAACTCTAAACGTTAAAATCGAAGACCTTACTTCCCCCAAAATGTTCCCAGGCATACATTTAATGAGACGAAAATTCAATGTACCTGTATGCACAAACTCCATTTGAAATGCATTGACATGTTCTCTCACAAACAGATTTATCTCATTACAGTCTCAAGATATGTATTTTGGGGAAGGGAGGCATCATTTAATATTCTATCTCTTTCCATCGGAGAAGAAGGATTTTCATTCCTTGGCACTCATCAAAAAAAAAAAAAAAAAAAAAAGATAAAGTTTATGAATGATGACAACATACAGTCAAGTCCTTCTCAATCCATATTGTAATATGTTCCATGAGTATGAAACATCCTAATAGACAGTGTTCACCGTCGACAAAAATCAAGGGTTACAATCAGGTCAACTCTAGGCTGAATTATATAACTCTAGCTACATCACATGCAGTCAGTGGCTCCAAAGACCACCTCTAGGGACAGACTAACTGTGACTAAAGTGGAACTACTTAAAACGAACAGCTCTGAATTATAGTAAAGGTGCTAGATTAATGTTTCTTGTGAAAAGATCTTTCATTTAAATCCCAGCATGCTTGTATTTATGTGGCATATAATGGACCAGTTCAACAGTTTTCCTCGGCTCGCTTTGGGCACAATGCGCCCAAAGCGAGCCGAGGAAAACTGTTGACTCAGTCTAAAATGTGGCACTGAAAGAGTTCATGTAGTTTTTCTCATTTTGAGATTTTGCGATATTTTGGTGGACATACATGTGGTCTGTCACATATCTAAATTTGAAGAAAGAACAAATTACATTTAATATTAACATGGTAGTCAATGACAGACAATGGGTATCCGCACAAAGATGGCCATTTCACATGGATATATCTCTAAACCTACTTATCTGATTTTAATTCTACAACAAGAGGACTGTGACAGTCCTGTGCCCAGCTGACATGTACATATAACCTTGTCATTTTTTAAGATTTGCCCCCCAAAAAATAACAAATAAATTCATAAAAAAAAATTCCAAAAATAAAATGGAGCTTGTCCATTTGAACAAATCTGGTAGACCCCATACAGGGTACATCGCTACTAAGTTTGAAGACAATCTGGATGATGGTTTTTGAGAAGAATTTGAAAATGTGAATTAGCACTAGAATGCCCACTGACTTACTACCACCTTGTTTGACCCTTCCACAAGAAACATATCCACAAGTTTCAGCTTAATCTAAGTGGCAGTTCTGGAGAAGTCAAAAATAGCAAACACCCACCCACCCACCCACACACACACATACACAAACAAAAAAAAAACAAAAAAACAAAAAGAATAAAATTGCAGTTCCACCTGGTAAACAAATTACAAACTAGGAGTCTCTAGAAGTGTCCTTGTGTGATATCAAAGCATTTAAACTGTTGAGGGCAAAATTGTATAAGGTATTTTCCAAGAAACAGTCAGTTCTTTCTTTTTAAACGCTTATGAACAATGAAGAGTTCCAACAACATTGTGACTAAAAAAAAAAAAAATTCTTATTTTTGTACCACTTTTGTAAAGAAACTGATACTTTTACAAAAAAATCTTTTTCACTTTCACAAATACACGTAGTAAGATCATAAAAGAGAAAGACTGGTCATTTCATCTTGAATTTGTCTCAAGATATATCCAAAATTTCACACAAAATGCAATTCCCCCCAAACTCCTGTGTTTGTATAGTAATTTTGAACCAACTCTTAATGTGGACAGACGCTGCAATGCCTTGCAATGAATTAAGATTTGGCTTTATTACATCAGTACTGCACATACCTGTTATATTTGGTCAAGAAGTGCAATAGCATTGCCCATTTGGACATTACCATAAGATCATCAAATTGTGCCACTTGAGTGTATTTCTCTAGTAGGAGACATGTATATTAATATCCCGCCATAACTGCATACCTGGTCTCACTAGGCAAGATATGGCGAAATACCAGTTGGCACCTGTGTGGACAAGCAGGATATTACAAGTATTTTGGAAATAGAGAATATTTTTTTTTCTTATATTTGGCTCCGGAAGTACTAGATAAATACCAGGTTGGCATTTGTGAACTTAAATTTCTAAAAAAACACTAATTTTGACAGAAATGAGCATATGGCACTGTATGTAACAGTGATGTGACCCGCAAGTCCCCCTTGATCGCCAGACGTCAAACTCCTACTTTGTGGCGGGAAATTAATATGCATGCGGTGTATTAATTTTCCCTGCATTTTAAGACTATCTGCCATATGAGACTACTTTTTGCTACCAGTATGCATGGTCTTCAATAGCAAGTCCTACTGTATAAACAATACTTCCCACCATTTGAAATTTTTTCTCACACAAAGGATATATGGTCCAAAACGACAGTTTTCTGTCAGGACAAATACTGTTGGGATTGCAGGAAGCCTGACTTAAGTGGCGATCTGTATGTGTGTGAGATATGGGTACATTGCTGGTGACATCAGCTGCACATGGAAACCCCAGTGTCACTCACACATTGAGTATAACTATACCGTAAAAGTGGGGTTGAATCGAAACATGTATCTGGTCAGTTCGACTTAAATATGAGCCACAACTTTTTCTTTACAACATGAAATTACACACACCAAGGATCTAATGGGGACATAATCATTATTCCAATATTACAAATTTCATTTGCCCATGTCTTGTTAAGGTAAGCCAACATACACATATGTTGTGCCCTGAAGCAAGTGTGTGCTGATTATATTATCGACTCCCTATCATTAAACGAACCCCTCATTTTAACATTGCACCAATGTGTGGGAATGATTCCACAGATCCATGTCTTACAACGTCAGAAATATAGACAAACAAGCAAGGAATCACAATTTTGTCACTGCATTCCTACCCACAGGCTTGATGGATGTCAAGTTTCATCAGGCCTTTGCTTTACAGAAGTTCAAGCAGCATATTCTGTGACAAATGCAGGACCATCACCACAGAAAACAGTTGATGTGACTGATAGGCCTAAATGTTTGCTTCACATAATTTATTAGTGAGCAGGGAGAAACCATTGTTTTCTTGTGCTTTTCACTTAGCCTCGAGTAGGGCACAGTCACAGGAAAAGTGTGGTTCTAAAATATTTCTTTAACTCATTCCGTACTATGGTGACAGACCTTGGTCAGTGGTTCTGGCACTGCCTGGTAAGTCATGCTGCAGCTGCCCTTGCAGCAACTGCAGCATGACTTGCTTGGCAGTGCCAGAACCACTGACTTAAGACTATAGGCATGTTGGTGCTTGAACAAAAGCTCTTTTTATGAAGAATTTAAATATGTAATTGTCATCTTAAATCTAGGCAAACATACGGAAACATCAGGGACTGGTACGGAATGAGTTAAAAATCAAGATCGTATCCCTGCTCTATGCTGTCACTATTCACTGGGCTTATGATGGGACTCCCAGTGCACAATGCCTCTGCAAACCTTCCTATCTGCTGCACAGTTACACCAATGCATTGACTGGGTACCCAGACATCCAGGTAGCTTCCCTAGGTACCCAGATACCCAGGTAACTGCCCAATTGACTAGGTCCCCAGACATCCCGGCACCTTCCCATATTGACTGGGTACCCAGATACACAGGTACCTGCCCATTAAAGGCTCTTTCCAAGGGCAGGTACCTGAATAAAAATGCTGTACCTGGATATCTGCACAACTCCTTTTTCTGGACATTCCCCGTTTTGTATGTTTGAATGAAATCCAGATCAAGAACACCATTCCTTACTTTGCTGGATATTACTGCATACACTGTATCTTGTTTTTGTTTTCTTTTCTGTTTAAACTGTCACAAGTTAAAACTGTCACAACACTGGAAGTGCCACGGCAGGGATGCCCAAATACACCTCGAGCATTGTTTGGAAATATTTTTCAATCTTGGAGGACAAGGCAACCAGCAGTGAGTGCAAGAAACAACTAGAAAGGGTACATATTAGTTCAGGGGTAAGTCAAATTGTTCTTACCTCAACCTGTACTATACAAATTTAGTAATTATGGTTTGTTTGGCAGGTATTGTTCTTTCATAATGAAGCTCTGCATTTATAAGCAAAACTTCACGTATTTAGCTAATTCATCATTTGCCACGTTCATATTTATTCATTATTATGTGGGTCTTTGCTGAATATTTAGCTTTGACAAGGAGCCGCTACTCAGAGAGACATGCACGGGTAAAAGGCTCCGAAACATGTCGAGTAGTTACCCGCTGAAGACCCTTTAATTTATTTGGGCTTATACAGCCTATGTCAAAATTTTACAGAGGAACGTGTGCAATATGGACAACTGTACTTTCATATGTATACAGTGGAACCTGTTTTGAAAGACCACTGTAATGAAAGACCACCTGTCTTTTAAGACCATATTTTCCAAGTCCCTTTTGCTATCTTTCTCATGTTATTGCACCTCCATTAAGAGACCACCTGCTTTATGTGACCACTTTTTGGCATGCCTTAAGGGCGGTCTCTCAAAACAGGTTTCACTGTATAGGTTAGACAGGGACAGGTTAGCTAATGGAGAGTAAAGAGTTCGGACTGCGGAATAGGGTAATGATTACTAGGAAGTGGTTGTGGGTAATGATTACTAGAAAGTGGTTGTGGGCAAAAAGACACAAATACAACTTGCTTATTCTTGAAAATCTGCCAGTGCGTTGCTAAAATATATCAATAATGTTCATTCGAACTTGGGAAACAAAACAACCCCACATCACCTCAGACACCTGTTTTGCACTTTAATGCCATGGACACCACACCTGGGGCATCACAGTACATTTATATCACAGACAAGCTGGCTGATTTTACTGCGTGGGATATAAAACCATCAGTCTGTGGCATCACAGTATATCACAGATAAGTTAGCTGGTTTTATCATCTGGGATATAAGCCCTTCAAGTACAACAATTCCCTACCCTTCAATGCACTAATTTACAGTTTACACCCACAATGTAGTCCTGAAAAACTGCCGCAATGTTACGTACTGATACTTTTGCACCTGCTGTAGTCTGACGTCAGCAAGGTCATGCTACATTCTAAGGAATAGTACAATGATATAATTGATCTCTGCTGATCGACTACAATGTTCTAAAGACCATTTCGTTCCTTGTGATGTTGGGGTCTCTCCAAGGCTGGGGGGGGGGGGATGTCCAGGAGGCTGCATGCTGTTTTGTTATTGCTATGCCTAGTTCCCCGGCTGCCCATGCTTACCATGCTATTTTGTGCTCCTACAGCTTTGTTAAGTTCATCTCTGCTTCAAATACTTCAGCAGGAAGACCGGACAGGAGCCTAGAAGCAGACACGCTCCCCAAATGTTTGAAAATTCATGCTCGGCTTTACTTTGCAGAACTGAAGCCTCATGCCTACAGACAGATATACATCACCTCTCCGAAGTATATTCTTCGGCAGATTCCTGAAAAAATTCTTGCATTTTCCTACAGAAGAGAAAACGAGATACAAGAATGAATTTTTGGTTGTAACATAAGACTAGTCTGTTACTACATTTCAAACAGTACACCCATGATGCACAAGGGTTAGTATAGTAACTTTGGATCATAAAGATGTTTCAGGTGAAATAAAGGCACAGTTGCCATAGGCCTAGTTCAGTTCTACATGCACAGATGCATATATCACACAGTACCCAGTACCTCCCCCCCCCCCCCGCACCCATATCCATGGGGATTAGTGTAATTGCTCCATCTAAGTTCCCGATCCAATGTCAAAGCAACAGGAAATTAAATCCTGAAAATGAATAATATAGGGACACGTCACCCTGACCCAGATAATTGACCTAATGACCCAGTTTCAATTCATGGTATTTATTTTAGTTTTGACCTGAGTGAGCTTTCATGACACAAATCCAAACACGAAACAATTTATGGCTCAGATATGAATAGCACATGAAGTTCTCACTGTGACCCATATATTTGACTAATGACCTAGTTTTCCTTTCTAACACCTCCTTGGGTTCTGGTGTCTTCAGTTACATGAAAATATGTCAAAGTTCAATGAAGTTCCATCCTGAAAATACACTTTAGCATCACCCTTCTCACTGACATGTACTAGTAAGGTAAAGACTGGTGGAACATGACACAAATTAAAAATTCATTGAAAATCATGAAAAAGCCCCTTCCCATACTTGGAACTTGGTAGATGTTTACCTGAGATACTTTCCTACAAAGATTCAGGTAAACCTGGCAAGTATTTCTGCAGAATAGATCAACAACACAAAAACACGGAAAACTCATTAAAAAACAAGAGGAATGTGACAGTCCTGTGCTCAGCTGACCCCACAAGCAAAGACTGAAGTGGTCCTGTGAACTTCAGAATTATATCCAGGTAACGTTTGTTTAAGACCATCATCACTGCTGCTAACATGAACCAGGACTCAGGACTTGCAGAATGCTTTAACCGTCAACATTTGCTCCTGTAACACAGGCAATTTTTTTTTTTTTTTTGGTTATTTTTTTTTAAATCTTCACAATGAAATAAATATGTCTCCCTGTAACACTTTTCTGCACTCTTTAAGCACTTTGGTGCTACAGTACCACAGGATGCCCACCCCTGATGAACATATATTTTTATATCAATATATCCCCTAACTGAATTTTTTCAAAATTTTCATATTTGTGAAACAAAAGGCCAATGGGCCTAGTGCTCTGTGGTCATGCATCAGATAAAAGTGTTCCCCTCACATGGCTTGCTTATTATATGTACCTGTAATGTTACAAACATACATATGTCAACAATTACAGATGTCAAGACCATCTCAAAAGACCCATTTAGGACCACAGAGGGCAGTACTTGATGGTGATCATCTGCAAAGTTTTACTGATTTGCATAACAACAAATCCTTTGAAGTTTCAGCCTGTCAAATTGGCAAATTTATGCAAATGAACACCATCAGGTGCTGCCATCTGGGGTCCTTAACTCCTCTATTATATAACATTTAAAATTTAAAGCCTCGGTGACCTTGAAAAAATAGGTCAAGGTCATTAATATTGAATAAAATTCTTCCATCATTTCTACAGTGTCTTCCCCAAAAAATTAGCAAGCCTGGCTCAATTATTTTCTGATTGCAAAATCTGTCTGTTGCTTTACATTATGTACTGACCTTGAGAAAATAGGTGAAGGTCATTGTTATTTTATAAGAATTTGTGCCTTGATGTAGCGCTTCTCTGGTGTAAATTTGGTAAGGCTAGTCTTATTTCTTTTTTTAATTTAATGTATTTTCCACCACATGGGCATAGTTTCACATTTCAACCATAGGTGGCACCACATGTCTTTACCATTATTTAGATTTTCTTCACTCTAACGTATCTGTAAAAGTCACAAACCTGTACATCACAAGTTTGCAACAAAAGGCATATTTCAATCATATCATGGAATTTTCAACTTTAAATCCTCTGTGACCTTGAGAAAATCGGTCAAGGTCACTTATATTATATAACATTGTAGCCCTTTCCATGAACCATATTGGCCATCAATTTCATAATGCTAGCTGAATTATTTTTGGAGACATTGAATTTAATGTCCTCTTGAGGTTGCCTAATGGTTCAGATCTGGAGGTTGCCTAACAATCTTTGATTAATTAACTAATAAGTTAATGATCACAGGAAGCTATTTTTTTAACTTGACCTGCTTCATCAAATGGTGCATCACTAACCAAAATTTGACGGAGCTACATGCAATACTTGTTTAGTTATCGCTGTAATGTCGTCTGGGGGTTGCCCAATACTCTTTTGTTAATTAACTAATTAATTAATGATCACAGGAAGCTAGTTTTCAAACTTGACCTGCTTTATCATAAGGTGCATCACTAACCAAAATTTGGCGGAGCTACATGCAATATTTTATGGTAACCTGGTCCCGATGGACAGACAGACAGACAGACAGACGGCAGGCAAATGGTCACAAAACCAATATGTCCCCCGGATCCTTTAGACGGGACGGATATAATTAAACATACTACAGTGTCCAAAAATTGTTCATATTTTGACCTATATCTTATGTAATTCTGTAGGTCATGACCTCATTATCAAACTTGACCTAGATTTTCATACATATATGTCCTGAAAGCTATATGGGGCTACCATCAAAACTTTAAAAGTTATCGCGCTCACAACCCAAAAGTTAAAGGACAGATATGAGCGATCGTATAAGCTCTGTGACCTGAGGTCACCAGAACTAAACTAGACATACCTTCAATGCAAGCATTGACTGAAGGATACACCACTTGCTCAAATTAGGTTATGGTGACACCAAAATCTAATCAGTTCATCTTAGCATGCAAGATAAGCATACTGCCAAATTTGAGCAAAATACATTGGAGCATTCTGGAGATATTGTGGTCAATAGCCCTGACACATGTAATTAGGCTGCTATTTGCTCAAATTAGGTCACGGGGACACCAAAATCTAACCAGTTCATCTTGCCAGGTAGGGTAAGCATATTGCCAAATTTGAGCGAAAAACATGGGAGGCATTCTGTAGTATATCACGGTAACGAGAATGTGCACATCTGGATGGACGGACATCCGGATGGACGGAGAGACAACGCAAAAACAGAAAGGGTCCCCCCTTGGGGCGGACCCTTAAAAATCAGAAAATGACAGCACTAACATGTAGTGAGCAAATTTGGTGAAGATCAAGTGCCCATACATTCCCAATAAGTTTGAATAGGATCCAATTTACCATTTAGTCAAGAAAAGTGAAAACACAAACATTTTTTAAAAGGTAAAAAATAACCACCTGTTGAACAAATTTTGGTCTGGAGGTCCCCTGAAGTGTCCTTATGCAATTTCAAACCAATTGGCTTTGCAGTTTTGGAGAAGACCTTTTAAGGTTCTGCCATAAAATGAACAAAACAAAAAAAAAATCATGAAAGTTCCAAAAAATCAGGGCAGTGTGACCATTTGAACAAAGTTGGCAAAGATCCACCCAAGGTACTTTACCACAAAGTTTGAAGTGAATCTGGTCGACAGTTTCAGAGAAGTCAAAATGTGACTTACCATTGCAATCCCCATTAATTTGCATTGTAATCAATGGGAATGTATATACATTAACCAACAAGTACCCAAACTGAAAAATTTGCTAAAAATCAGAGATGCAGAATATCATCACGAAGTGATCACTTTAGTTTGAACCTTCCACAAGCTAAATTTGACTGAGTTTCAGAAGAATCTAAGTGAGTATTTTAGATTCAAAGTACAAAATAGCAATAATCTGTTACAAAAAAAAAAAAAATAGAAAAAAAAAAAATTGCAGTGCCAGCTGGTGAACTAATTAAGGTCCAGGGGTTCTCAGAAGTGTTCCTAGCTATTTCAAAGTTTCATGGTTTTGGAGAAGATTTAAAAAAATTTTGCCAAAAAATGAATTTAAAAAATGATAAAAATTCCAAAAAATCATGGAAGTATAACTATTCAGACAAAATTAGTAGACACACACCTAAGATACATCATCACCATCTTTAAAGTGAATCTGGTTGACAGGTTTGGAGAAGTAAAAAATGTGATTTACCATTGCAACCACCCATTGACTTGCATGGTAATCAATGGGAATGTATGCATAAATTGACAAGTGTCCAAATTGAAAAATGCATTGAAAATATCTTCACCAAGTGAACAAGTTTGTTTGACCCCTCCACAAGCTACCTTGCTTTAAGCTTCAGAAGAAACTTGTTAAAAAGATAAGACACAAAACAGTGCCACCTGGTGAACAAATTACGATGCAAGGGTCCTTGGAAGTGTCACTATGCAATTTCAAAGCAATAGGCTTCGTGGTATTGGAAAGATTCCTTTGAATATTTTGCTAAAAAAATTAAAAAATCAAATTCATAAAAATCCAAATATAACTGTAGCATGGCCATTTGAATACAGTTGGTAGAGACATACTCAAAGTATATCCCCACCAAGTTTCACGTGAATCAGGCTGATGGTTTTTCACAAGAAGTAAAAAATGTGAATTATTGACAGGTGAAAACTGACTGTGATAGACATTCAGACACTGATGAATGGAAAAACACAGGATAGGCTCAGCTGACTGACAAGTCAGCTAAGCTAAAAAAAAAACAAAAAACAGAATGCAGAATTGTCCCTGTGTAATGTTTAAGCAATTGGCTGAGGGGTTTCACAGATTATTTTTCATAAAAAAAAACACAAAAACAAAAACAAAAAAAAAACAAATAAAAAAAAAAAAAAAAAACAATGAATAATATACATAAATACACACAAACACACATATCATTAGAATGTGACCAGTTGAATACAGCTTAAAGTGATCCAGTGCAGGTACAGGTGCAGCATGTTTTTAATGGATCTATCCAATGGTTTTGCAGAAAGCTACAATTAGATTATCATCCCCTTCTAATGTAAAACCTGTCTTAAAAGAGCACCCCTAGGGATCACCATATTGTGGTCTATCAAAAGAGAATGTCTGTCATAGTAGGTCAAAATAACATGAAAATGTTTAAGCAAGGTATCCTACATGGGTTGTGCATCAAAATAGGTGGTCTGTCATTCCAGTGTTGTTACAACAGGTTCAACTACATCCCTATACAGTGGTACCTGCTCTAAAGACCACCTCTTGTGAAAGACCACACTAGTTTTTAAGACCACCATGTCAAGACACTGCCCTTTAATTTCTTTGCTAGCTTACCTGCAGTGAAAGACCACCTGCCATATGTGACTACTTTTGTCTGGCATTAAGGATGGTCTTAAATAGCAGGTACCACTGTATAACCCATGCTTATGTGAACATTAACTCTTACCAGTTATTACCTGACTGAAAAAAAAAAAATCCTTAAAATTCAGGAAATGATAACAGTACTGGCCAGTGAACAAGTTTGGTGAGGACTGACATGACTGATATTCCTACTAAGTTTGAACACAATCCAGGAGGTGCTTTGGGAGAAGTGAAAAAAAAAATTAAACACTCATACATTCATTAAGATAAAAAAAAAAAAGAAATTGCCAGGCCACCTGTAGAACAAATATCTTAAGGTACCCAGAATTTCCCCATAAAATTTTCAAACAATTCTCCAAACAGTTTAAGAGGAAATTTTCAAAAATTAATCAATCAATCAATCAATCAAATAAAACAAATGAAAAATAAGAATCACAGGGGCATGGCACACTCAAATAGAGTTCGTAGAGATCCAACTAAACATCTCTTGCAAGGCTGAAGAGCATGCTGCTAACAGTTTCTTAAAAAAAAAAAATATGCAGAAAATGTGATTGTGCTTAGAAATACACATTACCACCCATCCCATAGGCTGAACTGCAAATTTTGAAATGCCTTCAAAGGTGGAAATTTTTTCAGGAGAAAATCCAAAAATGGCCTGTGAATTGCCACTCTACACATTCTGAAACTAGATCCTATTCATGATGTATTCCATGTGACTTTACACCCCTTATGGAGGCCATGGTCATCTTCCCAGAAAAGAGGTAGTAACTTGCTGGAAAATTTACCTAACTATACGATAATTACCTTCTTCAGACTGCAAAACAAGGAAAAAATAACACTAATGTAGGATCCCTGATGTGGCTGGCACAGCCGAAAAACACAGGAAACGGTAATTTTTGTTACCTTGTCTGGATGTCTGCCACAATAAATTACTGTGAGTCAAAAGAGAGCGGAACATTTTGGTTATGAAACATCAAATTTTACATAATCAATTTATTCCTGGTTATGAAACATGTCCATCAATGCAGGTAATAACTGGCCATCAGCTGAAACAGCTGGAGAAGGGCTCTTCACATCGCCTGGTGGTGCACTTGAGAACTAAAGCCCTGCTCTTTATTTTAACCATGTGGCCAAGCACTGGGGATAAACCTCTGTGGTCCATCTGCAATTACTATTTCCTGACTTTGCTGGACAAAATCAAACGTCTTCCCATGGCATAGTTTTTGTCTGACTTAAGTCAAGGTCACCCAAATCCCAGCCAGTCTTTGCAACAAACTTTCGCATTCCGTTTCATGCAGTTTCCTTGAAAAATTCTTGGAAGAGTCACGGCATGGAAATGAGAATCATATACATGAATTATGTGACGCTCACCAAAATGCAATCTTTACTTAAGTCTTAAGCCTACCAAGATATATTATCCTACCATCAAGTTTCCTCAAATTGTTGAACAGTCAGTGGCACTGAAATGAAACAGAGACACACAGACAGAGAGAGAGAGAGAGAGAGAGAGAGAGAGAGAGAGAGAGAGAGAGAGAGAGAGAGAGAGAGAGAGAGAGAGAGAGAGAGAGAGAGAGAGAGAGAGAGAGAGAGAGAGAGAGAGAGAGAGAGAGTGAGAGAGAGAGAGAGAGAGAGAGGAGAGAGAGAGAGAGAGAGAGAGAGAGAGAGAGAGAGAGAGAGAGAGAGAGAGAGAATTATTTTGTACATTAAAACATTCTGAGGGTATACGCTTGTGTACCCTAAAATTGTAGCTTCAGATCCCCTCAACTTAAAAAAAAGTAACAAGGTCTGTAATTTCCCTCTCTACAAGTTTTTTTCCTTGGGGAATTTTATTTCTAAAACTTTGCATACCCTAAAGTTTATCTCTGGCAGAAATCCTGACACATAAGGTCCTGTGAACCTGAGAATTAAGTCAAGATCACATGAAAGCAATGACCACTCATGTTCTATCAAGGTACATAATCCCACTCTATTTCGTGAAGTTTTTTCAAATCCTCAAAAGAGTTATGGCACAGAAATATATATATATATACCATACATGTATGGCCCTGTGACCCTTATGATTAGCAAATAAAAGATCTGGGCTGGAGCCCAGCAGAAGTAACGTGAGGTTGGACAAAAAGTGTGACCAGTTTTGCCAGCACACCAGTTCTTCAGGGACTGAACATAACAGTCTGTTTATACACTATGGTGTACACAATGCCTGTTGTTTAGACACTTACTGGTCCCCAAATATGGAAAGCTGCATGTGAACCCACACCCAAACAAGCCCGGTGGTGTTCCCAAGTATACAAGTTCAACAAGTAGCCGCTGACGCTAGCCATATTCCCCGCCCACAGTAATCATGGTGGTAAATACACAAGTACACATAAATTTATGTCTATGCACACTTCCTACCTCAGGTCTACCAACCCTACAAATCTCAAAGAGCTATCACTTATAGTTGCAAAGATATGCTCCAGACAAAATTGTATTTGGATCTTGAGCTTGCTTAATGAACTTCGTTAATTAATAAACAAATAAAGGAAAGTAATTAGCCACATAAATTTACGCCTATGCACACCTCCTACTTCTGGTCTACCAACCCAGAAAATCTTAAAGGGTTACCACTTATAATTGCAAAGTTATACTCCTGACAAAATATATTGCATCTTGAGCTTGCTTAATGAACTTTGTTAATTAATAAATTAATGAAGGAAAGTAATTAGTCAAAAAAATTTCTGCCTATGCACACCTCCTACCTCTGGTCTACCAACGCTGAAAATCTTAAAGGGCTACCACTTTTAGTAGCAAAGTTATGCTTCACACAAAATTGTATTGTATCTTGAGCTTGCTTAATGAACTTTATTAATTTATTAATCAATGAAAGTAATTAGCCATGCAAAACAGTGCCTATGCACACCTACTACCTAAGGTCTATTAGCCATAAAAATTTCAAAGGGTTGGTATTAATAGTTTGGAAAATATGGCCCAGACAAATCTTGAGCTTGGTTAACAAACTTTGTTAATTAATCAAAATGAAAGTAATTAGCCACACAAAACAATGCCTATGCACACCTACTACCTAAGGTCTAGCAACCATAAAAAATTCAAAGGGATAGGATTAATAGTTTAGAAGATATGGCCCGGACAAAATTTGTCTTCCTTAACGAACTTTGTTAATTCATTAATTAATGGAAGTGATTAGCCACACAAAACAATGCCTATGCACACCTACTATCTAAGGTCTACCCAACATAAAAAAATCAAAGGGCTGGCATCAATAATTTAGAAGATATGGCCCAGACAAAATTTGTATTGTAGCTTGAGCTTGCTTAATGAACTTTGTTAATTAATTAATTGATGGAAGTAATAAGCCACAGAAAACAATGCCTATGCACACCTTCTACCTAAGGTCTACCCACCATAAAAAATTCAAAGGGCTAGCATTAATAGTTTAGAAGATATGGCCCGGACAAAATTTGTCTTGCTTAACGAACTTTTTTAATTAATCAATCAATGCAAGTAATTAGCCACACAAAACAATGTCTACGCACACCTACTACCTAAGGTCTACCCACCATAAAAAATTCGAAGAGGTAGCATTAATAATGTAGACGATATGGGCCGGACAAAATTTGTTTCGGACAGAAGGACCGAAGGATGGACAGATACACGGACGGTGCCCATTACCATATCCCCTTCCCCACTTCGTGGGCGGGGGATAAAAAAGTTGAGATTTAAGCCACAAAGTATACTTTTTTATAATGACAACATCACAGAGGTAAAGCTTTAAGTTTATTTCACACAGTAATTAAAACACAGGACAGAAGAAATGAGTATGTGTCATATTACAGCCATAAATGCCTAAGAATTGACAACTTTTTATTTCCGTGCGATTTTCTCGGAACTGTTTTTTGCTCAACCTCTGTGTATATGCATCTCGCCTCACAAACATACAAATTGTCCTATCACATTAAAATCAACGGACATCAAAAAAAAAAAAAAAAATCATATCCAGGAGTGATTCCCAGGATTTTGTTTTCTGACAACCCTTTCTGTGACTTTTGGAGCAATTTATCGAAAGGAAATGAACAACCTGTCACGACTAAATTGAAAATTTTATAACTTTCTATTTATGCTATTTCAGGACTAACCACTGAATTTGATCCTGGACATGGATATCATATATATTTAAATTTCTTCTGATTTCAACTTGAAAAAAAAAAAAAAAAAAAAAATTTGTGCGACTTCTGCGTGAAAAATGTGAAAATCCTACCAAGTCAGAAAGAATGCTATAAGTCTAAAAAAATTTCGATCCTACAAAAAAAACCCTATGGATACAAATCTATGGATATGTAGTAATCAGAAAATATATAGGTTTAATGTATCTGTGAAAAAAATAAATGGGTAATATTGATCCAAAGTTGCCAGCCTCACTGCGCACTAGCTTCACAGCTTCCGCCTTAACCTTATTAGTTTCAATTTTTCACCTGTCCTCGACTTCTTGTGCTAGTTCAGTGACAATCACTCAGATTACACATCAGGTGATGCATATGCACGTGTAAGTGTCTCAGGACAGAATCAGTGTGTATAGTGTCTGGTTTTAATTAACTCTTTCAGTGCCAACTGTGACTTAAGTCGAACAACTTGAAACAAACGGCTCTAAATTATGATGAGGGTGCTTGATTCAGGTTCCCTGTAAAAAGACCATTCATCCAAGTACCAGCAAGACTGCACAGTTACATAGAATATAATAGTACAGGTCAACAGCTTTCCTTGGCATGCTTTGGATGAAATCTGCCCAAAGCTGTTGACTTAGTCAAAAACATGGCACTGAAGAACAAAAATCACAGTTCTTTCCATCATTATAGTTCTGTGACTACACTTGTTCACATCTTCATGAAAACTAATTTCAGTCTCTGCAATACATTTTGACAAAAAAGTATAGACACATTTGTTTTACATGGATTGTGAAAGAAGTCAAGCTGACTTATCAAGTCACTCTCCATGGCACAGATGTTGGCATATACTTCCTACCTTACCTAGTGGAGGAAACCGAAGAACTCGGAGAAAACCACCGTGCACGGTTAAAGTGGTAGGAACTTTTTCCACATGCTGCCCAGGACGAGAATCGAACCCGGGTCGCAGAGGTGAAAGGCGAGCGTCTTACCGCTCAGCCAACCGTGCACCACAAACATCTAACAAATTAGCTGAAATCTTCCCTGTTTGTTCTCTGCACACACCGATTCTTTTTTGCACTTCTGGCGAGTGTGTATACTCTAGCGACAGTACAATTTTGATCTTTCATCTTACATATAATCCAGTACATTTAATTAGTACTTATCTATTTACGATTTCGTACAATAATTGTACAGTGTGTGCTTTTCCTAATAAATTGTTCTCAGTGACGTTTATCTCTATGTAAGCCACGCTGTAGATGCATATGGCCTCATATCAAAGAGCGCACGTAGCTTGTTCAAAGAGCGCATGTAGCTTTGTAAACCAAAGGGCTAACCTAACAAAGGATAACCAGCCCAGGTCCTTGGCTGTGTGCTCGTCCCACTTGCATCATTGCATTAACTTGTATCACAAGATCAAATGCTGCATAGCAACAGCGGTCCGTGGGAAACACAGCAAACTTACATGGAAGGACAGATACAGCAAATATGGCCCACACAACCATTTCGTACGATTAGGTTCAAGGTCAAGGTCACAGCAACCTAGCTTTGGTATACGACACATCCCTATTCCAGGAAGTATCTACACACCAAGTTTGATATCTGTAAGTATCATGGTAAAGGATGTTACAACATGGCCTGTATAAGCATTTTTTTATGATAAGGTCAAAGGTCAAAGGTCAAGGTCACAGTGACACAATTTTGGTATGACTAACAAGTATTCACACACCAAGTTTGCTATCTCTAAGTACTCCAGTATAGGAAATATGGCCACCTCAAAGCATTTTCTATGACAGGATCAAAGGTCAAGGTCAGTGACCTAAATTTGGGTGTGTGACAAATCTGATATTACACCCTATCCTATGAAGTGTCAACACATCAAAATTGGTAGCGGCAGCTGTTACAGCACAGGCAATATGGTATCGACAGCTCTCCAGGGAGGACAAACAGGACGGATAAGAGGCATACACCAAGACTGACATGCTACCCCTGCCCCTTGTGGCAGCAATGGAATACAAATTGATGCAACTCTGATAGAACACTTACATCTTGAAACACCAATCCATCAACCAATGTGAAGATGATGAAAAAAAAAATGTACATGCAACAAAAGCCTGTCTTCGTAGCATTGTATGGGTGTAGATGTAAATCCCCAATCAATTCGTTCATCACAGACTGTCAATGAAATTTGGAAAATAGTATTAATACTCTTCCTATAAATCAACACAAAACAGTAGAGCTTTTCACCTCCTACTATCAATGTTGACAGTCACCTTTTCAAGTTGCATCATGAAGCCAAAATTTAAGACTGCCTTGTGGTGACACCTGCTGGCATCATATCAAGACAAAATCACAGCTTTTTTTTCAGCACACACGTGGACTTAATCTCAAAACCAATCATGCAGATTGACTGGTCGAATGTGTCTGGACATCCAGAGCAATATGATTCAATGTCTCTACTTTTAATGTTAACAAAAATACCTAGCAAAAGTAGAACAGACATCACTGACTGACTGGAATTCCTCACCTCACCTATACATTGGTCTCTGCATTGAGTGACCATATGCCTCCCTGGGGCAGGTCAAAAAAAAGAGATCACACAAAGCAGGTTGTCTACGAATGGAGGTACCAAAATGTTTCTACAGCCAGACGGATGGACTACAGCCAACAAAGATCACATTTCGATCAAAAAATCGAGATGCATCTGAAATTTCTGCTGTCATGTACATGTATTTACAAACATTATACACAGTTATTGCGCCAACTTTGAAAGAAATCCAAGCAAAAGTGAAGGAGTTGCATGTATGAAATTTTGTCTACAGATGGATGGAGCACCCTGCAAATAAATATATCGAGTTGCATCCAGAATTTTTGCCTTCATGCATATCTACAGATCATGTGTTGTTACTGTATCAAGTTTGAAAGAAATTCATGCAAGAATGCAGGAAGGGTTGTGCACACGTGACCGTGTATGCAGACCGATGAATGCAAAATCGGGGAGTCCAAAGATTACTTTACAATTTGGAGATACCAAGCTGTATCAGGACATGCGCACCTTTCCAGTTGCTGTGCCAAGTTTGAAAGAAATACATGCAGGAGCGTAGGAGGAGTGGTGCACACATCATTTTGTCTACAGACAGGTCTTCAGCCAACAAAGAGATACCTAGTCACATCTGAAATTCCTGGCTTCATGCACAGATACATACCCAGTGTGGTCAGTGTGCCAACTTTCAAAGAAACGCTTGATGCAGAAGCGAAGGAGTTGCACACACAAGATTCTGTTTACAGACAGCCCGGTCACCAAACAAAGACTGCCTTGCAATCAGAGGTATCTGGTCCCATTTGAAATCCCCGCTTACATGCATATCTACATATTATGTGTACTTACTGCACCAAATTACAAAGAAATACAAACACAGTTAAAGGGAGTTGAGCACATAAGATTGTGTTCACAGACACGCTAATTCTAGTCGGCCCTTACCCCTGCAAACTTTGTTTGCCAGGCTATGAAAATCATAGATGAGAGCTGTTTGGTCACATGCCTGATGTCAAACAGCTGACATGCCCGTTGTCAAACAGCTGACATGCCTGATGTCATAGCTGACATGCCCGATGTCAAACAGCTAACATACCCGATGTCAAACAGCTTTCACTGACCATCTTAATGTCCGTAACATGCCACGGCAGCCTGCTGGCTTGGTCTTAACCCAATCCATGCTATCATCATCAGTCTTATCTACAATTTTATCTCAAAATGTTGTCTAGGAATCAGAATTTCCAGCACAGACATCAAAGTAGACAACAACAGTATTCACATCAGGGCACTTTCGGGAAGTGAAATTAGGAAGAGGATTAATCCTCGGGGAAGAGTGAGGTCGTGGTGTGCTAATCAGAATGGCAACAGACCTGCTGTGGTGCTCTGTGGTGTAGATGCCATGGACGGGGCCAGTAGAAGTCCTCTGTGCTGCTGGTGTAGCAGAGATGCTGCTGAGTTGGGGATCTTTGGGGGCGGGGCAGGGGATGCTGCCCCGGGGGCTGCTTGCAGATCGGAGTTGACTGGAGGAGACTGGTCTGACGGACTGGCTGTGGATGTCAGGTTGTCCGGGTCTGAAGCACTTGACAACTCTTCAGCAGCCTGAAACCACAAAAGTTAACCGCACAACATAAAAAAAAAAAAAATTGATATTCCCCTTCTTTTATTGAACTATTTGCACAGCAATTGTCAACTTTGTAGGACCTTAATACCATTAATATACATCAGCATGCAATTATTTTACATTAAAGGTCCTATTGATTGATGGGGTCTGTGGGTTCAAATGTCGTAGAAATAATACCCGGTGATTTTTCACAGATATCATAATGAAAAATGACGAACTTGATGCATTTAAAATGAGCCTCCTTGGCAACCCCAAAGTGTGGGCTTTCCTGCAGGTCATGGTCACTGGCTCGAAACTGTTGCTGACGTCACAAACGCAACCTTTCTCTCAGCCACAGTGCGATAGCCCACAGAATTGCAGAATGGCTAAACATGGTAAGACGGGAGAACTTCAGCAGTGACAGTGAGCATCATCATGATGATGGCAATCTGAATTTATCCTTTGCATTTTCTGACGATGATCAAGATTTAATACACAGGGCAGTTGTGGCAGAAGAGAAGACTATCAAGCCATACCAACAAATGACCACCTGTTTGACAAACCAAAAAAAAAAAAAAAAAGAGTGGTCGTTCTAATCCGCCGTAAGCGACTTGTAAGCTAATAGAAAAGCTACCCAACGTGTGCTGTTATTTTGAAATAAGTCAACTCAAACACAGCATTTTATTTCAACTTGTCTGGAGGGTAAACTTGGGCCAGGGAAACAGGATAGCTGCATGGCTAAGGTTGTTCGGTAATTGTTATCATAATATTTTGCTAGGTTGCAGTTGTTCATTCTCTGAGTTACCTGGGTAAACTATATTTTAAGTATTTTGAAAACAAGACTTACTATCTTAGCTTTAATTTCGCTTTCTGAGAATGCTTTATTTTAAAAAGTGGATTTGTGTATGGTAACTTTTGAAAACAGCATCAGGAGGTTTTATTTTACAGAAATGTATGTTTCCATTTTATTTAACCGATTCTGTGATTCCGCAATTGCGGAATCATATTTAGGAGTTTTAACATTGCCAAGTTTCCATTTTGTTGATTGTAAACTTCAGTTGATTATTTGTTACTATTGCAATTTGTCTCTTGCTACTGATCTATATTGCAACAGCCAGCCCGCCAGGAGACTGAGAGCTACTGGTGTTACACCCGCAATCAACGTGAATGAGATCAAGACATGTAATGCAAGCCAGGTGTCAAGTCATTTACTGCTAGTGTACAAACTGCAGTAGGAATAAAACAATTCTGTCTGCAGAGTTTTTGTACATGTATGCGACAATGGTTATTAATTTATGGGCTTTCTTTTATTCTGTATCATGTTGAACCACGGGTTTGTCAGCTTGAGAAAAACCACCAAAATAATGTAATAGGCCCCGGCAATCCCCATGGCACGAATCCATGCACAGTAATGATGTGGGTCCTTTGGAAACTGAAACAGCCTCACCGTGGAACCTATGGTGTTGCTGTTCCCCACAGCAACCTAACGACCTATCCTCCACTGATACTGAGATGGAAATGTACATTTCTGTACCCATTTCTACTCCTGTTATAGAGAGAGATGTGACACTTTGACAGCTAGTACTGCGTATACTCGCCATGCTTGCTATCTGCTCTCTGCGCTGTGTTGCATTCGTGACGTTAGCACCCCAGCCACTCTGGAGGTGTTGGAAATGAACAAGGACTCATGATGTGCGCATTTCAAAGTAGCAACATTAAAGGCGAATAAAGATACTATTTCGATACTGAAAGTGTCAAAAAGTGATAGGTATGGATGGAACAGCAAATTTACTTTACATTTATGCAACTAAAACAGGTTGCCATCATCAGATCCTTTAAAATCGACCACAGTTGGTTCCTTAACATGTGACCTGCTTCTTTTTCTACTCACATCAACAATAATACACACTTTTTACTATCAGTTCTCTTCTGTGCAGACTGGGCACTATGTGTCCAGACTATACCGTGGAGAACTGATGACACTGACCCCAGAAGGTGAAATCAAACGAACACAAATCATCATAAACAAGTTCTTATGTGGACTATTGTCAAGCATTTTGATGAGATTCCCTTGTTTTGTCAACTGTCTGATTTCAATGATGAAAGACTTAAAACTCCCTCAATCTACAAAATAATCTTCCCTCACCTGATTGTCCTCCATCAAGCCTTTCAGTGCCATGTTTTGGAATGAGTCAACAGCTTTCCTTAGTGTGCTTTGGCCACATTGCACCCAAAAGTGCGCCAAGGCAAGCTACTGACCTGGACCACTACATTCTATGAGACTACATGTATAGGCATGCTGGTACTTGGATGAAGGCTCTTTTAACAAAGAGATTTAATGTAGTATCCATTTGACAATTCAGAGAAGTTCTTTTCAAGTACTTTGACTTAAGTCACAATTGGCAGTGAAAGAGTTAAAGCCTCTTTCAACAAAATAGGTAGGTAGGTAGGTAGGTAGGTAGGTAGGTAGGTAGGTAGGTAGGTAGGGTAGGGTAGGGTAGGGTAGGTAGGGCAGGGTAGGGTAGGGCAGGGTAGGGTAGGGTAGGTAGGGTAGGCAGGCAGGCAGGCAGGTAGGGTTGGTAGAATTGGTAGGTAGGTAGGTAGGTAGGTAGGTAGGTAGGTAGGTAGGTAGGTAGGTAAAATAACATAATATCATGAAATCAGATGTCAATATAAAATTCCACCTGAAATTGGAGAGATAATTTGAACGCCTGCTGCGTGCAGCTCGACACTGCTTGGCAATTTCAGATTACGGTAGTGTATGGTAGCCACACCAAAATGCAATGAGAGGCACCTGACCCTCTCAATGGTGACCACATTGAGGAGCTGTAGAAGCTGTTTGTTAGCATACCTGATGCGTGTGTCTTTGTTCAGTGTATGGCAGCTGGTCTGTGGTCGGGGTACTGGACCCTGAACTCTGACGATTCACTGGAGATGATTTCTTGGTTATTTGTGCTGGACGAGGTCGCCCATCTATCAACAGAGAGTTTTCACTTAACTTGAGGCTTTTCAAAACGTACCACACACAAAACAAAGATCGGGTTATCTCTGACCTTGTCTCTGTATGCTACACGATGCGTCTGCTCCACACTTGCAAAAAATGTATCTTATTGATTTGTTGAGATCTTCTGGATCTTCTCCAAATTCAAAATATAACTAGAACAGACTGATTTTCCAACAGAAAATCAAATGTCTCCCGGTGGAACACTTACCTCTCTGAATAAGCTACAGGTGATAACATTTTACAAATGACCAAGTTTGCTTGAAAATTACAATCCTATTTTAGATCTCACCTAGATACATTACTCTAGCAATTTTCATCAAGCTCTTCAAGACTTATTGCAGAGAAACCAATTTCACATAAATGACCCTGTGACCTTGAAAATTAGGTCAAGGTCACCCAAATAAAACCCTACCAAGTTTCATCAAATTCCATCCTGTTCTTCATGACTTATCAAAAGGAAACCAATTTCACATAAGTGACATTGTGACCTTGAGAATTCGCTCAAGGTCATCCAAATACAATCCCAACCTAGGTCTTGCCTAGATACATAATCCTACCAAGTTTCATCAAATTCCATCACATTCTTCAAGACTTATCGCACGGAAACCAATTTCATATAAGTGACCCTGTGACCTTGAGAATTAGCTCAAGGTCATCCAAATACAATCCCAACCTAGGTCTTGCCAAGATACATAATCCTACCAAGTTTCATCAAATTCCATCAAGTTCTTCAAGACTTATCGAACGGAAACCAATTTCACATAAGTGACCCTGTGACCTTGAGAATTCGCTCAAGGTCACCCAAATAAAATCCCAACCTAGGTCTTGCCAAGATGCATAATCCTACTAAGTTTCATCAAATTCCATCAAGTTCTTCAAGACTTATCGAACGGAAACCAATTTCACATAAGTGACCCTGTGACCTTGAGAATTAGCTCCAGGTCATCCAAATACAATCCCAACCTAGGTCTTGCCTAGATACATAATCCTACCAAGTTTCATCAAATTCCATCAAGTTCTTCAAGACTTCTCACACGGAAACCAATTTCACATAAGTGACCCTGTGACCTTGAGAATTCGCTCAAGGTCATCCAAATTCAATCCCAACCTAGGTCTTGCCAAGATGCATAATCCTACCAAGTTTTATCAAATTCCATCAAGTTCTTCAAGACTTATCAAAAGGAAACCAATTTCACATAAGTGGCCCTGTGACCTTGAGAATTAGCTCAAGGTCATCGAAATACAATCCCAACCTAGCTCTTGCCAAGATGCATAATCCTACTAAGTTTCATCAAATTCCATCAAGTTCTTCAAGACTTATCGAACAGAAACCAATTTCATATAAGTGACCCTGTGACCTTCAGAATTCGCTCAAGGTCATCCAAATACAATCCCAACCTAGGTCTTGCCTAGATACATAATCCTACCAAGTTTCATCAAATTCTGTCAAGTCCTTCAAGACTTATCGCACGGAAACCAAGTGTTGAAGAACCTGAACAACAACAACAACAACAACAACAACAACAACAAGAAGAAGCGGAAGAAACGGGCACTAAAACAATATGTCCCCCGGCTTCCACCGGGAGACATAATTTATCCACACTTGCAAAAAATATGCCTTATTGATTTGTTTACATATTTTGGATCTTCTCCAAATTCAAAATATGATTTATCATCCAATCTACTTATATAATTAGTATAAACACACTCAAATATTCATACTGGGAATTCACCTAATTTTGCTGTGTTCTTATTTTCGCTTATTTCACTGATGCTTCAAAACTGTGAAAATAAGAAACCAATGAAATATATTTTTACCATGGCATTGATAGGAAATATAGCAAAAATAGTGAATTTAAAGTTTCAGTGAAAGGTCCAAAATGCAAAAACCTTGAAAACAGATGTATCCATAGCATTTTATATCAGAATATGATCATTTTGCAACAGGACCAAGATTCTGATGCATTGGTCCAATGAGGTGCTACCATGGGACATGCATAACACACAAATCACTGTACACTTATGGAATGGAATGCCTGGAATATATGTCAATGTGCACAGATAAAAAGGACTACAGGTACGAAAGGGATCAGTTGTTATTTACAAGATGTATGGGGAACTCATCTGACTGATACAAGAGTAAATAGGTCCTAAATTTGGTCTGTTCTTCCAGTCCATTAAGACTGAAATTTAATTAACTCTTTCAGTGCCAAATTTTGGACTGTGTCAACAGCTTTGCTCGGCATACATTGGATGCCATGCACCCAATACGCGCCAAGAAAAGCTGTTGACCTGGGATATTCTCTCTGGAACTATAGGCATACTGGTACTTGAATGAAAGGTCTTTTTATGAGGAATACGAATATGGGATCCTAATGATACATTCAGACTAATTTGACTTAAGAAGATCCACTTTAAATGTGATTGACACTGAAAGCCTTTAAAATAAAAATGCAACTCCATGCAAAGGAAATGGAGTTACGGGGTAAAAATGTATTTTACATGTGTCAACTGTGAATTTGGTTGCCAGATGACTTTAACCTTGTTCCCGGAATACCATATGTAAATTAGGATTTATAGGAATTTGTGAATACAGTCTTGGATTGACATGTAAAGGGTCATAAAGTATATATCTTTTACAGCTGCCACACTCACCATTTACTTTCTTACACCATAATAACCGAGTCAGCTGCAATGTTTACAGACCAATTACACGAAATATTATGACACAATTTCAAAAGCAAATCCCTCGTACCTGCCTCAACCTGAAGCATATACAATACTGTAAACTTTTCAAAAACTTTAAAAAAATGTTGTAGGACATGCTTGATGCAGGTGGTAATATGTCAGAATAATTAACATATGGATCAGAGGCTCAGACATCTGATAAATTCATCCTGGATGCTCCGAAAAACTCACATAAAACTGACTATGTATGGAAGGAGTGCTAGCACATGATGCTGCATGGAATGCGAGCACCAGAGAATGTATGGAGTGCTAGCACACGATGCTGTATGGAGTGTGACCATCAGCGGATGTATGGAGTACTAGCACATGTAGCATGCCACTTACCATGTATGGAAGGAGTGCTAGCACGAGAAGATATACTGTTTCTATCGGACACTGAACTGGCGCTGGAGTAGCAGTAACCATTTTCCATCAACTGTCTGAACTCCTCCCTGAAACATGCAACTTGTTACTAACATACTGTAATCATTCCAAGTGTAGCAATTGCACTGAGAGGTGCACACTTAATCCTTTTTGGCCTATTGGGCCCAATGACAAAATTAATGATACAGCACTTCATAAAACAGCTATGACGGCTGAAAGTGAAATATTCAGAAATATATTAGCTCTATAGAGAACAACCTTTCACACTTAAGACTAGTTTTATTGAAAATAAGCTACATTCCTTTTACACAGAGCACTTAAAACAATATTAAGCAAGTAACTTTGTGTTATCAGCACTGTTGGAATGTATACAGTAGTATCCCAAGATTCTACATACATATACAGCATGTTAGGATGTCTGCATGTATTGTTGGAATGAGTATAGTATGCTGAAGGAATATGGGGTACATATTGATTCAGGGGTAAGTCAAATTGTTCTTATCTCAACCTGTACTATGAAAATTTGGTAATTATGGTTTGTTTGACAGGTGTTCTTCTTTGATATGAAGCTCTGCATTTATAAGCAAAACTTCACATATTTAGCTAATTCATCAATTGCCACGTTCATATTTATTCATTATTATGTGGGTTGTTTTTGCTGAATATTTAGCTTAGACAAGGAGCCGCTACTCAGAGAGACATGTATGGGTAAAACGCTCCGAAACATGTTGAGTAGGTTACCCGCTGAAGACCCTTTAATTTATTTGGGCTAATACAGCCTATGTCAAAATTTTACAGAGGAACGTTTGCAATATGGACAACAGAACTTCTATGTATATAAGTTAGACAGGGACAGGTTAGCTTATGGAGAGTAAAGAGTTTGGACTACGGAATAGGGTAATGACTACCAGGAAGTGGTTTTGGACAAAAAGACACAAATACAATACATGTAATGCCTTTTAGGAAGTCTACATACATAGCATTGCACTACCGCACAAAGCACATTTATAAAAGTCTACACGTGCAGTATTCCAAAAATCTACACACTGCATTTATGGAAGTCTACAAATATACCATTCCATATAGAATTAAAGAAGTCTATATATACGGTATTCCAAGAATATAAATGACACACTTAAGGAACTCCATAAATACATTGTTCAATAAAGCATTTAAGGAAGTCTAGATATATACATGTAGTACATAATGAAGCTAAGGAACTCTACAAGCACAGCAAGAGTAGAAATGAATATTAGTTAGTAATTTGGTGCTTTATTTCCATTTCTCAACGATTTTCAATAACTTATGCCACTGAATAAAAGAAGCACAGCATTTTTCCATGGTATAAACTGATGCCGGTGAACTTACACGGTGAGTAAACAGAACAACTGAAGCCAAATGACTGTTAAGTGGACCAGTGGTACTTTTGTATGTGATCAATGTGTCAAATCCATAAAACTACGACAGCCAGACTGCAGTGGGAATTCCAAGGGAACAAAGAAAAATGAAAATAGGGGCAAACAGACAGGATTACCTGGCCAGCTGGTCTCTGGTGACTACCAGTCGCAGGTAGTTGTCGGCTGATCCCTGCCTCAGCAACGACACAGCTCTATAAACATAAAAACAAAACATGGCAAAAATAAAGCATGTTCCTGGCAAGCACCCTGAATTTTCATGTAGTAATGCATATTAACAACAGATGAAGCCACCTGTGCACTTCACCATGGAATCAACAAGTTCAGGCACAGCTGCCTGAGGGAAAAACAAACCAAGCTCCTATGGTTGGTCAGTCATTGCCATTACGGAGTGGCATGTCAGGCAACAAGTTATATGCCAGTGGCTCCATCTGTTGGTGACATACCAGTACAGTACTCATGCTGACCACCTGGACACGCATATTTATAACATTTTCTGTGCCAGGAAAGCAGGATGGGTGCTTAAGCAGTCAGGGGAGCTAAAAAGGTATATTATGGGCTACATGTACAGCAAAGGTACAAATGTGTCAGCCACAAAATTCCCAAAATTTGGTTCCAAGTGTGAGCATTTGGAAAAAACTTGACAATGATTTACTCTGATTTTATCATTTTATCCGATACATTGCAACACCATACTCACTTGGTAACTGCAACACAGCATAATTATGCACTTACTTAAACTTTCACTGATCTTTCATTAAAAGAGCTGATACTTCCCATAGGGATATATATGTAAATTTCATTGCTTATCAGAAGTGCACTTACTTTTCATTTGAAACAAAGTCCAAACTTTCGCCGTTCACTTCCAGTATCTGGTCACCTTCTTGTAAGTGGCCTATTGTATGCAAGCAAACATGGTGTTAGCAACCTCACTGTACTCTGTGTGGGCACTGGCAATTATCATTGGCTTTTGCATTGCCAGGCAAATCTTGTTGGTTGGAACAGGATGGGTGACTTGCCAGGCGATGTGAAAACCAATGACTTTAGACTGGACTTGTTTTTGCTTCCATTCAAACTTCTTTCACAAGGAATAAGAGCAGGCAATTCTCATCATAATCTTACTGAGTACGATAAAAGCCGAAGCCAGACCAGCATGTTGTCTGCATTACAAAATGGAAGAGCACTGAGAGTTAACATAGACCTTTCATTCACTTCTCATTATACAGTCGTATTGGAGAAACTCAAGTACATGTATCAACTTTTTGTCATGTTCTTTAACAAAAAATCCACACCCATAAGACGAAACAAACAAAAAAACAAAACAAAAAAAAAACACCCCCAAAAAACAAAACAAAAACAAAACAACAACAAAAAAAAAAAAAAAAAACATATACAGCTTCTCTGTATCACTGATCACTGGGTTACAGAATTCTGTTTTAAGTGACATGATGACAGTGACATCCCCACCCCGTGCAGCAACAGTGTGATATTCCCAGAAGTCACCACCTACCTTCCAGAGCAGCAAGTCCTCCTGGCAAGATACGCTTGACAAAAATGTGGTGCTTTCTATCTCCAGAGTCTGTATGTCCCCCTGCTATCTTTATTCCTGCAACAAACACAAATTGGTCTTTTGAGCACTATCACACTGAATAGAAAGAGGAAGCATTTTTATCAGGCATCACTTTGGTTCAGGTAAATTAGGAGAATTTTGGCTAGGCTTCAACTGCAGGCCAGACACTGCTGCCACCTGCTAGACATAAACTGTACTAGTAACTTGTCCGTGGACAGTGCTGCAGATTGTTAAATGAATTAACATGGCTGATATCCACATTACAACAAAGGAGCATTGCTGTCGGATTCTAAGACATCTGAATTGATGTGTTCACTTTTATTATTTTTAGACAGATTTAATATAATCTGTTTGACATGAAGCACATTGTATGATATGTTGAAATTTTACTTTCATATTCATCAACCTTTTGAAAACATCATTTCACAAGTTTGTTTTCTAACAACTTTAACTTTAATATGAGCTGAGACACGGCAAATGGACGTTAAGTCTGAGAGGCTGATGTCCGACCGGTTTTGTTGATTTATTCAACTCGTCAGGGACGGTTAGGAAGACTGCCTGAGCCCTTATATACCTATTTGGAGTTACGCTTGTTGTTACGTTACACACGTGTATTGTGTTTACGTTCTAAGCGTGATTGGCCATGATTGACTGATTATCTCGTCATGATCATCTTCAAATCAGACTTATGTCTGATTTAAAAATCAGGATCTCCCAAATAAGGAAATCCGATCTGGGACTTAACTAGGGTTAGTTAGTGCAGTTTTTTATTGGGCTGGGTCGAATCAGGACAACTTGATAATCGTGATGATGCCCTGAGTAGGGCCTAAGAAATGTATGGGTAACAATTTCTTGGTTAAGAAAGTGTATTTTCAGTGTTCCATTTTTAACTTCACAAAGATATGTGGAAATTATACTGGCTTATAATGGGGGAAAAAAATTTAACTTTAAGCTAATGATAAGGAACTAATTTCTTGTTTACCTAAAAGATATAACTGAGAAAAAGTCTTGTAACTATTTCATACATATTCAAGCAGACACCTGAGTGAAACAACCATATTATCCCTTTTAAGGGCCTGGCCCCCTAAAGCCTCTCTCCTACTTTGCTGACACAAAAAAATCACAGGTGAAAAAAAGCAAAAATATGTGTATCTTACATTTTTAGCATCAACTATCTAAAAATACTGCTATAATGTTCAAAGTACAGATCTGAACTTTGGTCTCACATCATGAAAATTTCTGAAGTACCCTGGGTGCTATTTAGGCATAATACAATATTTCACTTTGTCGAAAGCCAACAGTTCTGTGTGATCATGCTAGAACTGGGCTGGGTACAATGTGCATTTTCATAATCAATATCTCTGCCCCGCGGACACGTCTTTAAGATTTTTCGTTGGTACACATGATGCACCTCAGCAAACTCTCTTCCTATATGTTAACCCTTAAAGCACTAATTTAAGACTGAGTCAACAGCTTTCCTGGGGACAATTTGCTGTTGACTAACACCCCTTTTTGCTTTACACTAGGCTTGCTTGTATTTAAATGAAAAGTATCTGCATGAGGAATTTGAATCTTTTAACGATTATATGTTCAATGGCAATGAGAAAAGGACAATAGCAGTAACTAGCACTCTAAGGGTTAATAAAATGTGGTTGTATTGTTCGCAGGTCAGTTTGCCTGGAGAGCTTACCCACTCCACTGGCACAGTCGTGGTACACTATTGTCTGTGTGGGCCTCCCGTTGATCTCACCAGTCATCCTGAAAAATACACAAACTTCGAGTCAAGATCACCACATCAAACCACACATACAGGTTACAGACTACAGTTGTGATTGGCTGGTTGCGCATCCCAACGGAGATAGTCCGTAATTGCAAAAATACTGTGTTTTCAGCATGCTGTAGCTTCTGTTTAAATAAAGTTAGCTAAGTCAGGTTTGCTGCATCGCAGAGTTGCTTCATTGGAGGTCATATAGGTGCACTGTCTTCCAGGCCAGGTGGGAACTTTATGGTGGGGAAGGACAATGATGTGACCCTGGCAAGAGCACAGTTCATACACCTGTATAAAGCTGACATCCAGGTGTTGTTTCGTATTTCAATTATCACAAATTAACGAGCTGGGAATTGTATGACAAAAATCCGTCCACATTTTTCTGACATTTTTATCTGTTAAATGCCGTTCACGGAATTTCAAAATACCAAAATGCTGATTTTTTTAGACTGAAAAATGCTAATATGAAAAATAGAAGGATTTATAACTGTAGTCTGTGGCCTATTAGGGCTAACTCTGTATGTATTGGGACTCACATGGTCATGTTGTTATTCTTTGACATCTGCCTGGACAATTTTGAGTGATCCTAACAAGTTTTACATAGATGGAGCATGCAAGATATGATCCTGGGACTGTAGATCACAAGGCAAATGGTTCGGGCTATGGTATTGTGTACCTCAGGCCAGCTTATGAAAGGAGAAAAGAAGTTTTACACCCATAGATCGGCTGTGAATATCAAGTTTAACAGTCTCAATTTTCTAAAAATTCATGAAGTATCACATTTATGTCACACATCATTGTGCATAAACATGTTGCACCTATCAGTGGAACCACACTGCATAAATAATAACAGGATTCGCTGCAAGACATTTAACAAGTGCACAGGCTATGCCTCCTTTGCTGACTGCTTGGTAGATAGATAGCTTCCATAGCCCTTTGTATTTAGCGATACCTCACAGGTACCACACAGGTAATCATGTGTGTATGAGAAATTAACAATGCTAATATGATATGAATAAATTATGCTAATCCCATTGATATGAAACGTAGTGACCCTCTGTTTCAAACTTTTAATTTTGTGGCATTGTCATTGTAGGCCTACAGCCTCCATTCATATGCAGAGCTGTTTATACAAAATCATGTCAAAGTGATTTTCGGCATACCAGAAAAAAATGCGCATTGTCTGTCAGTAGAGCTGTACAAATCTTAGGTAAAATGTAAATTGCTGGTTTTTTGGTTTTGTTTTTGTTTCTCCCCCCCCCCCCCACCCCCCACCCCACCCCATCCCCTTTTATTTTTATTATTTTTTTTTTTGATGGACAAAAGCTTGTCATATATGTGTGTCATTTGACTGGGGTAAATCATTTAAAATCAGGCATGCTGACTTTGTTGAGCTGTTGAGTTCATCAGCATATTATTTTCACATAAATGAATCAATTTATATCCATGAATATGGATGACAGCACTTATGAACTGCAGATTTTATAACTTTTACCAAGCTAGTGTACATAGGTGGCAAAACATTTGCACTTCGACATACAACCACATAAAATTATAAGAGTTTCAGAAAGTGAAACAAGGGGAAAAAAAGTTAGCTTCCATTAAACACTTGCCTGAAAACACTTGCGCCTGATAATTGGATTGATAACTGGATGCTTATGAAATTTAAAATCAGAGCACTTGTGAATACAAATATGCATTTATGATATTGGAGTAACTGTACAAAATTTTGTCATTTTCTTTCTAATATGTGCACATACACCAGAAACCATGTCAATAAACCACAACTTATACAGTCTACTGCAGAAAAAAGGCACAGCACTATTGGTTTATATAAGCTGAATCACCCAACTGCCCTCCTAATGTTCAAACAAAGGGCGCGTTAAAATTCCATAATTTTAGTACCAAAAAACATAATTTGCTGACTTCTGCTACTCTAATCTGTGACCTACTGGTCCTAAACTGTGCACTTTGATGGGCTAATAATGTTAAAACACTGAAACTGTTCCATTGTTTGCCATAATTCAGATTATATCAGGAAAATACTGCCATAATGACTGGTATTAGATGCTGACTTGGTGTAATTGATACTCCCCCCATCCACCATTAATGCCTCATCAGTGATAGATGTCATATTTTTTGTAGACAAATGTTACGAATCTATCCATAAATAGTAAAAAAATCACCAATTTCACCTAAAAATTCATAAAATTTTAGCAATATATTCAAATTTGGGGTTAAAATTAAGGGGTGGGGCATTGTAATTTGATCTCTCATTGTAAGGGCAGGACATGCAGGCAAGTGATTATGGGTTTGCATCATAGCCCATTGTGTATTGTATTCATATTGGACAAAAAAGAATTGATTGGATGCAATCATATAATTTTCCTCAAAATTTTAATTAATTAATTTTTTGGTCATAAAAACTGATTTTTCAGATTTAAAGGTTGCTTGCAAAAAAGTTGATATTTTCTTTAATATTGAAGTTTGGTAAAGTTAATGCAAATCCTTTGCAGAAAACAAGTTGTGGCTTCAGTTAAACAAGTTTTAAAAATTTTGATAAGTCTATTAGGTTACAGACTACAGTTGTGATTGGCTGGTTGCGCATCCCAACGGAGATAGTCCGTAATTGCAAAAATACTGTGTTTTCAGCATGCTGTAGCTTCTGTTTAAATAAAGTTAGCTAAGTCAGGTTTGCTGCATCGCAGAGTTGCTTCATTGGAGGTCATATAGGTGCACTGTCTTCCAGGCCAGGTGGGAACTTTATGGTGGGGAAGGACAATGATGTGACCCTGGCAAGAGCACAGTTCATACACCTGTATAAAGCTGACATCCAGGTGTTGTTTCGTATTTCAATTATCACAAATTAACGAGCTGGGAATTGTATGACAAAAATCCGTCCACATTTTTCTGACATTTTTATCTGTTAAATGCCGTTCACGGAATTTCAAAATACCAAAATGCTGATTTTTTTAGACTGAAAAATGCTAATATGAAAAATAGAAGGATTTATAACTGTAGTCTGTGGCCAACACGTCTTAAGAAAACCTGCTTATGTGAACACGATAGCAGCTTCAGAAGCTGTAAATACTGAACAAAGCCAACAGGCATCGACTTTATCCTGTCAAGTACATGTCCATGTGAGTGACACTGAGTATCATCCACATTCTCTTCTAGCACTGGTACAATAGGATATGAATTGGGCTTGGTTGAGTGGCACTGCAGGCAATACCACACAGACCTTACTGTCCTGTGTTTACGTCTTTTATCAAATGAAACTTCAGGACTGGTTGGCATAACATGTTTAGTCATGGACCTTTGCCCGAAACTTACAGATAGGAGAAAATCTGAAGTTTAATTTTACGATCATACAGAAGACAAACCTTTGTTCTAGATTTGTATGAAAGACACTGTTTTCAGTTTAAAAAAAAAAAAAAATTGCCTGATTTGAATATCCAGGTAATCACAGGTATCGGCCATATAAAATTGAAGGATTAAGACCAAATATCAGATCTATAGGAAGAAAAAGGCTGTGGAAGAGAAATTATAGTGAACACCAGCAGGTGTATCTGCTGAAGTATTCCCTGCTAAAACCAATCAAAATGACATTTACAATAAGAGGGCTGTTTGAAGAGCCCATGCTCAGCTGACCTGAAGATTCCTCAGACTTGTGGCTCTGTGAACCTGGAAATAGGATCAAGGTCACCCATGTACTGAATAAGTCTGACCTCCATGGAAGAACACTAACATGTGCAACATCAAGGTCCCAGTTCAAGTAGTTCTCAAGTTATAGCACCAGTGTTGCCAACCTGGTGGAAGTATATTTTCCGGGGATTATGAAATGGTGAGTGGTGTAAGCAATAAAGCCCTCTTGGGGGGTGGGGTGGGGGGGTCGGGAGCATGCTCCCCGGGACCAATTTCAAAAATAGACTTCAAAATCTGCATGTTCATGGCATTTGAGGGTACATGCATTTGGATTCAAGTGTGAGTGAATTACCATTGCAATCCCCATTCACTTAGTATATACATGGAGCAAACAATGGCACTGTACGTATTAACATAAATGTACCTGAACTGAAAAATTGATTAAAGATCAGACATGCCCAGCAATGTCACCTCGTGAACAACTCTGTTTGGCCCTGCTACAAGAAACATTTCCAACATGTTTCAGCATAATCTGAGTGACGGTTTTGGGGAAGAAGTTAAAATAGTGAAAACACACTTTCTTTGCATAAAAAATATTTTAAAAATCACAGCGCCACCTGTTGAACAAATTAAGGTCTAAGGGTCCCGAGAAGTCTTTCTCAGCAATTTCGAAGCAATAGTCTATACCTGGGTTAGTTCTAAATTTGCATAAAAGTGGTGCTGCCCGCCCTGTTCATGGTTGACTGCCCACATCTTGTGGTCTTTTCCCTATGACCCTCACTGTTTCTCCATAGATTAACATAGGGAATTAGCAGATATGAATTTCTCTATATGTAGTCAAATAAGCATTAAACTTTCATGCTATCACACCTGGGTGTATTTGAAAGATAATAATATGTACTTCAGGTAGATTAGAAGATGATAATGTCAACAACCGTCATCATATATGCAGGGTACAACTTTCAGGTTTACTGTGATGTAATGGGCTTTGCTGACCCACCAGACCTCAAATGGCATGGGTTGGTAGGTGTCACAAACATGCATCATGGGAAAAAAAGGCTGTGTGTCAAGAAATTAAACCAACCTAGATCACCCTTATTGGCTGAGTGGTTTGGAACAAGAATTTTTTAGGATTTAAAAAAAAAAAAAAAAATAACAAAACCATTCATAAAAAATCCAAAAATACATGGACCGTGACCATTTGAATAAAATTGGTAGAGACCCACCCAAAGTACATTGTCACCAAGTTTGAGGTTAATCTGGCCAGTGGTTTTGGAGAAGAAGTCAAAAATGTGAATTGTGGACACAGACAGACTGATGACAGACGATGGATGGACAGACGACGGATGCCTAACCACCACATAAGCTCAGCTGACTAACAAGTCAGCTGAGCTAAAAACTTTAAATCAGTATGAATGGAAAAAAAAGGTGATTGTAGGCAAGCCCTTGGGCAACAAAACTTCTGACAATGTACATTGTTTATACACAAATGCATGCTTCTTTGTAAACCTGCATTAAAACTTAAACTGTCACTGCGCAATAGGTGTCCACTCAAAAATGTTTTTAATTAGGACAGTCAGGTAAAATCTTCATGAAAACAAAGAAATCTGGCAATTTTACCCTCAAAAGTGCCTCGTTTTAACAACTTTGGCAGTCTCAAAACCGGGAGACTCCTGCCAAAATCAGGAGAAGACAAGTATGGTATACATGTTTGTATATTAACATCAAACATGGCAATCATTAAGTCACCATCTGGTAAAATTAGATTACCTCACTGGCTTGGCACATGTATGTATGTATGTATGTATGTATGTATGTATGTATGTATGTATGTATGTATGTATGTATGTATGTATGGATGGATGGATGGATGGATGGATGGATGGATGGATGGATGGATGGATGTACAAACATAATACAAGCAGCAAGCAGGGAACCAATAAAACAGAAGGGATTTTTACAGCCAGAAAATAGTACGACTGCTGAACCACAGGACCAGTGGAGTTAAAGCCTTCTCCTTCATTCAGAGTATCAAAAATTGATTCATGCAAGTCATGGTATTGGCCACTTCAGAGGTGACCGTGGTTCTTGCTGGTGATCCACCATACAACTAAGTATCACACAATATGTCGTGTACACAAAATGTGTGAAATCTGTCTTCAAACGCCACCTTTAAGGACAATTAAATCATTTTTTTTCTCGACACTGGTGGTCTCTCATAGCGGTGAACAACACGAAAAGTATCATGCAAAGGTGGTCTGTAAAGGCAGGTGATGTCTCATAACACAGGGACCACTGAGATGACATGAAGAGAACAAAGTGAGCTGATTTCAACCACCACCTCTGACCAGACTGCAGCTGTGTGCATGTGTTTGTACAAGAGCACCTGATGAGGTCACAAGGAAGGGGTCAAAGGTTACCAACACACAGACCTGCCAGGTCCAGTGTTGACAGCAACAGAGGCTGCAGCTCCTTTCCCACTATATCTTTGTGAGATATCTTGAGACGCTGACTTGTGGGAGATATCTTGAGATGCTGACTTGCAGTGAGATGTCTTGAGATGCTGACTTACAGAAGGTATCTTGAGATTCTAACCTCCAGCTTATGTACATACACATTCCATAACCATCAAAGAACATTAACTACTAGCAATACATTTCAATTTAAAAGTTGCACATTTGGCCTTTTTTTTGAAGGGGGGTAAGGGGGGGGGGTTTCGGAACGCTGGTACAGGTAATTATTTATCTAGGGTACGCAGTACAAAAAATAAAAATCTTTAAAATTTTGGATAGTACGAAGTACGTAAAACAAGAGGGCTTCCAGTATGCCAGTACGGTAAATAAAAAGCCCCAGTATGCCAGTATGGGAAACCCCTTACCAACCCTCTTTTTTTGACATTGGAACACCCATTCTGTCTCTAAAGGGGTGGACATGTACAGGTTTACAGTGCTAATATTCTTAGACGCAACATTACAATGTGCGTCTTTCACAATTTATGAGCACTGTTCCTGCAGATACATAGGCCTACACTGCTGATCAAAAAGAAACTGCACTGTACAGCAGAATCTCCCTATTGAGATCACTTAAAGGACTGAAAAAATGTGTTTTGGGAGTGGTCTTACCCAGGACTACAATTTAATTAAGGATACACAAAAACTGGACTGTAAATTGGTGGACTTAATATAACAAAGGTCTTTTAACAGATGTGGTCTTAATTAGAGATTCTATGGTACTTTTCTAGAAGTCCCATTATTTTCCATTGTATAAAATTGAAAGAAAAAAAAAGAAAAAAAAAACAGACAAAAACAAACAAAAAAAAGAAAAAAAAAGGAAGAAAAAAAAACGCAACAAAAACAAAAAACCACCACCAACCCGATCAAATAAAAACAATAAGCCCAACAGGTCCAACACTGAATTTTAACTTCAGGAGGGGAAAAGTGGGTGGAGGGTGAAAAAGGTGGAGAGAGGGTTACAGTTACATCCATCGTTGTCATAAAATACAGTCCGATCTTAGTTCAACTTAACTTATTCCATACATGTCCCTGATTTTTCTGTATATTTACTGAGATTTAAGACGACAGTTGCATATTTAAATTCTTCATGAAAAGAGCTTTCATTCAAGTATCAACATGCCTATAGTCTCAATTCAGTGGTTCTGGCACTGCCTGGCAAGTCTTGCGGCAGCTGCAGCATGACTTGCCAGGCAGTGCCAAAACCACTGACCAAGGCCTGTCACCACAGTATGGAATGAATTAACTAAGATGGTGTGGCATGTTGTAATCATCAATGTTGGGAGGGGGCTTATGCGATCCACCTCCTATCCGACTTTATGTTATGCAATCAAATGGGACAATGACAGAGTTAGAAAATTTGATCACGTATGTCTGGCTTTGGTCTCATGGCATGCTGAATATTTATTAGATATTATCTGATGCTGAGGCGTACATACTGACTACATGCATACAGCGACAAAGGAGTCAGTGCTTGCAATCTTGACTTAAAAGCAAGGAGAATGTCCCAACGTTACCTCGATTACTGTGACCTCTAGTTCAAAGGTATAAAACCTACTCTCTCCACCTATCTTTGCGAGGAAGATCTGCACAGTGTCCATTCAGTCATAGATATCATCTACATCGCGCGTAATGCTGAACAACCACATATTACTATGTATAGCCCATCATGCAACAAGGATCATTACATTCATCCCTCAAATTCCACTTGCAGTAAGTTTGTACATGTGATTATGCATCAAACACAAAAATCTAATCTAAAGGGAGATATTTTGTTTCTCTTCTCTCACTGTTGTCATCGTGTTTGTTTGAAGTAGAGTGGTAAATTATTTTTGTACAAAACCATGTTCACGTCCCAAAGATATATATATTTTAATTTTTTTAATCAGACTGATTTATTGTCGGGGATGTGTGTGTGGGTGTGGGGAGGGGGTAGTCAAAATAAACAAAGTCATGTGGGACTCCTTGAAGAAAATTGGGGAGAAAAAAAACAAAAGATTTGCTTTAAAGCAAATTTGTCTGAGTGCCTACAAATAAAAGTTGTTGCCTTGTACATTCAAATTGGAAAAACATCATCAGAGAAAACCATAAATTCAGCAAAAAATCATGGCAAATAGAGGCTCTTGACATCAAAAAAACCAAACAAACAAACAAAAAAACAAAAACAAACAAAACCAAACAAAAAAAAAACAAGAAAAAAAATCTGCAGACAAAAAGGAAATGACAGACAGAATTCTTTATGAAACGAAATGTCAAACTTGTGTCAGCAAACAAATGACATTTGGTCCCGCAGCCAGGGACTCTACACTTTTTGTTGCAACTTTGATTCATTTTTGGACCACTGTTGACACTACACCAGGGACTGAAAATGGTCATCATATGGTGGCATAAATGTAAAGGTCTGACATGAGACTACAAATGCTAGTGATGTACATCTACATAAACATGTAATTGACTGCTGATGACAGATCATGGCCTGTTGTATGTCAAAATATGTACAAATCAGCTATTGTTGCTCCAGATTTTGCATTATTTCAACTTCACTGATAGGGCCACACGCTGTTCAGGGATTCTAGCTTTTATTGGTAATAGTTTTGAAGATAGATAGATATTTTGAATTTAATGTGTTTCATTACATTTTGGCTCATATTTCCTGTAATACCACATGTGGTGCCACAATTATTACACACATTCAAGATTTCTGGCTCAGGAACATTCCCACCAAGTTTCATGACGATCCATCAAAAATTACACACACTAGAGTGAATTGTTGACAGACAGATGCTGATGCAGAAAACGGACAAAGGAGTATAGTTTAAGCTCAGCTCAGCTAAAAACCAGAGATCTTTTTTATTTCTTCTTCCCCAGAACACTATGTGGATACCCATTTATATCAAGTTGCTTAAAGAAAACATGTGATTAATTTTTAATTTTTTCTGGAAGTACACTTGTAAATAATTTTCACATACATCTATAGGTCTTGGACCAGTAACCCCTCAAGGTCGGGTCAACTGATCCACAACTTTTGATCAAGTACTGAATACTGTTGCTGTGTCTATTGGATGTTAATATCACAGGAGCAGAGCATCCCAAATTGAGTCCCATCATCATTTTGGATAGGAAAATACTTATCAACTGTGAGTTTTAGAAAGGCACTGCTACTCTAGAAATATTTTAAATCTTGTGATAACTTTGTGTATTTTTGGAGACATATTTGGCGCAGAATAGTCAATCATGGAGGTAAGGTACACAAATGCACCTGTAAAAAAAAATCTAATCACATGACCCCCCATTTTCTTGGTTTTAACTTGCTGCTACCGGTATAAACTTGAAGCAGAATGCCAAGGAAGTTGCAGTTTTATGTTTCAAATAGGAGAAATAAGCCAGCGAATGTCGCTATTTTAACATGTAAATGCATTAGGCCTAGGTTACTGGTCCAAGACCTATACCCCAATATACAGGCTTTTGAGTCTGCATGTATATGCCTGTTTTTCTGTACACACACCTAAACCAAATGACATTTTTCACTACTTTTTCACTTTTTCTAGGCACACAAGTGGTGTCAAGAGGAATTAGCATATTTGTTGGCCACATATGAGCCAAATACAATTGGGTGTAAAATATGGCAGGGTGGACCACTCTCTGCAGGGGGTCATTGCAGGTACAACTCAGCTGTGTTTGTCTTTTTTTTACAAAACATATTTGCCAATACCAGTAAATTACTGCCATTGCCTTCCACTTTGTGTTAATTACATATTTTTGTAGTATTTCATATGACATGCTGATGTCAACACGGAGTGCCAAGCTGCACTGTCTATTGGAATTGGGAAGGGGGCACACACAAATGCAAGAGCTCTTGTTTCATACAATAAAACAACTTTAACATCCAATCATTTCATTTTTTTTCAAGCACCACATTGTGCTTTATGATGACAAAAAATGAAGCTTGAACATGCAGATCACTATATATATAGGTCTTGAACCAGTAACCCCTCAAGGTCGGGTCAACTGATCCACAATTTTGATCGAGTACTGAATACTGTTGCTGTGTCCATTGGATGTTAATATCACAGGAGCAGAGCATCCCAAATTGAGTCCCATCATCATTTTGGATAGGAAAATACTTATCAACTGTGAGTTTTAGAAAGGCACTGCTACTCTAGAAATATTTTAAATCTCGTGATAACTTTGTGTCTTTTTGGAGACATATTTGGCGCGGAACGGTCAATCATGGAGGTAAGGTACACAAATGCACCTGTAAAAAAAAATCTAATCACATGACCCCCCATTTTCTTGGTTTTAACTTGCTGCTACCGGTATAAACTTGAAGCAGAATGCCAAGGAAGTTGCAGTTTTACGTTTCAAATAGGAGAAATAAGCCAGCGAATGTCGCTATTTTAACATGTAAATGCATTAGGCCTAGGTTACTGGTCCAAGACCTGTAGGCAGCTAGTGCACTACCACACAGTACCATCTGTGTACAATGATACAATGGTCCCTGTCTTGAGAGACCACCTGTCTTGAAAAGCCATATTTTCAAGACGCTTTTCTTAGTATATTTCATGTTATTTATACCTCCTGTAACAGACCACCTGTCTTGAAAGAACACAATTTGGCCTTTCCAAAGGATGGTCTTTCAAGGCAGCTTTTATTGACATGTACATGCTCTCTGGACTCATTAACCTCTTGAGCTCAAAAAAACCATAACATCTTAAATAAACAGCAATATTATGTTGACTTTTTTGTCTTTTGGTCATCTTGGCATATAAACAGCCAATGTGTCCATCCACTCACTTTTGTCACTGCGATACCTCTGAAACACTCGGTAAGATTTACATATTTGGAAAATTTCTATGCTGAAGCAAATTTTCCTCTGTTTGATTTGTCACTTACTATCATATAAGTCCTGCTTGGCACATAGTACGCATCATGCTCTGTTGTAGCATTGTGGCTACCCCCACCTGTGTGCTCAAATTTCCCAAAAGTGCCTGCATGAAAATCGCCCTCTGCCTCAACATTTTTACTTACAAGTCTTATCAACAGATAGGGCCAGTACTTTTCCGCGATCGCGGAAAACGGACGGAATTTACGGAATCTATGATCTCAAACGGAATTTATGATTTGGAAAGGAAATCGGCAAATGCCACGGAAATTAAGCGGAATTTGTGAATTTTGCCTCTCAAATAATTCAAAATCACCACATATGTCATCGCATAAAGCAAAACACACGGACTTGGATCCAAATTTGACAAGTCGGCAGCGTTATTGATATCATGTGGAACAAATTTAACGACAGGCCGTACACCTGCGCGCTATAGACCCCATTACTACCATATCCATTCATTTGCATGGCATATAGATATAACGCGCAACAGAAGTACAATGATAATAGCGCCGTCTGTAGGTGGAGGCTGTCAACGTACATAGTAAACAATATGGAGTCACTTTGCCGTTCGTCAATGGATTAACATTTTCCAGAGGCGAAAAGATCAACTGTTTTTCCTTTTTTATTGACCAGTGCTAAAATCAAGCCCTAGAAATAGTGAAACGGAAATGAAACAGAATTTGTAGTTTCCCAAAACGGAAAAAACACTCATTTTCAAACGGAAAAATACAGGCCCTAAACAGAACTAATTTTTGGTGAGAGCTGTAGATGATACTCATGATGACAACATGCTCCACATCAACAACTTTCCTGTGCCCAAGCCAGGCCAATGAAAACTGTTGACTCGGTCATCTGATGACAAGCAAAGAATTCTTCCTTTTATTGGAATATGTGACGAAGCATTAATGAACATGTGGCAAGCCACGTTTGTGGCTTTGCTGTTTAATGTGTGGTGTCACTGTGCCCTATGTTTCTTATATGGTGCACCACAGAGTGGCACATGAGGATTCCTGTGGTTACACACAGCAACATCTCACTGGTGAGCACTCCTGTGGTTACACACAACAAGATCTCATCCATGAACATTCCGAGGCATTCCTTCCATGTGCTTATATTTCATTCACAAATAATCTGGCATTACAAAAAAAAAAAAAAGTAAATCATGTGTGCATCATAACAAAAGGCTCATCACATATGCAACAAACACAAGCCTGGGTTACATTACCATGGTTTGCAGAAGTTGCTTTGTGCATCACCATGGTTACAACATTTTACAAAAGCTATGTTTTTGTTACCAAAGCAAGCCTATGACAAGCAGAGATTTAATTTTGCACCATGGTTACAACATTAGTCACATTTCAAATTTCTATGTTGGTAACACGGCAATTTTGAAGCAAGCAACTTTATGCATATATACAATTTAGCACAATGGTTACAACATAAGGTACGTATCATGTGTTATCATTCACAGTTTTTTAAAACAAAAGCAGTTTTTTGCTTGCCTGCTAACATACCAGTCTTTGTGGGTTTTTTTCCACTCCACAATAGCAGAGATAATTAAGAGCTTGGTATGCTTTGAAGGCAATTTTGTGGTAAGCACGACTTCTTCTTTGTAACGTGGTTATAACATAACTTATTTTATGTATTACCACGGTTACAACATGGACTAACTTTGGACATTCCATGTTTATAACATAATTAAGCACTTATGTGACAAGTACATACATATTATTTTTGCACCATTGTTACAACATGAGCCACATTACTATGCGTTACTCACAGTTACAACCAAAGAAAATTTGTGGTAGCACATGTAATTATTTTGCACAGGTCATGCATTGTAATTTTGCCTGCTGAACAAATTAAGTACCATGAAAGCTTCACTCCACATCAATCTGCCCTGTTTATACACGGGTAGTGTTTAGCTTTGTACAATGGACTCAGTCACTGATTGGTCAACCCTGGTTACCAAGGTAACTATAATTTAACTTGGAAGTAGCAACTACCACTGGTCAGTGTGATAAGGATTAACTATCGCTTCATTTTTTTTTGGGGGGGGGGGGAGGGAGGGGAGGGTCTTCTTGTTATCTCATTACATTTACAAAATAAAATCCTGGAGTGACCGGACGGACGAAGTGGAGTGTAAACTGGAGCTTAATCTGTTTTGGAAGCAAATGTGTACAAAACTGACAAAAACTAACCAAGTCATCCTCGTGAAATAATATACATGTATGTATGTATGTATGTATGTATGTATGTATGTATGTATGTATGTATGTATGTATGTGTGTATATATATATATCAGGCCAACAGACCACATCACAATGGGTAATCCAGCTACTTGATGAAGCAAATCAAATACCCATGCCATGTGCTGCACTAACATTCTGCAAGGAGGTACACGTGCTTCTCTCATCCCATACTTGTGAAGACTCTCCTGAGCAAATAGATTAGAATATACCCTTTGAACACCCCTGAGGGTAGAACATGAGGGTGATCATTAACATGGATTTACTGATTTGCATCACAAGAAATCCATTTGAAGTCTTTGTTGAACAAATTGCCAGATTTATGCAAATGAGCACCATCAAGTGCTGCCACCTACCAGGGGTCCCATTTTCCACGATTTAGATGTTTGCATCACCGGGCCAGCCATGCTTCTGTACCAGCAGCTGGAGCATGCCATGCTGTGCAAAGAAAGTATCACTGACCATGGCCAGATCACAAAGTATGGGATGAGTTGAAACTAACTCTGACGGCCCATAAATTCTGGTGCCCTTCATATCATCAGTGCTAGTTGTGTGTGCCACACAGCCCCATGTATATGACAGGGGGTAAGGGGGGGTTTCAGTACACTGGTACAGGTAATTATTTTTCTAGAGTACGCAGTACGGAAAATATAAATCTTTCAAAATTTTGGATAGTACAAAGTACATAAAATAAGAGGGCTTCTAGTACGCCAGTACGGTAAATAAAAAGCCCCAGTACGCCAGTACGGGAAAACCCCTTACCCACCCTCGTATATGTGTGTGTAATGTACAATTACTGACACTTACCTGACTACACATATAGGCACAACAGGATAGAAAGGTACAACATTTGAAAACAAACATCACAGCATTTAAAGAACAACTTACGAAGTGTATGGAGCCTAGCTTGGTTAGGCTAAGTGCATCCCAACATGACAACAGTGACATCAGTGGTAAACGATACACAGTTAATGCATGAATGTGTCAAGTGAATCATGTGCCACAGTTTTAACTGGCAAACCTTCCCCCCATACCACCCCACACAACACCACCACTCCAAGGTCTGTGTACTGGTAGCATTCTGAACTAAAACAGGGGTCTGGCACATACAGAACACCCTATTATACTTACCTTGAATCCTTAGACAAATGATCCTCAAAACTAGAATTTTTTTATGATGTGGGCCCCGTAAAAAAAAAAAATACACAGTGTATAACACACCGTGCTCCACAGTAACTGAGTCACATTCATCGGTACAGTGCAACACGTGGCACGTCTTTGGTGGCGTTCACATATAAATATCTCTGCAACATGTATCCCCAATGCATTCCACAGTCAACACCACATGTGCTGTGGATGTATTCAAGCCTGCAGAAGTTGTACTGGTATGTTTGATAGGGCATGTGTTCTGACGATCTCTCTACACCATTCAGGTGTGGCAAGACCTTAGGCCCCTCACAGCTGTGCTCCCTTGACTTAATGTCTGCTTAACCTGTGTATCCAGCCACGTCCGTGATTTTTATTGCTGGCATTTGCGCCAGTTTTGACAGCAATGGACCGAGCATACCATGGATTCATATATGTGGCCATGTTGATATAATGTTTGTCTTTGAGTACACAGGGTGGGGGGTGTCAATAACTTTCTTCCACCTCCCGCTGATTCAGTTACTTTTGAAATGAAAAGGGTTAAGCGTTTGCGTCTCTGTGTTGGAAATCTTTTTTTCCTGACAGGGTCACGGACTTTCACCTTGCTGCATAAATATATCCAGCTCTGGATGTCATTCACATTGCTCACAGAAACAGGAATCTAAATAGAAAAAATTTAATTATTTTTCAAACTCAGACTTACAGCCTTTGGCACAGATTTCAATGTCTGAAAACCACAAGACTCCTCTCGCTTTAGCTTGATTTTCAGATCCGTCTTTCATTCACATCACATTTAATCAGAGGACCCAAACTGTTCCGTGCTCTGCTAGGTAGCATTTTGAGCATTACAAACTCATCCAAATCAGACAAACTTTGGGGAAAGTTTCAATCCTTGTTAATCTAAATCTTTCCAATCATTTCTATTATTTTATCACTCAGATGCATATATTAGGTGTGATGCATACCTGTACTCAGGTGTCTCCATCTAGAATTAGAGATAATTTATTCTTTTGTTGAGTAAGGCTGCTAATTGGTGCATATCATTAAATTCTAAGCCATCAGATAAGTTTGATAGGTATGGTTTCTTGTGTTTCCATATGCCAGCTCCACAGATGTCAAGGTCACACTGACCTTCACATTGACTGGACATTGGTAAGTGACATGTCAATATCCCAAGTTGTATACACATGCCAGTTTACCATACAAATATCTTACAAAAATAGGACTGAGGAAGCATTTCTCTGATAGAGATCAAAGGTCAAGATCACAGTGATCTAGGTATTGTATGTGATACATATTATAGCTTGTTGAGTGAAGAAATTAAAGATGCACTTGAAAAATACATGCCATTGAAGCTTGTAAAATTTGATAAATATAAACACAAAAACAATGCATGGATCACACAAGGTATACTTAATTCAATAAAATTTAGAGACAACCTCTATAAGTGTTTGAGAAAAACAAATCCTAATAGTGTTGAATATAATAATTTAAAAGTAAATCTATCTACCTATAATAAGATCCTAAAGAAAAATATAAGACTGGCAAAGAAAAGATACTATGACTTTATTTTCAACAAACATAGAAATGATATGAAAAAAACATGGTCAACTATCAATAACATACTTAATAAAAATAAATCAAAGAAATCTTTCCCTGAAATATTCAATTTAAATGGAACACCTATTAATAATAAAAATATAATTTCAAATAAATTTAATGAATTTTTCATAAATATTGGACCTGGTTTGGCCAAAAATATCAACAAACCTGAGGACATTAGTTTTGATAAATACTTGAACAATATTGAAAATGATAATTTTGAATTCAAGGAAGTTACAAGTGAAGATGTTAACAAAGTAATAAATAGTTTGAAAGTCAAAACTAGTTTTGGATATGATCAAATGTCTATGAAACTTTTTAAACAAATTAGCTCTGCCTTGATTCAACCTATCACTAAAATTATAAATCAAAGTTTAAAAAATGGTATTTTTCCAGACAAACTTAAAATAGCTAGAGTAAGTCCCTTATATAAAAAAAGATGATGATGGATTATTTACAAACTATCGTCCTATTTCTTTACTTCCTGTTATATCAAAAATCTTTGAAAAAATAATATTCAATCAAATTGTTGAATACTTTGATCAATTTGATTTATTTCATCAAGGGCAATATGGGTTTAGAAAAGGACACTCAACGGAATTTGCCGCTATAGAACTCGTCAATGACTTGATAAGCAAACTTGATAATGATGAAGTACCTCTATGTATTTTTCTTGATCTTTCGAAGGCGTTTGATATGCTAAATCATAAAATCTTGTAACAAAAATTAAATCATTATAGAATCCGAGGTCCAGCCTTAAAATGGTTTGAGAGTTATTTGAATAATAGGAAACAGTATGTGGATCTTGATGGTGTTAACTCAGAACTGTTAGAAATCAAAACTGGAGTACCTCAGGGCTCTATTTTGGGGCCGCTACTGTTTATTATTTATATAAATGATATATCAAACGCCAGTGATTTATTTAATTTTTTACTGTATGCAGATGATACTACCTTATCAACTACATTAAATGTTAACTCATCTATAGATGGTGTTACAGAAACTATTAACAGATAACTTACAAAAATTTGTGTTTGGCTTAAAGTTATTGAATTATCATTAAATGTTGATAAATCAAAATTTATGATCTTTCATCATTCAAATAAAAAAGTTAATAAACCATACTTAAAAATGAATAATATCCCAATAACCCAAGTCTCATTTTTTAACTTTCTAGGGCTTACAATTGATGATAAATTGTCATGGAAGGAGCATGTTACCAAAAATTCAAGTAAAATATCAAGAGTTATCGCAATTCTAAATAAACTTAAACATCAACTTCTGCTGAAAGTTAAAATAACTATGCATAACTCATTAATACTTCCACATATAAATTTTGGAATACTTCTATGGGGATTTAAACTTTCAAAAATTGAAAAACTTCAGAAAAAAGCAGTACGTTGTATAAATTGTAGTAAATACAATGCCCATTCAGAACCAATTTTGAAAACTCTCAAACTTTTAAAAATTCAAGACATTTTTACATCAGCTAAATTAAAATTCTATTATAAATTTATCCATAATGATCTACCCATAAGATTACTCTCTTTTCAATTCATCCCAATAAATGAAATAAACAACTATAACAACAGACATTGTGATAACCTTTTTATTAATAGAGTCAATAAAATATTTGCAAAACAGAGTTTAAACTATGATATTCCAGTCACAGTGAATCAAACAGATAAGAATGTTTTAAGGAAAATATATACTCATAGTTTACAAGGGTTTTCCTTGTATATTAAAAATACTTTTTTGAATAATTATGAACAGAGTTGTAATATATATAACTGCTATGTTTGTCAAAATAATTAACAATTATATTTTCCCACCCATGTTGTGTGTGTAAACTGTATTATATCTTGAATTTTACTTCGACATTTATTGTTAAAGTAACTGCCATCTGTATTGTTTCAAATGTTTAAGACTTAAAGGTGGCTCCTATGAGAGCGACATGTATTTGTCTTAATAGGAGTCCCCCTAGCCACATCAATTTTTTTATCATTATGTACATATATCTCAATATTGAAATCGTCATTGTATTGATTGGCTAAAATAAATGAGTTTTGAGTTTTGAGTTTTGAGTTTTTTGAGTACACAGCTATCCCAAGAAGTGTCAACACACCAAGTTGGAATCTCTGGTTCTTAAAGTATACAAAATATGGCTCACCCATGTGTTTTCTGTGACAGGGTCAAAAGGTCAAGGAGGCTTAATTTTGATATGAAACCCAGTGCTTGTGTAAGAAGTACCCACACTCAAACTTTGGTATTTTTAAGGTGGAAGCTGTGAAGCTAGTGCGCAGTGAGACTGGCAACTTTGGATCGCAATTACCCATTTAATTTTTTCACAAGTGCATTAAACCTATATATTTTCTGATTACTACATATCCACAGATTTGTATCCATAGAGTTTTTTGGCAGGATTGGAATTTTCAGAGATTTTATAGCATTCTTTCTGATTTGGTAGGATTTTCATATTTTTTGCACAGGAGTCGCACAAAATTGTTTTTTCCCAGTTGAAATCAGAAGAAATTTAAAATATATATCCACATCCAGGATCTAATACAATGGTTAGTCCTGAAATAGCATAAAGAAAAAGTTGTGAATTTTTTAATTTAGTCCTGACAGGTTGTTCATTTTCCTGCTATAAATTGCTCCAAAAGTCACGGAAGGGGTTGTCAGAAAAAAAATCCTGGGAACTGTTCCTGGATATGATATTTTTCTTTTAATGTCCGTTGATTTTAATGTGATAGGGCGATTTGTATGTTTGTGAGGTGAGATACAAATTGCAGAGGTTATGCAAAAATTAGTTCCGAGAAAATCGCATTGAAAGAAAAAGTTGCCAATTCTTACGCATTTATGGCTGTAATATGACACATACTCATTTCTTCTGTCATGTGTTTTAATTATTGTGTGAAATAAACTTGTGTTTAATGACAACATTACAGAGGTAAAGCTACAAGTATATTTTGTGGCTTTAATCTCGACTTTTTTTTAACTTGGGAACACCACACTTGGCTTGTTTGGGTGTGGGTTCACATGCGGCTTTGCGTATTTGGGGACTGGATTGTGCTAATTTGTTTTTACATCAATAGAAAATTTCAAAGTAATCAGAACAATGGTAGTGATTAGTCTGAACTGGCCCATTCTTCTCTCCACGGCTAATGGTTTCCTGTGAGTGACCCTTGTCAATAGCTCAATTGGTTTCCAGGGGTCATGGACTAATGACTGTGCAAACAATGACATGGTTCATTATCACGCCCATGCAAACAAAGCCATGTGCCCGGCATTCTTTAAACTTTTCACAGTAAACAAAAGTTTTGAGATCAATTATCTCATATAAATTTTATGTTCACACATCTGAGTTTTTGGGAGCATGTAGTTTAAGTATCAGACTATTCAAAAATATGAAAAAGTGATTAGAGGTTATCCAAAGGTGCCGGCTTCAGATCTTCCACCTTAAGTACTGTACTTTCTAGAAATATTCCTGCTCAACTGAATTTCATGCTTTTCCTGCTAGTACTTGATACACGAAAATAAGATGTGCCAAAATTAATGGACATAATGAAAGGCTATATACAGACAAGCCATGATGCACAAAATTAAAATACACATATATTTTCTAATTTACAGAAAAACAAGTTTGCGTGAAATTAACCACACGCGAAAATTTCTGGAACTCCAGTATTACAGTGAAAGAAACATGGCCCAGACAGACAAGCATTTTCAGATGGACCAATTTGTTATAAACCTATAGCTCCCCCCACACACACATTTTGTTAGGGGACTAGTAAAACCAAGAACCAATTTTCAAATGTTGTTACCCTAATAATGACCACCTTTGTAAGGCAGTATAAAGGCTGGTAGACTACCAAGAAGATGCTGTTATTTAAAACAAGTTATTTTCGCACTTATGGAACCTGCCGATTGGTCAGTGCCTTTTGACATTTTAATGGGGAGGGGGTAGTAACTATGATGGTGATTGGCTGGTGCCTTTGCCTTTGACAATGGAGTGTAACTATGATGCTGATTGGCCAGTGCCTTTGAGGGGGGGGGGGAGCTATGATACTGATAGGCCAGTGCCTTTGACCGGGGGGGGGGGGGGGGGGGGGCTATGATACTGATAGGCCAGTGCCTTCGACAATGCAGATAACTAGGATAGAACTCTTGGCAGAATGCATCACTGCAGCCATAATTTTAAAGCTGGAAAACTGTCTTTGGTTAATGATATTGCCATTGAAATCCATTGAAGAGCACACAGTCAATAGCCTGATGACATTTTTCTACAAACAACACCACTGTTTTACAACAAAATTTTAAACTGAAAAGTTAATGCATGGGAAGCATGTTTTGTAATGGTGTCGTACACTAAGCTTTTCCCAATGAAAGATGACAAAGGATGCTATTTGGGTTCATTCGATTACGGAGCCAGCAAGAATGGATATTACTTTCTCTCCCAGGAAAAATCTGGTCCCTGGAAGTGCCTTGCCTTTATCAAAATAAATGGGACAGATAATCACTATGTACATGTACTGTTAATGCTAATGCAGTAATAAATACACTAATACTTCTTCATGGCAATAACAATTCTTTCCAATGGTATCATGTGAACTGTCACTCTGAAAAGCACAAGGAGTGTTTCAGCTACACTCTTTTCAGGGGGTCACAACCATGAACTATTTTTAATAATGTTACAAACATATTTTCAACAATGTCCTGATTGACATTAACAAGAAGGCAAGTAACCTACATAACATTAATGTTATGCAATATCAACCAACACAATGTAGCAAATTGTGATATCTTAAATTTTTCTCAAGGGATATTTCATTATTTGGAAGAGTACTATAACCCAGTTGAGGGTTTCTGAAAACTGACTGACTGAAGTGAAGCCTCTCTTGAAACATCACCCCAAGGGATGACTAAATTTTCATCTTTTACGACTGGTGGTCTTTCATAGAAGGCATAAATAACGAGAAAAGTTCTGAGCAAAGTATCCGGAAAAGGCAGTCTTTCAAGGCAAGTGGTTTCTTGTTGGAGAGGCCTCTCAAGACAGGGACCACTGTATTTAAATGTACTGTTTATTACAGTAGAAACATGTAGGGAAATTCAGTGTACTACACGTATGCATATGTCTACACTTATCGAACATCTGACTGACAGTGTATCTCATGTAATATACATGCACTTACAAAATTGATAAATATAGGTTGATTTTTTACTTGTATTATAACATCTTATCTTATTTTATCTCTGGCACAGATGAAAAAACAAATTGAGTGGTTAATGACAGTGATTTTGGGTGTTGGTTTCAGCACTAAATTTATATAGCAATATTTACTAGAGGTTGGAGGGGGGGGGGGACGAGGGCAATTTTTCATGTCATAGATGAATGACCTTTTAAAAGAACCAGATGCTCGTCATAGCATTGTGGTCACTTCAGTTGCCAGGGTTAAGTGTAGCAGAAATAACACGGACAGGACGTCTTGTGATCAATGCAGCCAGGGTTTGACCATAGGAAGTAATGTAAACATGATCAATGGAGACCAGTGCATGTATGTAATAACATGCTGACAAAATGCACAGAAAAATGCAATTAATGACAGCGTCTAGTTGGGTGTGTACCACTGATCAATACTTTATTAAGTAACTAATGATGTTTTGTGTCTGAGTAAATGCATTTAATACCAAAGTCCAGAAACGTTTCCTGCGGCGCATGTTGGAAATATATGTGCAAGAGCATATGACATATATCAATAACATATACAACATATGTAACATACAGTAGTCCCTATCACCAGAGACCAACCCTATTACAACCAAAAAAGGGGGTTTTACAAGAGAGCTGGTCTCTCGTGACAGGTAGATTAACACAGCTAGTATAGGACTTGAGAATCTGCCAAGTGGTCTCTAAAGAGAAGGTGGGATCTCATGAACGGGGTTTCTCGCGACTGTGACAGCTGTATCTATAAATTACACAAGATACACCAGTAACCCTTCGCTGACTGATAAACAGGAACATACTGGAACACATATTTTCTGAATTTTCAATCTGGATGTACTTACTACCCAGTACAGCTTGCAGACTCAGAAAATCTTGTATTTATCAGGGTAAAAAAAAAAAAAGAAAGTGTGCTTTAAATAAAAATTAGCCTTTGAGTGAAATAAAAAAAAAGCACAAGAGAATGGTTTATTGAAAAGGTCAACATCAACGACAGACGACATTTTAATAACATGGTCGCCAACTTTCCATGTTTTCATTATACAATGCTCTCCCTCTTTTAATGGTGCCTCATTATATCATGAATACTGATTAAAACATGGTGGGTGCCTTGGCTCCTACTGGCGCACTTCTCATACTTCTATGTAAAATCCCCCTTTGTTCTGCTGTAAGATGGTCTACACCAGGCACCCCATCATCAGTGTTTTTGCCGGGGGGGGGGGTGTCACTCAGATTAGTGACGATACTGGGTATGTGCTGCTCTGAGAACCCCTCTTTTCAGTGGAATTTCCCTCACAAAGGTCCAGCATTTTGCCAAAAAATTCCCTATCTAAGCTTTTGTGGCCCCCCTAAATTGGGAAAATTTCCATAACTAAGGTCAAAATATGAAGCACTTAACACACCAATTTGTGACCATATTTTCTACAATTCTGGTTAAAAATCATTTTTGCGAAAAGGTGCCCCTAACAAAGGGTGGGCTTTTGAAAGGTTGAGCCGCACACTGCACCAAAAAACTTGGGGAAGTACCCCCCCCCCCCATTGCAACGAGGATGCACTGTACTCATTCAGGAAAAATTGTTTGGTGCTCCCCCTGAGTAGATCTTGCAAGACCTGTCTTTCCTATACAGTGAAACCTGTTTTGAGAGACCAATGTAATGAACGACCATATTTGCAAAGTCCCTTTCCCATGTTACTGCACCTCCATTGACAGACCACCTGCCTTATGTGACCCCTTTTTAGCTTGCCCCAGGGGTGGTCTCTCAAAACAGGTTTCACTGTACTTACTGTGAGCTGGATAGACACATACACTACTAAGTACTTCTCACAGCATCTCATGACAGACCACCTGCTTTAAAAGACCACAATTTGATGATTCTTTATGTATGGTCTTTTAGACTAGGTTTGATTTCCAATCTATTTGTGTATACAGAAGTCTTCCTTTGAAGGAATGCTCCAATGAGAGACCATACTACCCCCCTTTTGAAGACCACATTCACCTGGTCCTTAGTGCTAGGTCTTCCACGTTATTTTGCCTCTGTTGAGAGACCACATGCTCTCAAATGACACATTTTGGACCCATCTAGTGGGTGGTTTCTCAAAGGAGGGCTTACTGTACACCCTGGTAGACTGAAGCAGGTTTAGACAGATAAGAGATCAGTTGTACTGGAGACGATATACTCTTCTCTTTCACAAATTGGTTTTTAGACCACAAGAAAGCAAGCCCTTCACCCGCCCACTGAGCCGAGTTTATCTTTCTACCTGTTTTAATCCTGTCTCTGCTTTGTGATACAGAGTGTTAACAAACACACATACATAATCCACACTTCCAGACTGACAGTCTTCAAAGTGGGTCTCGGAGGCTAACTGTGGAATCCACACCATGTGTAATGCTTGGAGCTCCTGACAACACAAACACCACGCATAGCTACACATCTGTTCCCCACAAACCCAAACCCAATATTTGCTCTTTGCCATGTAGCTACACCACAGATGTAATGTTTATACTAGGGCCTACCTTGGGCTATGTTTGGGCTGTATGTCAAGACACCACCAGCAGTAGGCCTTGTAACTGACAGTGCCACAATGCATGCATTAACGTGGCCTCACAAGCCCGGGTGTCCTTTGTAAGTCACTTTTAATGAAGACTTTCAACTTTCTGCTGGGAAAACATAAAAGTTGCCTTCAAAAGAAGAGTTTACTTCCATTGTATACCATGTACAGTAAATCGCTTTATTTTTAAGGCATTCTTAGGTTCACGTTTTTCATGGTCACATTAAATCCGAAAATTAAACCAAAAAAATTTTAAGGCATTCTTAGGTTCACGTTTTTCATGGTCACATTAAATCCCAAAATTAAACCAAAAAAAAAAAAAGTATGCAGTTTCTTGTTGTTTTTCTGAAACAAGGATGTGAGCATAAAAATGCAGTGCATTTTGACATTTTCACTTCTGAGGATCTGAAGAAGTGATTAAATCCCAAACAAAACATAAGCATTTACATTGTTAATCTATGACAAAACTGTACAGATTTGTATTTATTTGACATAAAGGATATGTAACTGACTCTTAGGCATTCTCCGAGCCCTCGATTTCCAATCAAACAATCTAAGGTGACAATTCCTGCCATACCTTCACCCACCAACCCACCCACCCGACCAGCATACCTTGAGTCTCCAAGTCTCATGCCTCGCTGGGAGATCTCCTACTTTTTAAAACTTTTTTTACAAAGTCTATAGCCTTTTATAAAATGTCTCCTGCTTTTTGTAACATTAAAAAAGGAGCATTATTCCAGTGGTGACTGTACAGTTGTAGTGTTTTGCCATGTTGTTGTACTATACAGTGGTACCTGCTCTAAAGACCACCTCTCGTGAAAGACCGCACTAGTTTTTCAGACCGCCATTTCAAGACAATGGCCTTTTAATTTCTTTGTAAGCTTACCTGCAGTGAAAGACCACCTGCCATATGTGACCACTTTTGTCTGGCTTTAAGGGTGGTCTCAAACAGCAGGTACCAATGTATACACATGGAATATGTCTATGATGGTACCCAAAAAGTTTCAAAATGCAGAAAATGAAGGTGTAAATTTCAAATTTTTCCGTGGGGAGCATGTGGCCTCCCCCCCCCCTCCCCCCAGCTATGCTTAATGCCTTCCATGCTCTCCCTCCCGCTTTTAAGTACACCTTCAGGAGGGAGATCTCCCATTTTCAACATAGGCTAGCTCGGAGGCTCTGCATACCCAAACTTCTCTTTTCTCCTTTTCTATTATTACAAATTAAACAGCATGCAACTACTGGCCTGGATCTATAAAAAAAATATCGCAAAATTTGCAAATTTAACACAAGTAATACAAAACGGTAAAAAGATGTGCGAAATATGAATTTAATTACCTGGTTGTTATTGTTGTGACAGGTTCGGTCTCCACACACATGGTGGGTGTCAGCACCATTGTGGTTGTCATGGCTACCAATCGCTTTGCTCCCCTCTTGCACTTCCTGTATGTAAAACACAAAGCAAATTAAACTACTGTTAAGTGCAAATCTTTACATGTTAGACCAGTTCAAAATTATTCAATGTTTCACATTTACAGCAACTGTTGTTGGCTGGGTCAGTCGAGACAAAATTCATTTTAAGAATATTTTACTTTAAAAAAATTCACAGTACACTGTACATGTATACTGAACCCCAATGAAAAGTATCCACATGCCAATTTTGAAGTATTTTATTGTTTATACTTGAAACATTTCATACCTAGACGTGCTTAGAACTTAACAAAGCATTCACTTTTCTGGCGTAAAAATAATGTCACACTCTACCGACATTAACGTCACTTACAGGCAAAAAATGTCATTAACTGCCCTAATTGAAAGTCACACAAATTTTTCTGTTCAATATGGGATGTGGCCACCTCGAGCATCAACACATGCTATACATCTGCGGCGCATACTGCTGACCAGGGTTTGAATTCTGTGTTGGGGAACATTATTCCATTCTTCCTGCAGAGCTTGGATCAGCTGGTTTCGGGTAGTAGGCCTAGGTGTCCTCCGTTGAATACCTTGGCCTAACTGATCCCACAAATGTTCAATAGGGCTCAGATCGGGTGAGAACGCTGGCCATTCCATGACATTGATGTTGTTCTCATTGAGAAAGTTCATTGTTAATCTTGCAGAGTGTGCACGTGCATTGTCCTGCTGAAAGATCGCCAGATCTTGATGCTGCTCCATAAATGGGACCATGTGCGGCTCCAGCACCTCATCAATGTACCGCCTAGCATTGAGGATCCCTTGAATGACCACTAGGGGTGTCCGGTAGCGGTTGCTGATGCCTGCACACACCATGACAGAGGGTCCACCCCATCGATCTGCCTGACGGACACAGGCATCTGCATATCTCTCCCCAGTCCGGCGCCACACACGTTCTCTGCCATCTACTCTGCTGACACAAAAACGGGACTCGTCAGTAAAAAGGACGGTATTCCACTGCTGGCGAGTCCACCTGGAGTGTGCTCTACACCACTGCAGTCGTCTTTCTCTTCTGGGTTGGGTCAGCAGGTTACCCCTGTAAGGTCTTCTGGCTGTTAGGCCACTGCTCCTCAGTCGCCTCTCCACAGTAAACTACTGACAGGACAGTGATTCACCCCTTGAGTCTCACGGGCTGTTTGGGCTGCTGTACGGAAACGGTCTCGCAGGTGCATCAGCCGGATGTGACGGTCTTGGCCAGGTGTTGTCACTCTTTCTCGGCCAGGCCTAGGCCGATCATCTACGGATCCAGTTTCTTGTTGCCGTTCAATTAGTCGTTGGATGGTGCGCCGAGTACACCCCATTCTTTGTGCGATTTGAGTGATTGGGACTCCACCCTCTGCAAGCCCCAAAGCATGGTGTCTTTGACCTTGGCTCAGACGCGGCATGATCGCCTCAACACACCTGAGACCACTGGCTTTTTTCTTGGCTGAACATCCCTTTTTAAAGCCACTGAAAACATCAGGTCATTTTAGCCATCCAATAGGAGTGGTGGTCAGAAGCCATATTCGGTGCACAAAAGTCACATGCATTATGTAACAACCCAGCAAAAGTTAAAAAGTTGTCCTGAATGACCCTGATGTAGGCTCCAAACCATGCATATATGCACACACAGTACTTAGTAACTTACAAAATTAATGTGTTAATTTTTTTATGTGGATACTTTTCATTGGGGTTCAGTATATATGTATAAATTGTGGGTACTTTCTCTGTATTACAACAAAATGGTTGCCACCATAGCACCCATGAGTGGGCAACGTATTTCTGGTCGGCCAACCCGACAAGTGTCCACATCAGAAACTTGAGACAGTCTTAAGCAGCTACCATGGAGGCAAGACAAAAGGATCCGGTGAAAACTCGCCATAATGACACCATCTATTCCCTTAGCAATGTGTCAAATGACTGATTATGTCACATAGAGAGATCAAACAACAAAGAAAATGAACTTTTGCCATTCAAAACTTGTGTCATAATAATGAATATGTCGGATATCCGAGTGTCGTTATAATGAGGTTTCATTGTATTCTGCAAGTTAAACATTCTAAATTTTCTCATGCCCATCCTACAGCACAACATAATAAAATAGGATTCAGAGAACGGATAACATCGGCACCCACAATTTTTTTTCTTAATTCTGCACTTTTTTTGGAGACTTCACAGTAAAACACTTTACATACTTTCCATATTGTTCTCTATGAAATGAAAGAGCACTTTTGGATTGTGTTCTTGTGGCAAGTTCTGGTGACAGAGACTACTATACTGAGTCACTCAGATGGCCATCAAATAAATATTTCAAAAGTTTCATAGCAAGTTTAAAAATAATAAGGGGATGCTGGTTTTCAATAGGAAAGTGGTCCTTTATAATGTGCATCTCTGAAAAAACATATGGTTAAACTGCGTTGGATCCTTGTTGAGATACTATGGTAACATTGTCCCTTTTTGCACCACTCAGACGGCCTTGAAGATAAATACTTTAAAGTTTCATAAAAAGTTTATGAATACAAAGAGGAAGCTGGTTTTAAAATGGAACCTGATCCATTATAAGATGCATCTCTGCCATTAATTTGGTAAAACTGTGGTAAAATTTTTTGGAGATATTGCAGTAACGTCGTCAGGGTTGACGCCACTCAGACGGCCTTCAAATAAATGCATTAAAAGTTTCATAAAAAGGTAAAAAATATTCAGAAAAAGCTGGTTTTAGATAGCGACCTGGTCCATTATAAAATACATCTCTGCCAAAACTTTGGTAAAGCTGCGGTTAATAGTTTTTGAGATATTGCGGAAACGTCGTCAGGGTTGATGCCACTCAGACAGCCTTCAATTTAATACATTAAAAGTTTCACACAAAAATGATGAGAGGAAGCTGGTTTTCAATAGGAACCTGGTCCATCATAAGGTCCTTCTGTGACACAAATTTGGTACAGCTATCATGAATATTCTTTGAGATATCCCAGTTACGTTGACAAGACAGATGGATGGACCGACAATACAGGGGACGACAATACCCTCCGACACTTTATGTGCCATGGGTAAAAATAAATAATTGGGGGGGGGGGGGTTATTGAGCCTTAGGCAAAGGCCATGAGCTTTACCTAACAGATCTTCTCATCGATTGAGGTTTGCACTATCACCTACCTCTATCAGTATTTATGCAACCTTACATTTTCCATGTAAAAGCAAAACTCTCTCTCTCTCTCTCTCTCTCTCTCTCTCTCTCTCTCTCTCTCTCTCTCTCTCTCTCTCTCTCTCTCTCTCTCTCTCTCTCTCTCTCTCTCTCTCTCTCTCTCTCTCTCTCTCCTCTCTCTCTCTCTCTCTCTCTCTCTCTCTCTCCTCTCTCTCTCTCTCTCTCTCTCTCTCTCTCGCAACAAATTTGTCTGACACTTTATCTGAAGACTATATATGCAGAAACTCCAAACTTGGGACTTCCATCCATAAAGTCTGAAGAGCGGTGAAAGTTTAGAAAATGATGCAAATTAGGACCATTTGATAATTTAAACCTTCAATATCTTCAACACTATATCGGTAGAAATGACATTCCAACTTCACCTCATAGGTTTGAGCTATAAGTACATCCAATGAACCACAAACAACAGTTGTACAATTTTAATTTATGCTAATTAGGGGCACATAAACAGTTTGATTTAAACATATTTCATTTATTTCAAAAGAAATATAATTGGGCAGAAGGGCAAAAGCCCTATTTTAATCCCTCTTGCGAGAAGAAGACAAAGACAGGACGAACATAACAAGACAAGCTAGAACATACTGATATCCCAAGAGAAAATCAAATGTCTCCCGGTGGCACACTTACGTCTGTGAATAAGCTACAGTGATAACAAATTACAATGACCAAGTTTGCTTGAAAATTACAATCTTATTTTAGCTCTCACCTAGATACATTACTCTAGCAATTTTCATCAAGTTCTTCAAGACTTATTGCAGAGAAACCAATTTCACATAAGTGACCCTGTGACCTTGAAAATTCGCTCAAGGTCATCCAAATACAATCCCAACCTAGGTTTGGCCAAGATACATAATCCTACCAAGTTTTATCAAATTCCATCCTGTTCTTCATGACTTATCGAATGGAAACCAATTTCACATAAGTGACCCTGTGACCTTGAGAATTCACTCAAGATCATCCAAATACGATCCCAACTTAGGTCTTGCCTAGATACATAATCCTACCAAGTTTCATCAAATTCTGTCAAGTCCTTCAAGACTTATCGCACGGAAACCAAGTGTTGAAGAACCTGAACAACAACAACAACAACAACAACAACAACAACAAGCGGAAGAAACCGGCAGGTCAAGGTCACCCAACTACGATCCCATTGTGGATCTCACCTTGATGCATTATCCTTCCAAGTTTCATCAAATTACATCAACTTCTTCAAGACTTATAGCACAGAAACCTATTTCATAAAACTGACCCTGTGACCTTGAGAATTTAGTCAAGGTCACCCAAATATGATCCCAACCTAGGTCTTGCCTAGATACATAATCCTACCCAGTTTCATCAAATTCCATCAAGTTCTTCAAGACTTATCGCACGGAAACCAATTTCACATAAGTGACCCTGTGACCTTGAGAATTCGCTCAAGGTCATCCAAATACAATCCCAACCTAGGTCTTGCCAAGATACATAATCCTACCAAGTTTCATCAAATTCCATCCTGTTCTGCATGACTTATCGAACGGAAACCAATTTCACATAAGTGACCCTGTGACCTTGAGAATTCGCTCCAAGTCATCCAAATACAATCCTAACCTAGGTCTTGCCCTAGATACATAATCCTACCAAGTTTCATCAAAATTCTGTCAAGTCCTTCAAGACTTATTGCACGGAAACCAAGTGTTGAAGAACCAGAACAACAACAAGCAGAAGAAGCGGAAGAAACCGGCACTAAAACAATATGTCCCCCCCGGCTTCCACCCTGAGACATAATTCCAGTGAGTCGCCGCCAGTCGAGTCCCGTGAGTGAGGGACTCGACGAGCGACAACGTGGATAAGACATGGAACAGTTTCAATATTAAATATCTTCAAAATAATTACGGGGTAATGGTGACATTCCAACAGCAGTTCATATGTTTGTGCTGTAGATGCATGCAGTGAACCAATGGACAGAAGTTTGTAGAATTTGTACTTTTCCCTACTTCAAAAATTTAAATGTTGAAAATCTATCTTCAAAACTACAGATTTGCCCATTACCAACTTTGTCCAGAGGTAAGCCACTCAGATGGCCACCTCAAAACTAGAATCTCTGACCAGTGTGTGGCCTTATCAGTGAAGTTGAAAATAATACAAATTAGGAGCAAGAATAGCAGAATTTGTACATACTTGGACCAACCAGACATACAACAGGCCATGATCTGTTATCAGCAGGTCAATTACATGCTCACGTACATGTATATGTACATCACTAGGATCTGCTTACACTTGTGTCAGACTTTTACATTTATGCTACCATGTGATGGACCATTTTCAGTCCATGCTGTGAGTGTCAACAGTGATCCCCAAAAATGAATCACAGTTGCAACAACAAGTGTAGAGTTCCTCACTTCATAAAATATGTCATTTGTTTGCTGACACATGTTTGACATTCTGTTTTATAAAGAACACACACACGCCACGACGCACGCACACACGCACGCCAATGCCAAGAGCCTCTATTTGCTTGAATTTTTTTTGCAGAATTTATTGTTTTCTCTGATGATGCTTTTGAATGTACAAGGCAACAACGTCCCCTTTGTAGGCACACAGACAGATTTGCTTTGAAATTGAAGCAAATATCTTGTATTTTTTTTCGAACTTGTTCAAGGAGAGTCCCACAGGGCTTTGTTTTATTTTGACATCCCACCCCCCCCCATAATAAATGGTAAAAAAATAATTTAGCACTCTAGCTCAAACAACATGATGACAACAGTGAGAGAAAACAAACCAAATAACTCCTTTACTTTAGATTGGATTTTTCCTCTCTCTCTCTCTCTCTCTCTCTCTCTCTCTCTCTCTCTCTCTCTCCTCTCTCTCTCTCTCTCTCTCTCTCTCTCTCATCTCTCTCTCTTCTCTCTCTCTCTCTCTCTCTCTCTCTCTCTCCTCTCTCTCTCTCTCTCTCTCACCTCTCTCTCTCTCTCTCTCTCCTCTCTCTCTCTCTGTGTTTGCGTGTGAAGGGACAGTTACATACATATTATAACCTCCTCTTGTCAAGATCCACAGCAAAATGCTTTACAACATGGACAGTTTTTTCAGGTTCAGTATTTGGCCATTCCCCTACACTCTGCCATTGCACGTGTAAATGTAGTGGCTTGAGAAGTCATGTATTATGACACATTATACGTGTATACGATTGGTCAACAAAGCCAGGTAAGACCAGCCATTCATCTCCACTCATGTCAAGGCTGCACACATAACCACACAGCAACAGGACAGATAATTTTCATGCCAAAAGCATGAGGACAAATTTCTTTATCATGCAACCCATAGACGTATCATACCTCTATGTCCAACTTAACAGCAAACAGGTGCACTGATGAATGCCAATCAGTGATTAAACAGGGAAAAGCAATATTTCTATGGTAAACTTGAAATACAATGGGCATTACTGTTGGCCATCGCTCACACTTCTGCATAAGCCTGTTCATGTTTGTAAAATCTTAATGGCTTGCTAGGGATTCCCAATATGCTAAAAAAAAATATGCGAGGAATCAATGTTTGCGTAATGATAGCACAGTGTCCTCTTTCAATATCAACTGTGACTCAAGTCGAACTACTAGTCCTAAAGACGGACCACTCTTAAGATGCTGGATTCGTATCCCTTTCAAAAAGACCTTTCATTCGAGTAACCAGCATGCCTATAGTTCGAGACAATATAAAGATTCAATCCAACAGCTTTCCTCAGCACACTTTGGGTGCACTGCACCCAAAGCACACCGAGGAAAGCTGTTGACTCTGTCCAAAACTTGGCACTGAGAGAGGTAATGAAGTTTTGCATGGTTAGCAGCTAGTTTCCGTGAACCTGCTCAGACAAAACTTTGGTTTCTGAAATAGAATTTTGTATAAGTGTGAGGCTAGGGCTTTAACTCATTCCATACCAGTCCCTAATTTTTCTGTATATTTACCTAGATTTTAGACGACAGTTGCATATTTAAATTCTTCATGAACAGAGCTTTTGATCAAGTACCAACATGCCTATAGTCTTAATTCAGTGGTTCTAGCACTGCTTGGTAAGTCTTGCTGCAGATGACTTGCCAGGCAGTGCCAGAACCACTGACCAAGGCCTGTCAGTCATCATAGTATGGAATGAGTTAATTTTACAATTTGTGTCACTTTGAGCAATTCCCCTACTATTTCAAAGTTTTCTGAGAGAAACCCTTATCTGCATACCCCCATTCTACCTAGAGAACTGGCGGTTATAGAGGACAGTATAGCTGTACATGTACCTGCTATAAAGGCCACCTCTTTTTAAGACTGCCTTCTTATGACACTAGAATTTGTTTATTTACGACAGTATATTTCCCTGTATTTTATGACCACCTGCAATTTGAGACCACTCTTCCTGGCAATAGATATGGCCTTGAAATGCAGGTACCACTGAAGCCAGTAAAGTCTGCCTCCTGCTCCCCCCCCCCCCTTACCCCAAGTACAACCTGACTGCCATTGCACGAAGATACCCATCATTCTTAAATATTTCTTTGAAGACCAAGTCCCTTCAGGTCACTTACCACAAGCGCACTGATGCAGATCTTACATTAAGCTCATAAATTTCAACGGAAATAAAACTCTGTTGACACAGCTGGAGAGCCTCCAGATTAGTCTTTGTGTACTATTAGGCAATCCAGAGAAAATAAATATGTTTATACTAGACACTTACTTGAACATGCTGAATGATCACACACCATAAACCTGTCCTGGAGGGCTGACCATATGAAACAAGCTCACAATTGTCAACTTGGCAGGGGTTTAACTGTCAGGTCTATTAATAAACTCACCCATGTACCTGCAGATGAACTCAACACAGGGAATGCATTGTTTTGACAACGGACTCTGAACACACTGGCAGAAGCGTTAACTGGCAAAAGCCAGACAAAGGAGCCTTCCTCATGAGTCAGGTACACAGGGCTCCCTGCTGTGACAAACATCCTACACAACACCAGGACAAGGGAACTGATCCTGCACAAACAACATCTTGAAATAGAGAATTACTTGGAATTTGGGCTAACTGTCAATGCGAGAAATGAATATTGTACATTAGTGCACATGCACTATGAACTGAAGCAAGCCAACACACATGGCTCAAAACCCCAGCTGAACTGAGAACATGGCAGTTATGTCGAACCAAGCAGGCCTCTTGGACCTCTTGGTCAGACTGATGCTGTTGAGGATGAACTTCATTTTGTTACAGAAATGTAACTTGTATAATGAACTTAAGGGAGACCTTGTATTCAAGCTTTGGACCAAATTATGATTACTTCTTAAATAAGATAAATAAATTTAAGTATATAATGACTTTGGATGACGTGAGTGTAAACACTATAAGACCAGCCTATCCTTTTTTAATACAGCTTCTAAAAAAAAGGTGTAAACACTTAACAGATGGGTCAATGAGCACCTGTGTGATATTTGGAAATATCCCTTAATGTTACATAATGTGTACAATATGTAAGTAGTGTATATAGCTAGTTTGTGTGACATAAGTAACAAACTTTGATGTGTGACTACACCATACTGTACATGGTCATATATATGTCAATGAAGTTCATTTTTTCCATCAGTTGATTCAGTATTTCACTTTTACTCAGGTAACCTTTAAAAAATGTTGGGTTTTTCATGTGCCCTTTTACATGTAAGTTGTCGTGTCCTAAAAAAGCTAGAGACCACAATTAAGTATCATCAAATGTATAGCAGATGTAACATTGCAGCTTGCACACACTCCTTCATAAAAAAAAAGAGGGTTTGAGCAAATGTCCTTTTCTTGTTTAAGTTTATATTCATTTTGTGATAGCAATGAACATCATTATTTATGTGCATGCCTCAACATTACTTTCTCTTTCCTAAAGACAATAACCCTGTCTCCCTGCTGAATATTTTGGACACTATACATGTGTTTCTGACATATGAAGGAAAGCATAGAAAACTTAATGATAACAGGAAGTTCTGAGGAACTGAAGTAATCAAGGACAAAGAAATCTAAAAACATCTTTTGACTGGTTTTCTTAGCCTTTAGGAGATTGTATATGGAGGTAGTAGGACTTGCAGCAAACAAGCTAGTATCTCTCCACAGACAGAAAAAAAAAAATACAAGCAAGCTTCATCTACTGTTTAAGTGAAAGTATAATTCACATGAACATTTTATACCAGCTTTCAGCATTCAGAATACAAATCAATTCATCTTGGACAGTTTGTTTTTATTTACAGAGGTTTCCACTTATTTTCATAATAATGATGACACTGACATATAAAGTTACACATCAACTGACCCTTAGCATTTTTGTTCAGCAGTGTTGAAAGCAAAAAGTTGCAAGATTCCTTGCAAGTTTTTTTATGTCACATCTCTTACACAGTGATGTCCAGCCTACCATGCTGGGAATCATGACATCACGAAATCATACATTTGAAACGTGATGTTAAAATTGCTGATGATCCTTGCAATTACTCAGGTGTGAGCAGCTCCTATAATTCTGTAGCAAACGTAGCCTTCACTGTGCAGTGTACTTGTTTATGTATACACTTTTTAAAGCATGGAAACATGAATTTATGGTAGCAGTAGAGATACACTGATGTGACTTTTTTGTTGAAAACTTATGTCTCCACACTTCCACACCAATGGTTTTTTGCAAGAACTTGCTTGATGTTAATGGACTCTGGCATGGTTTAATCTGTTACAGACATGACAAGTCAGCCACGCTCACAAGGTTACTGCTTCATGCTATCTGCAGTGACAGTCCACGATTTTTGAAGGGAGTGGCTGTGAGCAACAAGAAGTCAGCATGTATATATGTTTTTTATTTTTTCTTTATCATGTTTATTTTATTTTTTTCTTGGTTTGTTTCCCTCTTTTTAAGGCAAATGGAACAACACCTTAGTTGTTCTAATTATAAAAAGGCCTGAGTAAATGTGCCACCTGATCCCAGCTGGCAGACATCACCAGCCTTTCATTACTTGGAAAGTCTGATCCTTTACAGAAAGAGATCTTTTTGGAATCGAATGATACCAAGGTATGAACATCAGGCTACGCATAAACAAATGCATGTCTTTTACATTTCAATCACAGTAGCTGAACATAGTAGGCCTACATCAAGTTATCAACAGGCTACCACTTTTTTTTTTTTCCAACAGTCCCTGACGAGATGCACAAGCATCGAAACATCAACAGTTACTTCAGCCTCGCAACCACCACGGCTACTGTGTTTTAGTCTTTTAGTTTATTGTACATTCCTGATGTTCATATTTGTAGGACATTGACAGCCTGTCTTGACAAGCACTGTCTGATTTCTTGCATTTATACTGTGCCAATAATCTATACCCCATAAACATAAATCAGTTAACTTCACACTTTTACTGTCGTTATTTTTTCGCAGTAGTCAATATGACATGTTCTTGAAAAATCCTTTCTTTGATCCATTACACATTTTACAGAAGTGATCTGGCAATACATGCCAAATGTTATGATGCAACTTGAATGGACTGTCCATCAAATGATTTACATGTAAACAAATCAATCTGCCTGACACTAAGTCTAAGTTAGATAGTAAGAAATTACATAAAATTCCATAAGTGTATTTACTGTTTTCTTTTACCACTTTCCAATGCAGAACAGACATTTTAATTCTTGGGTCTCTTTAAATACAACAGTTAGACTCCTCACCACTTCAAGGCTTGTCCATGTTCATTGTGGGGAAGTCAACACAACTTCAAGTTTATCACCTACTGGCCAGCCTATCCTTTACCCCGACCTTGCCCAGGCTTGCAAACACCCCCTGCTTCCAGCCGCCTGGACCAGCCCAGGCCAAGGCTCAAATCCAGCTGTAACGTTCTGTCTCTGTTTGAACATTACTGCGACCAACCTGATCACATTATTTGGTGCTATGCGTGAACTATATATCAGACATTATACCAACATCATGCTGTCATCAATGCTTACAATGTAACACGTCCAATGCGCTCAAATTAAACCATCACAGGGTGTCAACTTTGGTCTCCTGGTACTCTGGCAGTTGCGAAGTCCGCCATATTTGTTGCACCAACAAGCGTGTCATCTGGTGTCAGAAATTTGTACGAAAAAGGTGCGTACAGATCATGCCACCAGAAAACACACACTGTCAAATTGCAATAATCAACACGATGACATTATTATCATGTGTTTTCAGACGCTTAATACACGCACGGCAGTGCAAGTCAGAACTGATGTTACAACGGTAAACATTATGTTCATTGACTGTCAACCTTCCGTTTTATCTTGAAGTTACTGTTGTAAGGGGCCAAAATTCTGGTGCATTTGAAGTATATCAAAATGATCAAAATCATCAATGCACATGGTTGGTTATCATTTTTCATACAATAAGAAAAGAATATAATTTTTAGTACCGTACAATGTGATATGACCCGTATATGCACCGTGTGGCTCGCAATTCTGGGATTCTTGCAAGCATCTACATTGCTGACAGGTAAATTTCCCCAGGGACGTACATACGATTGATTTGTTCACGGAGCTTCACCAATGACGGCTCCGTGATTCGATATTCCTGAAATTTACCGATGATCGAAAATTGTACAAATTCATTTAGTTCTGTGTTCACCGATCATAATATTACGGTCCCTTGAGGGCGTTTTCGTGCAGCAAGTTACATTATTGCATACTCAGGGTATTCGTGTGGATAATACATCCCCATTGACTATATTAATAATCCACGTGCACTTCACTTTTCTATTTATCTTTTATTAAACCGCATTGCATGTGTCGTTTATTGGATTTTATACAAAAAAAAAACTTTGAAAATTGCATTGCATTGTTTTATGCAATTTAACAATTTATAAAATAAAGTAAAATAACATAAGATCAAATTAAAATGATCTCTTTGGCGACCTTTTATGCCAGCCAACATATGGCCAACATGCTACATGATGCACTTTGACAATATTAAAGAGGTAAAAAAAAAAAAAAAAAAGAGCAACACGAACAGTCGGAAAATGAGAAATATGCGATAAACGTGTCTGACTGCGCTCCACGGACAGCTCGGCAATCCACATAAAACTGTTTGTAGGGTAAACTGAAAGAGCAAAATGTGAAACAGATGTATATAAATTATCTCTTTGAATTATATGGACAAACGAAAAAGTAATGCTAAGTATCTTCTACACCTTGCCCGCAGCAACAATTTGGAGGTTCACTTAAACCAATGCAATATAACTATAAGTGATCGTTCAACGGGCTGCGACCCATCCTGAGCCTTTCTTCAATAACAACCGTATCTTTGACCAACATAGTACAATTTATGCTCGTGAACTGAAAGATGGACTTGCGAATCCATTTGTCCCTTAAAATATTCAAGAGAATTGGAATTTCGAATATTGAGCAGGAGCTGGGTTCAAAGACTTGCCTGTTTTGCTACCTAATTTTGTCTTTTGGCATCATTCTGTTTTAATATTCATCTTTCAAACATTTTAGGCTTACAAGTTTACTGTCAGGTCCCCCCAACACAATAATTGACGAACTTAATCTAGTGAAAGATTACATAAACTTACTTGATGTTTCAAAGGCTAGTGGTCCGGATAATCTAAGTCCAAAGTTTCTAAAAAGATGTATTCATTCTATTTCAAAGCCTCTTTGTCAAATATTTAGTTCGCCTTTGCAAGAAGCTACTTTCTGGACAGATGGAAAGAGGCTAACATTACCCCCAACACACAAAAAGGCTTCAAAACAGTTGGCAAGTAATTTTTGCCCTATGTCGCTAATAAGCGTTATGGGCAAACTGTTTGAAAAATGTGTTTTTAAATTCACATTCAACCATCTTATTGATAACAAACTACTTTCCAAGTTCCAATCAGCCTACCATGAAAATGACTCATCAGTTTGTCAGCTTTTGGAAATATATGATATAGTTCTAGAAGCAATGGATGAGGGCAAATTAGTTCGATTTGTCTTTCTAGATGTTTCCCGTGCTTTTAATAGGGTTTGGCACAGAGGGTTACTGAAAAAACTAGAAGCTGCTGGATCAGAGGAAACCTACTAATTTGGTTCCAGAGTTAATATCTTTCCAACCGAAAGCAAAGAGTGGTTATAAACGGACAAGCGTCTACATGGAACACAGTTAATGCTGGCGTTCTACAAGGCTCAATTTTGGGCCCACTTTTCTTCTTGTTATATATAAATGATATCGCTAACATTGTCGAATCCAAAATAAGACTATTCGCAGACGATACTTCCCTGCTTCTTTATTTCGGACAAAAGACAATCTAGACCATGGAGCGATAACTCTTAACGGTGACCAATCAGCAATATCAATCTGGACAGATCAGTGGTTTGTCTCTTTGAATGAATTAAAAACAGAATCTATGACATGTAGTCGTATCAAAATTCACAACAAAACCCCGTTGTTTCTCAAAAATAAGTCCATCGCATAGACATCTTGGTCTCACCCTCGAGTGCGATGGTTCCTGGTCAGCGCATGTGAATGATATATACATCAAAGGCAAAGCCATGAAAAGAGTGGACTGTCTGAGAGGGATGAAATTTCTCCTAGACAGGAGACATCTCGAAAGGTTGTACCTCACCTTCATAAAGCTTATCCTCGAATATGGAAATGTCTGGGACAACTGCAGTCAAGCATTTCAGGCTAAATTGGAGCCAGTGCAGCATGCCGCAGCACTAGTAACTGGAGCTACACTAAGTGTCAATTTTAACGCATCGTACGAGGAACTAAAATGGGAATCGCTTTGGGAAAGGAGACAGAAACAGAAACTTGTACTCATGCTCAAAATAACTCAAAATGGCCTGGCCCCTGAGTATTTACAAGACAGAGTGCCCCCTGTGCCCGAGTCTGGCATTGATACACGACATGCACAGGACATCACCCTCATTCTCTGCAGAACAGAACAACGTAAAAAGTCGTTCTTTCCTTCGATCATCAATTTATGTACAAATGTGGATAAACAGACTCGAAATTCACTGTCTCCAGCTAGTTTTAAAAGAAATCTTTACAAAAATGCTGCATACGCTCCAGATTTCTATATCTGTGGAAACCACAAAGCGCAGATTCACCACTGCGTATGAGAATGAATTGCTGTACTGTCAACAGCTTAGTTTGGGCCAGTTGTTCTTGCGGAGCTGACCGAGAAACTTTTAGCCATTTCCTTCTTGAATGTACAAACTATACCACGATTAGAAATCGACATTTTGGCCCTCGAATTGCAAATGGCACACTGAAACTTCATGCTTTATTATTTGGTGATCAACAGCAAAACCTCATATGGAACACGAACTTATTTCGGTCGGTCGAAAATTTCATCTTGAAAACAAAACGTTTTTGATGCTCTTCATTTCACCAAACAGGTAATTAATAAGTATGTACTTCTTCTAACGTTACAGCAACTGTATATAGCGACGACAATATTGTGCACTCCGATGTAAATTCGTAAATGTGTATATGCGATCAGTTTTATGTATGTTTTTTCACTCCAAATATCTGTATATACGAAATACAGTTGGTATCATTGTGTATGGGAGAGGCACCAGCAATAGCATAAGCCCCCGGCTTGTTTTCCAATCCCTTTTCTTTTCGATAAATAAAATACGTTTAAATCAAATCATATAATGTCCCAGTTTGTCTCTACTTCAGTTATACAGTGGCAAGTGGTTTAACTGAGGTAAGCTATACAAGCTAGAAAGGGTACATACACATACCTAGCTGGTTCAGGGGTAAATCAAGTTATTCTTATCTGAACTTGTACTATACAAATTTAGTAATTATGTTTGGTTTGATAGGTATTTCTTGTTCATATTGAAGCTCTGCATTTATATGCAAAGCTTCACTTATTTAGCTAATGCATCATTTGACACGACGTTCATATATTGTTTCATTATTATGTGGGTTGTTTTTGCTGAATATTTAGCTTAGACAAGGAGCCACCACTCAGAGAGACATGTGCAAGTGCAGACTCCAAATAATGTTTTGAGTAAGTTACCCGCTAGATACCCTTTAATTTATTTGGATTAATACAGCCTATGTCAAAATTCTACAGAAGAACGGGTGTATTATGAATAATAGCACCTCCATATTTATATGGGTTTAACAGTGACAGGTTAGCTTATGGAGTGTAAAGATTTCAGACTGCAGAAAAGGGTAATGACTGTATTTCCATTAGTTTCCATTGTAATTTGCACCAATGTTACTTTAAAACCTCTCTACCTAGAAACACCAATTTTTTCTGGTAAATGGTTGTATATAGTTAAAATACTCCTGTAAATTTGATAACTTTTGCTGCAAAACTATTCAAAGTATTGAATGTTACTTTAACCTTGGAGGAATCATCAACATGATTCCTCCAAGCTTTAACATAGAATCCTATGCGAATACACACCTCTAGCCCACAAGAAGTTTGTGTATTGGGTTGTGTTTTCAGTCAAATACACATAAAATTACTAATTATGACCTGTCCCATTACTTCTCTGTGTTTATCCAAAGTTTGAGGACCCGTTTCTTCATATCATGTATCATTGAAGTAGTCAGTAAATTAGAAAAAAAAATCACCATTTGAGAAGTATTTTTCATTTAATGGTATCATTGTACTAGGTTACATTTGTACCTGGAAAGTTTAATGCAGTTATTTCTACTGTTCAATGTAAAAATGATATTTAAATATCCATAAATGAGCGCGTTTAGAACATTGTTCACTCAAAGGCTCATTTCACTCGATGGTATCAGTATGCCGTTACACCTAGAAGATCTAATTCTGGAATGCAGTCAGACTAGTGTAGTTCAATATCAGAATTATGTTTAGGCCTAAATGATTGTAAATCAGTGTGTTTAAAGTGTCAAAAATTTAAACAATGTTTCCTCAAACGACTTACGCCGCAGTCCTCTAGTTTGAATGTTCATATACTATCATTTGATTTGATTTTACTTTATTCAGGTAATCATCATAAAACATAAATACACAGAGTAAAAAAGTAAAGCATCTTTAAAAAGGAGCTTAGAGCAAAAACAGGTGAATCACAATAAAGTCGTTCAGACTAATTTCCATTGGGGTCCCTAGCAGTCCCAAGACTGGGTGGCTCGGAAGAGTGGATTTGGATGGAATAACAAATCTGGAGTAACATAGATATGACACAAAGCTTCATTGACATTCATCTTGGACACAAGATACGGTCTGCATGACAATAGAAATATACATTTTTAATAAAAAGAGAAACTCAACAAACCTAATTCTGTAAGCCCATGTACCGTTTGAACACTATCAAGTCCGATATTCTAAGAGCAAAGTGCTATTTCGTACCATTCACTGAAAAACTGTATTGTTCTAAATCATAATAGCAAATTAATTTATGAAAGGAACAAATCATATTCATAAAATTTGAAATTTCGAAGAAAGTTTTAGGCATTACTAGCCTTTAAAAAATCGGGTCATCAGCGGGGAACCAGCGCAAGACTTGTTTCGGTGCCATTAATCCCCGGACAAGTCATTCTGCTTACTGGCGGCACCATGTTTGCATTTCCAATACAAACATCCCGAGCTGATGTATTACGGAATAAAGCGAATATGATGTTCCTTAGTTAATAGGCCTACTTAAAAACGTAGCCCACATGACATAAATATGATAAAACTACACCTAACACTCATAGTTAGGCCTAGCAAAATTGAATAATAAAATAATAAACCATCCCACACTTACCTACAGCGCCTGGTCTTACAACTGACCCGACGAGGCCTACCTAACGGACTGATCAGATCAAACTGAAAATACATGAAGTACAAAATACAATAAAACTAACTACAGGTACACCCAGTCAAACACTTATACATACACAGAACCAGTTTGCTATCGAGATTTGGTAACCGAGTCGTTGTCGAATTTCAAAGATTTTATTCACATAAGAGAGTACCTCTGGGCTATCTCCAGATTGCATTATTGTTATAAATTTTCCCATCTCGGTTAGAAAATAAAACCCACTGCAGTAGTTGTTTAAATTTACAAATAAATCTTCCCTGATGTTATTGTACAAGTTAAAATGTAATATCATATGTTCTTTATTTTCAATAGTATCAATGTCACACATAGAACACTGTCTTTGCTCCAGTGGTGTTTTCGGTCGGGTAGCGGCCAAGTTCACCTATTACACCTGAATTAGTAGCTTTCCATTTACACCCAGTATATATTTACAATATTTAGTGTGGACCCTTTACACCACTGGCTTATCACAGAGATTCATAATATTATTATTTTCAATATCCTTCACTAAGTAAGGGCCCCATGCTTCGCTACCATACGATAGGATGGGGAAAATGAGTGAAACAAACAATTCCATAGACAATGTGACATTGTTATTGATGGGCAATTGTCGTGGTTTAACTAAAGCCTTATTAGCTTCATCGTTCAATTTACAAACAGCATGTGCGTATGTACCAGAAGCATGAAAGTCTATACCCAAGTAGTAATATTTCTGTGTAACTTCTACAATGTCGTTACCAAAATGGAATACTGGACATTTGGTTAACTTACCCCCTTTATTAATTATTACGATTTTTGTCTTTGATAAATTATCATTGAGTTTCCACGTACGGCAATATTCATATATTTTATTGAATGCATTTTGAAGCCACGACGCAGATTCAGACATGATGGCCAGGTAGTCAGCATTCAATAAGCAATTCAAAGTCATGTAGCTCAACTGGGTGGCACGTGTCATCGAATATTTCTGGTATGTCAGAGACAAAGAAATTAAATAAAATTAGACTCAACACACATCCCTGTTTCACACCTGTGTTTGAGGGAAAAGATTCAGTATGTCCATTTTTTGTTTTTACATAGTATATTACCTCTCGGTACATACAGGACTAAACATTCAAGAAATTTCCGCCAACGTCGTGTAACAAAAGTTTGTGAAATCATGGAGCTACCATAGTAGCTCCATGGTGAAATAAACCTTGCCTCCAGACTGAGTCAAAGGCACATTGATGCAATGATATGAGCATCATTTGACACTACCTTCATTCAGGCAGGCACCGTGCAACTCAAAGCTTTTGAGCCCAGTTTTTGCATTGAAAATATTACTTTAGCCTGCCTTTGGCGACCATTCTGCCCCCCCCCCCCAAAAAAAAAAATTGTACTGCTTGTTTTTGATCCACTCTTACCATGGAAGAATAAACTAATTTATTCCTCCATGCTCTTAATGTATATGTGAAGCAGTACGCATTGATTGTGTGATCATAAACCGATTGTGGGGTTATTGCCATGCACTTTGCACCCTTCGCTGTTTCTCGCATTCACTTCTCTTCAACGCGGTCCAGGAACTCCTCCATTCTTTGGATGGCTACCTTGCAAATGCAAACCAGCACAGTATACATGTACCCGCACCAGCCGTGCCAGGCTAAAGCTAAAATCTCATGAGCTTCCATGATAACCAAAAGTGTTCCCCACTGGGCGACGTTCAAACTCTGAGTAACATATAATGGGATTAAGAAGTTGGTTTATCAGAGGTGTCAACAAACTTCCTTTCTGTTTGTCTTTTTTCAGTGACACCTTCCCCTGGCTTGGGGGCAGCCTGAGCCAGGACAAAGTGTCGCTAGAGGGACAAATTAACCTGTTAATTCAAACAATCATATGCCACAATGTTTGCATACATATGTATGTATACACATAGTCTTCGATGTGAGAATGAATGTGGTGATTAAATGATTGTCTCTCATTGTGTCTGCCTCTTTCATATATATTTTTCTCACACATACTTCTCAAGGAAAGCTATAGTGGAAATGAAAAGGAATTGAAAAAAAAAATCAATATTTGTTCACTAGATGAAAAATTGCCTTGACACCCCCACCCCCACCCCCGTGTATGTTTCGTAGACTTGTGAAAATGTTCACATTTTTGGACGGCCCGTAAACTGGCTCAGGGTGTGATTTACCACGGGTTCCCTACCCCAACAATCTGTGACTTTTCTAATTTCCGTTTTGTCAATGCATTTCTCAAAGATTAACTCACAAGTTGTTAATTACTCGTTTTGGAAATCTAATTTATTATGACCATAATTGAAGTTCCACATTGCACAACAGAGCATCTTCAATATGCATTTTCCACATGTGCAAAGTAAATTTTTCATTAATGTACAAACAGGAGCAATAGTGCCACATCTTACGTGTCGTTCCGAACAACAACAAAAGCAGCAGCGGCAGCAGCAACAAACAACGAAAAATCAATCAGAATCCAATCTCTCTATGCTCCGTAGGCGTAGCCAATCCAGTCACTGTCTTAGTCTAAACCTTTATAGCTTAATTAATCACTATTATCACGTTCCATGCACAACCCTGTGTATAGCGCCCAGTTACTTTACAAGCTCTATAGATAGGGAACTGTGTCATAAGACATAACGCATGATCTTCAAAATATGTAATTGACTTTGTTGTAGTTTCTTCAAAGGGAAATAATGCCACTTATTCACAATCATACTCCTCAATCTTCATACATCATTTTTTGAATGTCACATCCTGAAGTTTGTTGTACGAAAGTGTTGTTTAAAAGGATTACCCTGCAGCAGTAAAGATCCTTCAGTCAATCATATACTTAAGTTAACTCATGGACCTATTATCGATAATAGGTCCATGGTTAACTTAACTGAGGTTCCTCGCATGCCACAAAATGAGTACCCTCCTCCCCCCTCCCCCGACAAAACTGGTAAATACATAAATCTTCGATAAGATCAATTTCAACAAAGTCAATAATTAAGGAAACGGATATTATCATTGTCATTATTGTTAATAATATTTGCAAAATACGGAAATGAGAAATTAAATCTGTCTAACCTAAAAACAAAAAGTATCAGTCTAATAGTCTAAACTTGCAGTGTACACGAGCACACAAAAAGGAGTTGAAAAAAGAACCCCAGAGAGCACCAACTTAATTAAAGTGCACTTATGTAAACAGTATATTTCAAACTATATATTCATAGGATCATTATTCTATTCAAAGCCACCATGCAATACTGAACAATAAGTAATTCCGAAAGTATTTATTGACATCTTTCTCTCCGGAGGAGCTCATTACTCTCGCTGGCGAACTTTTCTCCCGAGAGTCAGCAATATAATTAAATTGTCGCTGATCTTTTGCTTCCAGAACTGTATTCATGACGTCATGAGTAAGAAAATTACCCAGAGTTCAACAAGACCGTCCGCCATAACAGGGGATTTAATGTAAGCTGGAAAGGAAACCATAGGAAAACAACGGATTATTGGGATTAATCATGATCGAACGAATGGATTATCTAAAGAATGTGAATGTTTAAGAATTTACAGTCCGTCTTGTAAGTCAGGATGTCTCCTGTTTACAGGAGATCGTCGGGAAAATACATTTAAAGTTTTGCCTTGGAAACCACTGACAAAACGTCACTGACTCTAGTCGGGAGTCTTTCAGCACTATGGGTTCCAGACAAACCCCAAACGACAAGGTAAGACTTGGTTGCTGCGTTTAGACAAACTAGTTACTCCAGATGATTTGATGTGGTTGAAAGTTAGGACTCGGAATCGTCAATTTTCAAATGGGTCATTGTGTGTTGGGTACCCAAGATGGCGGTGACCTTTGCAATTTGCATAAGCTAGGGACCCTGGCAAAGGAAACATTTTCACAACATTGTAGTTTTTCTTGGTAGCTGCTTAAAATCAAAAGAGAATATGTGTTCCACTTAAACATATCCCAGCAAAGTCTGGTATTTTCATTTATATTGCGTTGAGCGTCGCCTCCAGAAAGGAGCTGGGTTTGAACCGTGGAGTTTTGAGTAAACGTAGAAACATGAGCAACCAGCTGACAGAAGTGACAGTCGTGTCACTGTGTCACGAATTTCATTGTTGTCATAAATACTGGATGTCAGGGAAAAGGTAGGTGAAAGTCAAAGACATTTGACAAGGTGAGATGACATGATCAAGTTGCTGGCAGTACTAGAGCCATCTGAACACTAAATTACACGCACTTTGACAGGACAAGGAGGTTATGGGGGTTGCCTTAGTAGCCATCCTTGAATAGTGGAAATCTTGAAGTATACTCAACATACCTTATAAATGACAGTATGTCATCATGCTTTATGTGTAGCAGTTGATTGAATGATTTAATTCAAGTGTAGGGGAAGTCAATAAAATGTATCCCATAAAAGAAGTGCACATTTAACTAAGACATGAAATTACAATTGAATCTAGCATGACACCAAAAGTCTTGGGACTCCTGTACATGTTATTCCCAAGCTTTAAACCATGACAAATTATCATAATGAACAGTATGTATAGCTATTAAAGGCATGGAAATTCGATATACACAACATGAACACCACATTGTAATAAAATACAATAATATTACATGTATAAGAAGTTTATCAACATAAAAGGATACATCTGCTAGACCATAAAATGGATAACAGAATTTAGAATGAAAATGTATCTCACAGCCACACTAGTACCTATCCCCATATTTAACATTCATAAAGATTAACATGTATTTATATCACCACTGTGGGTAGTGCCCCCCCCCTTTTTCTGTAGTTGTTGTTGTTCAGAGAGATGCCTTTACGAATTCAGTTGGTTTGTGAATACATGTACATGTATTTTAACTCTTGTCATGTCTGTAGCTTGTGTGGCTGGTCACCAAAATGTTTATTTTTGAGTTCTGCTTGATACTGGTCCACTCAAAAGTACTGTTACCTGATTTTGTATCCATTTTTATTGTCTATAAACTATTTCTTCATGTCTAGTGTAATGCACACTATGTTGCTGGTATGTTAACCAAAGATGCCCACAAGAAATTCAGGCACTTTTTCAAATGTTTATCTCATGCATATGAATGAGTTTGATTTGTAACTTATGGTTCATATTCAAAAAAAAAAAAAGATTAAGAATACCAACTGGAACAAGCCTAGTCATAATGGCATTGAACGAGCAACATATACAATGATTTCTTTGTTTGCATCCATCTGCTGAGGCTAACTGCTTTTTTTTTTTTTTGTCTAAATCTAAGTCAATGCATTTAAAACTGATTCCTGCGGCTATAATGTTCATCCCTTCATAACATGATACAACTGTCAAAACATATTTCACCATTTGTTTCTGTTCAAGGTCTTCATATCGTTATTTATTTTGTGTGTTGGTCCAAATAAACTGACCTGTTTTACCAAGGTGTGATAATTTATTGTCTGTGTTCCATTTGCTGATGAATTCCACATTTTGGCCCAGGATAAAGTATTTTTGTTTGATGTTATTCCCACTGGTCAAATGAGCATAATCATTTTTGTATCTTTTGAACAACAGCAGTCCCAATATGGGCATTCAACATGGATGTAAATTTCTGAGGTGTGACATATTTTCATTTATGTCAACAACCTGAGACCTGCTTTTCAAGTACATGCTTTATGAACCAAACCCTTTGGTAGAGTCATTATCCAGACAAATTGCTTGTCATTCATTTCATAGCATCTGGTGACTGACCATGACAAAAGCTTGTCTCAGGTCCAACAAGATCATGAATGTGTATTTTCCTTTCTCTCTCTCTCTCTCTCTCTCTCTCTCTCTCTCTCTCTCTCTCTCTCTCTCTCTCTCTCTCTCTCTCTCTCTCTCTCTCTCTCTCTCTCTCTCTCTCTCTCTCTCTCTCTCTCTCTCTCTCTGTCTCTCTCTCTCTCTCTCTCTCTCTCCCCTTAAAGATGAGACAGGAGAACAAAGGTCTAAAGTTGGACAGAAATCTGCGTAACTTTTTCTGCTAGGTTGTTTTCCACCTGTTACTGAGTAGTGCTTTCTGTTACCTTCTATAGACCACACACACTCAAATATAGTGAATACTGACCGGGTCTATACATGTATTTATTTTTTTTTTCCAGTCTATATTAATGTTTCTTGTAAAATTCAAGTTGGCCTCAAGAATTTTTTTGGACATGTTCTATGGAAATCCAGGTTCTTAATTTGTTATTGGAGGTACCTCCCAGTGGCTTACTTATACAGGGGCTGAAAAGAAAAATAAATAAATAAATAAAACAATGTGATGTGGTTAATTTTGAATGATCCTTATAAAAATTGGTGGAAATATTACATAAGCTAATTTATGTCAAACCAGAACATACTGGTGGCACCACCTACATGTGAGTGGAAGCTACATGATTAATTTTTGGCAAGTTTTATGAAATAAATTTTGTTATCTTGAGAATTTATGGGGCTAATTTTGCCAAAGGTACAACAAACAAGTATCATGCATGGATGTTTAGTACATGTATTACATAAAATTATGGGTGACCTGGACTTATTTTCTAAAGGTCACCTTGGGAGTACATTTCAGGGGATTGTTTTTTAATGTGATAATTATTAAAGCTGCTTTAGCCTTACTGGCTAATTCAAGGGAATGAACAGGGTCTGTATTGTCGGCAGGGTGAGAAACATTGTTTTGATATTACTTGTCCTCCGTAGTGCTGATAAGTTTTGGTTTGAAAAAGCATGTTTTAAGGGAAATTATATCATACAGTGAATTTATGTGTCTGTTATGCCAACAAACTTTTAAGATAGTGTGAATTTTGCCAATTAAAATTACTTAAATGTGTCCATAGGACTTCTTGTGCTGGAAAATATGATCAAATGAATTTTTTGCACTGGTCAGTCAGACATGCTGTTCGTACTGATCCAATGATAGCTGACAGTCTTGGTTTCGGGGGTTTAACTACTTCTGGGGAGGATATGATGTGCAATAAAACCCGCTCCATGAAGGCTTCACAGGTTTAGTCCATGCCCGATGAAGAGCAGTGCACCAGGGCATGGATCATCTTAATCCTCATTATTTCATGTCATCATCACAACACCACTGGATTTTATATGGGGCCAAACATCAACATCCCAACAATAGAGACCAACCTCCATATATGTGTGATTTTTATAATGCTAGACTGAGTTCCACAAATTTTCAAAAATATCATCCTATGCAGTATTCCAGTTCTCATTAGTCAGATAACTTACAAAGAAGTACAGCACTTGGTAGCATAATATACATATTTCCCATATAGTGTGTGGTTACCATATTAAAATGTTTTCCGTAAGAAATGATTTCTAATTGATAAGTCGATAAAAGTTAACAATTTGATGTGCAGCAGTTAAAAATGTTTTAATGAAAATGACATTTTTATTTGCATTCGATTAAAATTCAATGCTGCATATTTTAACTTTTGCACACACACACAAAAAAAACAACCACTGGGATAGACGTGAGTGATCATTTTTCAAACTGGTGGGCACATTGTGAAACCAGGGAAATTTTATCCAGTTTTGTTACATGCATGTCAATCTGCTTTGGTCCTTAATTTTATTATTCCTGGATATGTCAGAATGATAGGTGTTATGCAGGAGTTTTGGGTCCTTTGTAATGGGTTTCAGTGGTTGTTTTTCCTGCCAGTATTGGAACTCTTGGCCACGAGATCTGACAGTGAAACTTGTGTCCAAGATAAATTTCTGTCTTGCCAATTCCAGTAGGAAAAAGTAAAAAAAAGTTCCGGAAACATTGAGAATTTTTTCTATACATTAGACAGTTTTTATAACTCAAGAAAAAAGGCATTTGCAATAGATTGTAGGGTCCATTGGCATCACTGGGCACGGGTGACCTCAGGTTGTTAGACAATACAAGCCACTGCAACTTAACATTTGGAATCATATAATTTATCACTGGCACTCTGACTTTAAACGAGGTTATTCTTATGGATTATTGTCATCTCTTCAGCAAGCCCTATGTCTTGCAAACAAACTTTTCTCGTAACTGGGTCACAGAATCCTTGTTTAACTCACTGGTGTTCAGGGTATGACTGAGTAAATGGTTTTCTTTGTTGCAGATTGGGCGCATTGCGCCCACATGTGCCAGTGACAGCTGTTAACCTAAAGCATGTTATCATGAATGGTTTTGCAATCAAATCTCAGTAGTTCAATGTTTTGTAGTAATGAGAAGTTTAAGTAAAAATGTTAAGGCAGATGAATACATATTTCCTTCCAGCCTCTTTTGGTCGATTTTAGTGGGAAAGGGTCAAAATAAAAAATGGGGACCCTGGTGAAAAAATTTCCGGCTGAGCAAGAACTTGTTAACGCTTTGCACACGGAGACCTACTTAACACATTCATTTGTTTGCTGCCGCCAGTAGTGAAGACTATGAACATATTTCTGTATGATAGGTATTAATACAAATGCAACAGCATGGAATTTGTTGGCTGTTTTCAAGCAGTCCTATTCAGAAACCAATCACAGATATTTGAAGCAGTTAGCGGTAGCACTAAGACTGTAACAAATAATGTGAACTCTTTATTATCTGTACAATTACCGTGATGTGTGGATGGTGTTGAATTTTGCTAACAAAGCAAATATGCCCACTCAGCTGTAATCAGTACCTTTCCTGTCACTATAAGGACCAGTTTTCCTATCATCCTTCACTCCAAATGGATGCTAAAATAAACGTAGAAACAACACAATTTTGGCTACGAGCGGTTCCCGCCATTGTGGAAGACACCTGGGCGGAAATGGATGCGAGGTGCATGTGCGCAAGCGTCACAGCTTTCTAAATTGGAGCATGTGACAGATGAGAATGAGGCAGTTAAATTGCTATATGAATAATGATGTCATTTTCAACCCATTGAAAACTGTGGCTGAGCTACCACTATTTATCAATTTATAACATGGACATTTTTACCCGTTTTGACCCTATCAAATTTTATTAAACCAATGGGAGACTTCCTTAGACAGATAGCTGAGGTTCTAAGTAAAATAGTGGTGGTAAACAATGCAGGTAACTGGAAGGTATCGCTGTCTGCCTATACTTCAAAATAGCGTTGTTTTAGCGATATTTGCGCAGAAAAATACAACTAAGTTGTGACAAAATACTCATGCATGGTACAGTTAAAGTTTTTTTCTAATAAATTCTGTGCTTTTAATCGGTTCTGAGACATCACTAATAAGTACATGCAGTTCTTTGGCAAATAATTATTTAAAACATATGTCCTGGATTTTCGTGACATGCCAGTGTGTTGTGACACACAGCACAAATTTTTATGTGAACAGCGTTGTTTACCATTAATTTAATGCTGCACGGGATGGAGTGAAAATTTTTAAAGCAGCATGAATAGGGTTAATATTATTTTGTGTGAGATTCAAATTGGCATTGTTACTATTGACCAGCTGTATGCAAGGATGAGCATTGGCAGACCAGCCTTTAACTGAAGGGCGCCCAGACTACATACTTTTGTCTCCATTAAAGGCCGAGTCTGCTGCACCCAAAAGTTTGTATCATTACCTTATCCAAAGTGTATCATGGAGGACCACACCCAAAATCACTGAGCTTTAGTTGGTTACAGGTAGTTAATGGGCGTAATATGATGGGGTACATTTTTCCTGTTAGTTCCTGGAAACTAACGATGTCAACACCAGAGCACACAGCATGTACCCAGTTTCCTATGCATGCCGATTTTTTGTTGGCAAATCCAAATCTCAGTCTGTGAGCATAATGAACACAGTGTTGGGCATACATGTATGAAATAGCAGTACCTGTACATAGAAAGCATACATGTATGAAATAGCAGTACCTGTACATAGAAAGCCTTCGACAACATTTTCCCACTGTTTACAGTTCATAGTTTGAAAACCTGGATCATCATGGTGAAAATGGCCGGGTAGTGTCTTAACAAGGTGCCAATAGTGACCAGGCTGGAAGAATGCCAGGGGTTGTCATGGCAATTACTTTGAAAGGTTAACCTTTTTGTGAGGATCCCACAGCATGTTCTGTCACTGAACTGGGATGACTTTTGCTACTTGAAGCTGGCATTGACTTGTGAGCCTGCTAGTCCCTAGATGGTAATGACAAGTTATGGAGCCAGTGTCTCAGATTCTCATGTGGTCAGCCACTCTGTATCCTGGCCAAACTTGTGCCAGTTCAAAGGCCAGTAACTGGAGTGGCTCAGATCTAAAACATGGCAAATACATTGATGTAGAAGGCAGCTCAGTGAATTATTGATGATTTGACTGGCGATATTGGAACTGTTAGAGCACCTTAACAGAGTCGGGTGAGCACAGTACTAGAGTCTGGAGCCTGATCTTAACTCTTTAGGTGCCAAATTTTTGACTCAGTCAACAGCTTTTCTCTGGAACTAGGGGCACGCAGTACTTTAATGAAAGCTCTTTTTAAATGAGGAATACGAATCTGAGATTCTAATGATAATTAAGACTAGTTTCACTTTAGTGGATTGACTTAAGACTTGATTGGCACTGAAAGAGTTAATCATTACCTTATCAGGGTGTTGCAACATGCAAAGATAGAACCAGGCACAGTGAAACTTGACTTTAAAGACCCCCCAGGGATGACCAGATTGTGGTCTCTGAAGACAGGTGGTCTCATGGGAGATATGAATAACATGACAAGAAGAAAAGTCACGTCTTACAAGAATAGTGTTCTCATAGGAATTTGGAGTGGTCTTTGAAGACAGGGACGCCTTGCCAGCTTCTTAATTACCTGGGATACCTAAAAAGATGGAACCACACACAGTGAAACTTGACTTCAAAGACCGCCCCTAGGAATGACCAGATTGTGGTCTCTGAAGACAGGTGGTCTCATGGGAGATATAAATAACATGACAAGAAGAAAAGTCGCGTCTTACAAGAAAAGTGTTCTCATAGGAATTTGGAGTGGTCTTTGAAGACAGGGACGCCTTGCCAGTTTCTTAATTACCTGGCATACCTAAAAAGATAGAACCACACACAGTGAAACTTGACTTCAAAGACCGCCCCTAGGGATGACCAGATTGTGGTTTCTGAAGACAGGTGGTCTCATGGGAGATATAACTAACATGACAAGAAGAAAAGTCACCTCTTACAAGAAAAGTGTTCTCATAGGAATTTGGAGTGGTCTTTGAAGACAGGGACGCCTTGCCAGTTTCTTAATTACCTGACGTACCTAAAAAGATAGAACCACATACAGTGAAACTTGACTTCAAAGACTGCCCCTAGGGATGACCAGATTGTGGTCTCTGAAAACAGGTGGTCTCATGGGAGATATAAATAATATGACAAGAAGAAAAGTCACCTCTTACAAGAAAAGTGTTCTCATAGGAATTTGGAGTGGTCTTTGAAGACAGGGACGCCTTGCCAGTTTCTTAATTACCTGGCATACCTAAAAAGATAGAACCACACACAGTGAAACTTGACTTCAAAGACCGCCCCTAGGGATGACCAGATTGTGGTCTCTGAAGACAGGTGGTCTCATGGGAGATATAAATAACATGACAAGAAGAAAAGTCACCTCTTACAAGAAAAGTGTTCTCATAGGAATTTGGAGTGGTCTTTGAAGACAGGGACGCCTTGCCAGCTTCTTTATTACCTGAGAGACCCAAACCATAGTATCCATAACAGAGGGCTCTTGTATGCCATTATTTTGATCACCAATTCTCTTTAATTAACAACTTGGGTGATATACATATGTTAGATTTTGCTAATGACCTTGAAATCTTTTAGAAGGGCATAAAGTAGGTAGTTGTATGCCGTGTTCTGAGATGTTCCTGTCTTGCCAAGCAAAGAGACATTACAGTGTTTCATACAAGTTGGCCAGAAGAAATTTTAGAGCTCTGAGCTATTGAACCATGTGTCACCACAATGTGGAAGATCCAGATTAGCTAATATCAAGTTCTACTATTTCAATTAATGCAGCAGCATTTACCCCCCCCCCCCCCCCCCCCCCCGCATGGTTTCCGCCACAAGGTTTCTCTATGGGTAAAATTTGGTACCCCAAAATCTTTTTAGGGCATGCATGTGTATCCTAAAATTATGGCTTCAGAGCACCTCGAAATAAACTTGGCTGGGGTCATCTCCATGTCAACAGTTTTAGCTTTCTTATAATTCATTTGTCAATATGTGCATGTGTGCCTTAAAATTAATTTCTGGCTGAAGCAATGCCCAACTGCACTGATATTAGTAATGCAATACTCTCTGTCTCTGTTGTTGAGTAGAACACAATACAGTGATCCCTGTCTTGAGAGACCACCTACCTTGGAAGACCACCTTTCCAATATACTGTGCTTAGTACTTTTCTTGTTATTTGTACCTCCTATGAGAGACCACAATTTGGCCTTCGCTGGAGGTGGTATTTCACAATATGTTTCATTGTACATATCTCAAAGGTTTCCAGGTCCTACTTCAACTTCCTTACCAGTTCAGAATGAAAACAAACCAGTTACCGATGAGAGAATACTGCCAGAGATGAATAGGATTTCTCCCTAACAAAATATTATTAATCAAAATGAAGGTGTAAGTCACAGAATTTAGCAAGTATTAAAAGCAGGGTTTTCATTTTAAGATAGCAGGAGGAAAAGAAAAAGTAGGAAGTGGAAGTCAAGTATTGATCAATAGAGTTTTTAAGTATTTTATATTAGTAGGAGGTGCACATTGCTCTGTATACAGGCAAATGTGCCTCCCACCTCTTCATTTTGAAATCACTGAAAAGACAGGGAACCCACAGGCATATATATGAAAATATTAAGTCTTTGAGAGCATTGGTGGTCCTTCTGTAGTATATGTCCATGGTCAGGAACTCATGTATATGTTGGAACCAATGACTCTTTTTTTAGGCATTAGTAAAGTCAATAACAAACCTGTAACAAAGAACAGTAGGTTGGTTATAAAACAGTTGCACCAGGCAAGCCACGGTCACATCAGGAGATTACATTACATTATACTTTTTAGCTCTGCTGACCAGAGGTCGCAGAACGTATGCAATCATTGGTGTCTGTCTGTCCATCAAACTTTTGCTTGTGAGCGCGATGCAGTCCACAGTTTTCAATATAGCCCCATGAAACTTTCAGGACCAAGTGTATAAAAATGATGAGAATTTTTGGGATGTGTAACTTTGAAATCAACACACTCATATTAAGGGGCCAGCCAAAATTATCAACCTTTTCACATTAGTACATCGAGTACTATTTTATAGGACTCCCTCCCTCCCTTGCAATTAATACTTTAAAAATGTTGATTTTTCAAACCAAAATGCAAAGCTATATTGTTTGGCCTAATGTTTAGACCTTCAAACCGGTACATCTGATGTTTATGAAGCTTTGTATGCAAATATTACCATAAATATTTAAGTTTGAAACATTTATTGGTAAGCCAAAAAAATCAACATTTCCATACATGTATTCAAAAACATACACTGGCCCTCTGCCCCCTACTGCATCCCTCCAAAAGCATACTCTGTGTACTAATTTGAAAATGTTGACCTTTTCCTGCCAAAATCCTTTGCCCTCTTGCCAAGCAACAGGTGATAAGCATCCACCACCATGCAGGTGTACTGGTGGATACACCAGTAGTGACACTAGCATGATTTCAAACTCAGTGAATGTATATATGGAGAATATGACTAGGCTTTCTCTTTTCCGGGAAAAAAATCCAAGTTGTCACTGTATCCTTAGTCAATTTAAGCATTACGCTTTGTCCTGTTTGACTTCTAGGTCGCTAGATGTACAGGGATCCATCTGCCCACACATACCCGTTACTCCTTGTTGAGTTAAGTGGGCTACAGCAGCTAAGACTGTGAATTCAAGTAAATTCACTTTATTCTTATTTTCGCTTATTTCGCTGATGCTTCAAAACCGTGAAAATAAGAACCCAGTGAAATATATTTTAACGTGGCATTGATAGGAATGATAACAAATGTAGTGAATTTAAAGTTTCAGTGAAAAGTCCAAAATGTAAAAACTGTGAAAATAAATGTATTCACAGGATGAAAATGTCATATTTAGTCCTCCTTCATTTTTTGTTTAACATCTTTAAGTGAAGTTACTTTGTACGTTTTTGACAGTTTTATCCACAGTGATACCAGACTGTGAAGGTACATTTTGCAAATTTTATGTGAGAGAAATGAAGAATGAGGAACTATTCAATATGCATTACATTGGTACATTCTTTCCATCTTTAAAGACTGTCCCTGCTTGCAAAAAAAATGGTTTTAAGATACAGGTGGGGTTTAAAACGGGTGCCACTGTATTAGGTCAGCAAACTGTATAGACAGTTACCTATTTGTATCTAGGCCTACATCATTTATGCTGATGGAAGACTGAATGATGAACTTTTCCTGTTCCTTCTATTCGTAAGCCTTTAGGCATCTATCATGTAGATCTGATCAGCCAGTATTGCTGTGCTGAAACAGATCTATCAAACTTTGTCGGATGTGACTCTTCCGATCACTCATCACCACCACTCATCAACGGCCACCTTTTCCTGTGGCAACATGGCATTTGGAAAAACTCCCTCAACAGAGGCCACCCCCTTTATAAAATGCCTCTTGTTTCCAGTTCAGCTTGGGGTGGCTGTATTTGATATGTTTTTAAAAGATATGGGTACCGATCTGTCATTTCAAATGGGAAAATCTGGAATGGAACTTCATTGTATGGCAGTGCTTTTTTTCTGATTTTTGATTTATAAGTTATGAAAATTAAGAAAAGTTGGAAAGGATTCATGTTATCATTGGTACTGTACAATTGGGATAAAGCAAATCTGGCTTTTTGGCTAAACATCTCAGCAATTTTAGATACCAGGCCCACAGTTGCTGTTAAACCGTAATGTTAGGTTTCTCGTGGTGTTGTTTATTTTGACCTTGAAAGACCAGCTGACAGGGTGGCTGATGTCTTGGTAATGGTGGATCATAGGGTCTTGGTTACTATATAGGAATGTATCCGTAGGGGTGATTTTGATGTTAATTTTGAGTTTGAGTGACTTCCAAAGGTCAAACTGACAATTGGCCTATAGCTTGGTAATATAGTGGATTCTTTCACTTTTCATCTAAAGATTGACTCCTGAACTGTATTGAGTAACTCGGACTGATTGCAGGGAGCAAAGGGGAGCCCTCTCTTTGAAGTGGGCCTACATACTGCATGTTATTGTGGGGTTGGTGGAGCTGGTCATCTATAGATATTACAAACAGTGATTATGGTCTGAAACAAAGGTAACCTTGATATTCTGAAGTTCATGGGACCACTTCAGTGTGTGCGTGCAAAGACCATTTGAGCACAGGACTGTCACAATCCTCATGCTAAGCATATAATCAGCTACTTTGGCTAATGGTTACATAATGTTAGAAGACAAATTGACCCGCTTTTTAGCCATTTGCTATTCGATAGAGCTAGCTAGGATGACCTTGTATAGCTGGCTATAAATTTAGAAGCCAGGGCTTATTTTCAAGGATGTTTGGCTATCTGCAGGGAGCAGAGTTGAGCTATGTCTTTGATGTACCCCATTCCAAGATTGGCTGAGCTGTTCATGGCATATTGTCATGTTATGCATCTGCAGTCAGGTGTATCAAATGTGTAATGTGAACCTCTGCATTCTGACCTGGATGTTCACAGACAGAACAAGGACAACAACTGGTGGGATGGAGGAGGAAGAGCAAATGTTGATCTGTGTCGCCATCTTTTTCATTCAGGAGGTGGAAGTTACAAAACAAAAGCAGAGACCGCAGAGCCAGCATACTTACCTACATCATGTTTTGCAGTTAAATTGGAAGCAAATATTATTTTCAGGTGCTTGGGCTGTGCTCATAGTGGCCATTTAGCAACATGGGCTACTGATAGACCTGTAAACCTTTTTCTTGCACTTGTTTGCCAACTGTTTCCCCGTCCCCATCTGAAGTGTGACAGCAGGACAGTCATTTGTCCGGTAACAAATTGAGTCCTGCTAACCCTGCGCTTGGCCTGATGGCAATCTTCTTAATAATCGTATATTTACCTGTGACATATATTGCCTGTTTCATGGATGTCAGCTTTATGTGGAAAATTTCAAAAAATTCATTGTGGTTTCTGTGTTAAAATGAAGCCAGGGCAGGTCCACATTATTTAGTTTTGTATCCAATCCCTGTGGTTTTTTACTTGTTTTTGTGGTTTGTGGGACACTGGTTATGGTCTATAGATTTTTACAGTCTCAACATTTTACATTTGATTTGGTCAATCCAATTTAACTGGTCTGCTAACTTTACACACCTCTCTCGTTTTTGATCCAGAGGGACCTAACAATGATGTACATGTATGGGCAGGTAACTTCAAAGTTTCCATTTGGAATTTCTATAGAGGGTCACAAGAAGGGAAATTTTGGGGGGAGAAGACTCGATTTTCACAAATTCTACATGTAAATAAAACAAGACTTGTGACCCTGTAGAAATTTTGTCAGAAGGTACTTCAGGTTTTGAAAGAGTACCCCCATTTGGGGGTTAATGGAAACACTGAACTTTTTTTTCTTTAGTTAAAAATCACTGGCGTACATCTCATGTTGTAAACATCACCAGCTTATGTTTTGTTATTAAAGTATAATTAACATCTTTCCACAATGCTCTTTTGGCATTTGCCCAGGCATCAGTGCAGTCTGTGATGCACACAGAGGAGAGCTGTTGACTCAGACTCCAGAGGTTAACACTGACCTGTTTTCCAGAAATAAATAAATGGATGAATGTATTCACGTACACGCGAGGTTTTGCCATAAGGGATGTTCATGGTATAAAATTGAAATTGTCATATAATTTCTTAACTCTTCCTCAGCAGCTATTTTGGGGTCTCAGCATGGAGGCTTCTTCTGGTGACCTTTGACCTTTGGTGCCACAGATTCTGTAGCAACACATACACACACAGGCTGTTACCATTACGAAATATGTCTGACAGCCATGTTATAGGATTCAAGCAAATGGCAGGCTGGATTTATTTGAGACGTGACATTGGCGATGTTGTATTTGAGGCCACGCCAAAATATCTGAACTGGTCTGCATAACAGTTATGAATAAGTAACACATGTAGACATGTACTGTTGCTCCAAACAATGGAGAAAGTACATTTGTGGAGCAGTGTATCATCACAAAGGCACACCTACCACAATCCTAGATTCATACTGCCTGTGTTCGGAATGTCAGTTTTTACTCTATGCAGTACCATGAGTGGTGTGTGCCAGCCAGACCAAGGGACACGGCATGTTAAAGGTTGGGTGCCACCAGTGGTAGCATCCTCGAAATCAATAACTTATCAATAGAGCTGGTGGCTGCTTGCAAAGGTGGTGGTCTTTGATAAGACCAGTAGCTCAGTGCCAGTGTGCATGTTAATGCACCAGTCCATTGCAGAAACACTAGCAGCTTCAGAAGGCGATGTTCACTGCTATACATATACATCCTTATATTGTCAAAATAGAAACAGACCCATCAGTTGAATTTTTTTTATATGAGCATGACTCTGCTTTGATATTTATAAATGTGTTGTTGTCATAGGTTGTTAATAGGCCTGCAGCAGCTAATGTCAGGGAACAGTGCTATGAAGACGATGGGGTTTGGAATGACGCAGTACCTATTTCCTGATGCTTACTGGCTTTTTCACAAAAAAAAAACACAAAAACCCAGGAAAGAAGATTTGCTTTGCATCAAATCTGCTTGCACAGGCATTTATTGCTACAAAGATTTGGGGGGGGGGGGGGAGCAGAATGTCTGTGTTTACACATACATGGCTGACATGTGTAGGACTTCACTAGATGGCAGCACCTTCTAGTGCTGCTGTGCCCTCTCTCTCTCTCTCTCTCCCCCCCCAAAAAAAGAAGAAAAACAACTGCAACATTTTGATTAGAACTATTCGCACTTGAATCTTCATCATAACTTGATCAATATCAAAGGATGTACCTTACTGATGGGGCTATGTATATATCCATGCCACACATGGTCTTGCATTTGCAGCTCCAGAAAAATACCAGAAACCTTGAGTGACATAAAAAACAAGAAGGGAGAGAATGAAATATGACTAGTCATTTTCATTTAAATTTTTAAAAATAAAAATCATATGGGTGCTTCTGTTTATATTAAATTACTGCAGAACGAACTTTTGTAGCTGGCTTGCAGTAATCTCGGACATGTTACAAATCTATGGAATACCAAGAAGCCAGGGCCTGATTGAAGCATGGAGGTTGTGGCTGCTAAAGTGATCAATTGAGAATTCTCATTGCTACATGTGCATGGACCTGTTCTGGTTGCTGGCAGTCTCATAACTGACATCTCGTGAGTGTCTTATCAGCTGTTCAGAGGTAAACAAGATGGACAAGTGTAATGAGAATCCAGTTCTTTTGGTCAAAAAGATGGCTTTTATGAAATACTCATCAGAAGCTGGCACTGAAATCAGTCAGTATTTGCGTTGACTATCGATCTGAAATGAAAGGGTTTATTTGTGTGTTGTTGTTGACTAAGGACTTAATAGTTACTGAAGCTGCAAATCTTCCAATTTTGTATCATTTGGGGAGGAAAAAGTGCATGTATATTTTTTGAGACATTTGTCTTGAACTGCAAACAAACCTCTGATATTTTTGTGGAATCTCAGTGCATATATGTGCTAGCATCCGAGCTTGTTGTCATGATATTGGCAGACCGCATTTTCAGTTGGTAAAAAGATGTCCTGCATATATATGTAGTAGCCTAACTTTGTAAGTAATGGTCAGGCCTGTTTTATTTACAAATAATCATGACACAAGAAACAATAAATTGCAATTGCTGGGGCATGGTGAGAAAATTCTGTCAAGGGTGTACTTGTCCAAGGGCAAGTACCCTACCTTTTACATGTTATTTTTCTAACTTTTCACGTGCCCCCCATCAGATTTTACTTGTCCTGCACAATAAGACTGTATACAAATTTTCTCACCCTGTGGGGGTAAGGGTGACTGATGATTTTATTCTGTGCAGGGCGAAGTGGGAGACTGCATCATCAGCTGTCCTGTCTACCCAAGTACATGTATAGGCATGCAGGGATTTGACAAGTATTTTGATGAGGAATTTCAATCTTGAATCAACATAATGTTTCAAGTGACTGCTGTAGGGCCTGTATTTTTCCGTTTCAAAAAACTAGAATTTCCGTTTCACCAGCCAGAAATTTCCAAATTCCGTTTCAGTAGTTCTCTTTGTATGTAAAACACATCAAGGCAAAACAGCAAATTCCGTTTCAGAGGTGACAAAAACTCATTATTCCGTTCCGTTTCGGTTAAAAACGGAAAAATACAGGCCCTACTGTTGTGACCCGTACTGAAAGTATTATTCTAGGAATTGTGTCGTAACCCATTCCCCCTTGAATTAAGACAGAGTCAACAGCTTTCCTTAGCATGGGTTGGATGCTCAGTGCCCAATCCTTCCCAAGGAGAGCTATGGACTGGGGACATGTGATCTTGATAGGTCTCATCTGCTATTCTCAGTCAAATTGTTTTTCATTACGGTTGAAATTAGTTGAAAACACTGAAGCAGTTTACATTTGACCACCAGCTAGATTTGGCCAGTTTAAGGAGGAAAGGTTTAAGTTATAAACTTGTATTTGAAATAGCTTCATGCATATGTACAAAATGTACCAGACCTGTGTATTTTTGGGCACTCACAGGTAAAGTGACATTACCAGTACCCATGCATAAATTTAGCCCTGGAATCCTGGATAAAATTCTGTCCAGTATGTACCCACATTGCATGGGCCCACATGTGAACTTCAACTGAACTGTGGACATACAGCAAGACCCTTTTCATGGGCTATTAGAGCTGAATCCCAGTGAGAGAGAACCGCTTATAAGTAGGTGTACAGTGTTTGGCCAAAACAGCAAGTTTGTGCACCTGTTACTCCTGGTTACATGTTAGATTCATAGTGATGAAGGAACGGCATGCCAGTTGCTGGGTACTGGGATACTAGAGTACACCAGGACTCCAAGGAGAGTTGGCATCCATTTATGGCAGTAGTGTGGAAAGGGTCAGTGGTCACGAAAGCACAGTTCTGTGTGCTGATCTTGCTGTATCTGGCAGTTCATTGAAATGATGTTTACAAGTATGTGTGATGTGTGCGGACATTACCTACATACATAAACACAGGCAGGCATGCACACGTTTATGAACTCTGGATGTACATGAAGCACTTGGTGGACGTTAATCCTAGAAATTTCTTAAGGTTCTCTGAAGAAAGGCCACAATCAGCCAGCAGCATGCTGATGCTACTTTCACCAACTTTGACACATTTGCTTTTGCTTTGTCCTTCCTCGACATGTTTTTCTCCACATGTCCAACTATACATTGATATGTGATATTTCGTGTGAGCAATGGAAGGGAAGAAAATTTGATCATAACAGTTGACCTGAACCAGAAATGGGAAGTTTAAATCACGCTATTTATTTAATTATGTCATAGTGGATTCCCCCACTGTGCAAATGTGACAAATGAAAGTGCTCACACATGTTCAACAACCATTTGGTTCAGAATGTTTGTTGGTATGAGTAGCAATCCAGTTCCCTTATTATGAGAATCTCATTCTCGAGTAACAGTTTTAATGGTTTGCCTAACAATTGGTGTGGGCATGAGAAAATGTGACTAGGAGATTTGGAAAAGTCGAAAGATTGCCTAATATTTGAGAAGGCAAGGCTCAGCAAAAGGGTGGCAATGAAAAGAATTGGGGCAGCCAAAGAAGGGCAACTTGCCAAGTTAAAGGGCAGGGTGTGGCCTGCTGGTATAATGGAATAGGGAGACCTGTGCCAGCGATCTTTGACTTTGTTAGAATTGCCACGCTCACACTTGAGTTTCATGTGTTGCCTTTGATTCCAAGTAACAGTTTGTCCTGTGGTTCAGAATTAATTACCGCAGCCTGTTTCAAGTTGAGACTCTCCCACTCATATTGCCCCAAAGCGTCTGGATGTAAATTGTCATCTGCCTGAACCTTTTAACTTAAATTGCTCATTATAAGAAAACAATTTTGGTGACATTTGTAGGTAAGGCCAGTCTTGGTGGCACGCCCTCCTAGGTCAGCAGCTTTCCGCGGTGTGGGTTGGGCATAATGGGTCCGTCCTATGCCAAGGAAAGCTATAGACTCAGTCGTACTCTTACCAGGAATGGGTTAATATGTTGCCAGTACAGCACTTAAGTCTCTCAAGATCACCTATGGGGTCAATGATTGTCCGTTTTTCCCGAAACCGAAGCGGAATTGTGCATTTTTTCATCATTGAAACGGAATTTAATATTTTTTCTTGTATGAATTATGTAGCAGTGAAACTGAATTTGAAAAGCTTTTGCTGATGAAGCGGAATTCCTCTTTTTTTGAAACGGAAAATCATTAGTCCTACACTTACTTTTTGAGGCCATGTTTATCAAGTCCCCGGTGGTATCTTATTTATGGTATATGACCTCTATAGAAAGACCAATCTGTTCTGTGTGACCACTATTGGCAGGACTGTCTAACTGTGGCATAGTTGCCAAAGAATGTGACAGAGACTTTCAAAAATTGCGACAACAAACTTAAAGAGATGAGTGATTTGTGGAACAGTCTCATGTACAAGCAGGATATAGGTTGTTTTTTTTTTCAACTCTTTATTGTATTGAAACATACCAGATTTTCAGCTTAAAAGGTTTATAAGTGTCCCAAGATTGTTGCCAGAATAGCTCATCTGAAGGTCTTATTTTCCTGGTAATGGGTCAAATGGTCCCAAAATCAAGTCAGTCCCAAGTCAGCTCATCCCCATGTCAAATCGTTCCCAAACTATCTTGTCCCAATGCTAAGTTATCCTATCACCAGTTCATCCCATTGAAATGTCATTGGGATGACATTGCAATGACCCTTTCCAGCTCATCTAGCCCAAAAGCACCCAGGTGTTAACTGTCATCTGCTTTTATGTCTTTACATAAATTTCATGTTGGCAGAAACCATTTTTCCTGAAAGTTGAGGCATATCCCCAGTTTTATCCCACAGGCGTAACCCCAAACCATCAGGATTAAAATGGTTTATAATGTGTTGATGAATAGAGCTCTATTTATAGGTCTCACAATGTACCTCCGGATGGCAGAATAATTTGAGAATGACCATCAGTACATTAAAGTGGATAGACAGTGCTTGTTCCAATACTTTAGGACTTCATGTGCAGGCTGTCAGAGTGTGTCATGAATCAGTACCTCACAGGTCATGGGCTTGGGAGTAATAGTACACTGATGGTGTCCTATGAAAAATTGCCATGTTATAACATAGCTGTTCAGAGTACTTAGTGCAGCTGCAGTTACATGCAGGGGGTTGATAAATTGGAAGTCGATCTGCAAATTTTACCAATTGGTATATGACAGTAGCAATGTAATTAAATATTCCATGTACATATGTGTGTAGTATTCGAGGAGGTGGAATGTTCTTCTGCATGGCAGTATTAATTTTTATGGTTTTAAAATGTGCGATTAACCATAAACTGAGAACAATGTTTCTGAAAGTGGCACTTAATTCTTCTGTTGCAGATCAACTTACGGCTTATCCTGGTATCAGGCAAGACCAAAGAGTTCTTGTTTTCTCCAAACGACTCAGCAGCAGATATATCACAGTTTGTCTATGACAACTGGCCCGAAGGTGAGTGTCCAGTGACCCCCAGGGCATGCTGGGATCACTGCTGTTGTGACGTGCACAGTACTTAGGTTTTTAAACATTACATGAACAGCATTGGGGAAATGTAAACTCAATCTTATATGTCTTGAAGAAATGGATGATGCTGTGTTTAGATTGTAAGTATTAGCATCAAATGTGTGTCAAAGCTTAAGTAGTATTTATAGCATGTAGAAAAAAAAAGTTAAGTGCCAATCTCATCGTTTTTCATCTCATACTCTCATGGTTTAATAGTTTAGTTCATTCCACACCACGCTGCTCAAGTCTATACCCCTGTGTTTTTCTCTTTACTTGGCAAGTTATCTTCAGTTACTACAAGGGCGTCTGAAGCATGATTTGCAAACAATGCAGAAAACTCCAAAAGCTACGTTGTAAGATGAGACATAGTGGTACATGTACTTGGAATTAAAGCTCTGAGGTGTAGAGTGAGGAATGTAAACAATAGGCATGATGGTGTCGTTGGAATAAGTGGGGGGTGGGGGAGAGGGAAGTTACCGCAAAAGTGTAGGATGAGTCAGGTGGTTAACACAGAAAGATCCATTTAATCAATCATAATACATGTATTTAACCAATATCACAGTGCAAAATGTTATGAAATGGATCCTTTGTTCCACAAAACCCATTGCAAGGTGCTAATCAATTGAGAAAAAAAGCATGTTGAGCACTGTGCATCAGTTACCAGCATTGCTATTCATTAGAGCTGTTCAATTTGTTTGAACCTGAGTGGAGTTCTCACCAAACACGACTGATCTTTAAAGCTCATCATAATAATGAGTTGGTCACAGTTGTCATCATTTTCATGAGTATGCAAAAACTGTGCAGAGGGGATGGGGGATGGGTGTGCATCTTTTTTTTGAGGTCAGAAAAATTATAATTTTTTGCACCAAGATTTTTGAGTTGTCAAGTCATCAGGATATCAGCCAGTAGTAGTACAGCCAAGGCTGCGTAACGAAGAAATACATTGAAACTAACAATTTGTTCACAAGTTTATTGTTCTTGTACAATATTTAGCATTTATAATATGTTGATTTTCATTATGGAAATAAAGGATAAAGTGTGATTTATGAAAGGGTTGGGCAACACACACACACACACACACACACACACAAGTAAATGCACACCATGATATATGTGATATCACATGTGGAGTTTTTTTTTTGGGGGGGGGGATGGGGGGGTACCTTAGAAAAGAACAGTTTTCAGTTTTCATGAAAATGATGACAATTGAGAACAACCCCTCAGCATGTCAAACTATGCAACAATTTATTTGGTGACCCTTTTCTCCAGTGTATGCACATTTGGGCATGTGACTAGCACTGTATATTTGTACAGGAGATGGCATGCATGGGCTGTGGTTGTTGCTTGTTCCCCATCTGTGTGCTCCAGGTACATCATCCAGTTAATACTCAATAATAAAACTTCTAGTGCTTGGGTATTGCATTTGACAAATATTGTGTGGAAGATTTGCTTAGATTTCTTTCAAACAGCTATGGTGGCTCAAAGCACAATTTACGTTTCCAAATTGATCAGCACTTTATCTGCCATCAGTGTAAACTGATTTGCAGTGCATACATACTTCCATAAAATGGATGTGCGTATTGCATAAACATTATTTTTAATCAGGATATTGTGATGTGAATGAAGTTTAAATTGTGCCTTGGCTGTCCACACAAAGGACCAGACATTCATCCATTTTTGCATTGTAGTTGTGTCTCTCTTGAAAGTCCACCATTGTTCTTTCAAAACGGGTGACCTTTTTAGGAGACCTGTATAAATAACATGGAAATTATGAAGGAAAGTAACTGGAATAGATGGTCTAAAAATAGGCGGTCCCTCATTAGTGGTCTTGCAAGACAGGGACCAGGGACTATCATCATAAGTCATACTAGTAGAAGTCACAAAATTTTAACAATTTCATTTTGTAGCTGAATACACAACCCAACACACAAAATTCTTGCTGGCTCTCTAGAGTTGTGTACAGGGGTCACTGTCTTAAGAGATCACCTGCCCTGAAAGATCATCTTTGCAGGATGCTTCACTGTTGAAAGTTACATTAAAATCAGTGACTTACGGCATGTAGTTGTCTGTGGTATTAAAATCAGACTCTGTACCTAATCTATAGAGTGATATTGAAGTTAGAGGCTGGGCGCTGACCCATACAGTCTGTGGTGGTGTTCAAGTCAAACTCAGTCTGGACCCATACAGTTCAGTGTTATTAAATCAGAGACACAACCTGACCCGTACAGTTCAGAGTTTTAATGAAATCAGACTCAGTATTTACCGACACAGTTCAGAGTGTTGAAGGAAATCATGCCTCAGCTGATTTTAGTGATGTATAACTGATTGTGACCTCTCCTGGTGGTTCATGTAATTATAGATAGAGAGGACAGCACTGCCCCAAGCCATCTGTTCTAAGTTTACCTGTGTGTGGCCACACACAATCAGTCCAGGCACTTTAGTCAATAGCAGTGGAATTACTGTGATGAAAGGCCACTTAACCCTTGTACTTCTTACAAGTCATGAGGCCAATATAGCTGCAAGTGTGCTGTGTCCTAATTGTAGATATTCTTGTGATGAGAGACCACCTGTCTTGGTGGACAGACTCGCTGTGCAAAGTGTAGATTTATGACAGGGTAAAGGGATATTATGGGCATGGCCCACATGAAAGATAAAACAGCATCATTGGCTTAAATGCTTCAGTAATACACAGTCTCACCCATTGATTTGGAGCCAGTGATAATAGGATGAGCTACAGATAGGATCAACCAGATGACATGTTGGATGAGCTGGTGATAGTTACCACTAGATTACCCAGATAACCTACAGGATGAACTCTTGATAGCTCTCCTAGGATTAGCTAGATAGTCTGTAAGGTGAGCTATTGTTCACTCTTCCAGAGCCAGCGTGCAGTCTTGGGAGTGACTTTCTACTCCCTTTTACTGTGACCTTAATAAAATGGACCAAGACCGTCCATCAGTTGTCCTGCAAGTCTTGAAGTTTTATTAGAAACTGTTCTGTGTCCAATTACAGTTGTATCTCTTTTCTTAGATTTCTTATGTATAGAAACATTTTCTACAAAGTCCCAGTGAAGATTTCCATGTTACAGTGTCAAGCAATCTCACATCAAAAGTTCAGACATAAATAAAGACATTATTTCAGAGCCAAAAAGCTTTGTTGCATCTAGACCATGGCAGAACAAATTCTTAGAGACGTAAAAGTTTGTGACGCCCTGTGAAATATGGGCTAAACACTTTTGTACATTTACCTCTATCTAGCCACAGTGGAAGGGGGGTGAGGTGGTGGTGGTGGGGTGGAAGTGGTGTAGTAGAAATCAAGCAGCCTGCAAGGGGCTCCTTGTAGAAATACAGGAGGCAAACAGTTATGGTCCAATATGCCTGGCCTAACCAATGTACTGACAAGCAAAAGAAGGTTATGTCATCTTTCCTGGGGCAATCTCATTCTTAGGACACATCTACAGTTGTGATAGAGATTGTTCAGATTTGTAGGTCTGGCATAGCCATTATTGTTGGCTACTAAAAACACATTGTGAGCACACGCTGATGAAGACCATCTGGTTGCAGATGTTTAGAACCCAAACTTTTTGTTTAAATGCAGGTTATCCTCACTGAGTCCCTTTCGTATGGAGTCTCACAGAATCATTGTTCTGGAAACAAAACCTTGTGTGTATTGTTCCCTAAGTTATTACAGTGGTCTAGTCGGGGTGACCCCTGGAGGAAAAGTGAAGGTCTGATGCTGTAAGCGGTGAAGTCAGGAGCATTGTCAGCTAGGAGCACTCTGGCTATTGGCCACATACCTGAGAGAAAGTTGAAACATTTGGTACGAAAGCTAAAACTGGCTTACTGATGGACCAGTGTGACACGCACAGTCACGAAGTGTAGAAACCAATCACATTTCCATGATGTATGGACTATCATAGTGCTTACTGTGAATTGACTCAGTTGTACTTGTATTTGTAAACGGCTCTGACATGTGGCTATTTCCAAATTGAAGGGGATAGAAATGGACTGGGAATTAGGATTGAGGCTGACTGGGTTTAAATGATTTGTGGTCAGTGTAGTTATCATTGAAAGGGGCTGTTACCTTGCCGTTTTGATCATCCCTGATAGATCTAATAAATGATCGTTCTTGGCATTTTTTCGTAAATGAATTTTGAAGGTATTCATTTGGAAGCCATCTTAGTGATGTCCAATGGGATGAGATCACCACCACATGTTTTGACTGACTGCACAGCTTTACAATTTTGTTTTCCGGGATGTACCTCAGGATTGACAATTGGCTGCCTCTGATCATTTAAAAAAAATTACGAATGTGTAGGCATTTAATTTGACAGTCAGGTCCATTTTGGTGACTGAATGATATTTTCTTGGTAGCTCTGCTAACCATAGGTTGCAGGGCTTATGCTGTCACTCATGTCTGTCAGTCTGTCCATCCGTCAACTTTTGCTTGTGAGCGCAATACAGTCCATAGTTTTCAAGATTGTGCAATACAACTTTCAGGACTTACCAAGTGTATGAAAATCAAGGAGGAGTTTGATATTGGTGGTACTACTTACAGTATTATGTAATATGTAGGTCAAAATGTGAAAATCTTATTACCACTCCAGCATCCTTAATGTTTGATAGATGTTTGTGAAATTTAATGAGATTGTGGAGGAGGTCAGGATCTGGGTTGCATATGATACTAGTGGCGCCAGACAGAAGTTTGAGCCAAAATGTTCTGAGAGATGTAAATTTCCATATCTCCAAAAAAAAAAAAAAAAAAAAAAAAAAAAATCACTGAATATGAAATACCAAACCATGTATAAAATATATAGATCATGTCCATTGCTAGTATGTTATTTAATATTAGTAACCTTGACGTATTTTTGTTAAGTCACCAGTTCTCTAAAGTTAGAAGAGGTGATTTTGTAATGGCAGGGTGTGGCTTGGACATCAACAGCAAAGAGAATAGGAGAGGTAGCAAATAGCAATTAACAATAGTTTGTGTATTTGGCTGAATATAAAACCCAATATTTACATAAAATTCTTGCGGGCTAGATGTGTGTATTCCTGTAACATTTTATGTTCAAGCTACATTTAATACATTCAGAATAGTTTTGCAGTAAAAGTTTTCAAACTTTTTATAAGGGTATTTCAACCATATTCAAGCATTCAGCACAAGAAATTTGGTGTTTCTGGGTAAAGCGGTTTTCAAGTTACATGGGTGCAGATTACAATGGAAACTAATGGAAATACACATAGCTAGTCTGCCTGCCTACAGAGCTACCTATTGAGCCTACAGATCAAAATTTCACTTGAGTGCATTGCACATCAAACTGTACTTGGTGACCTACTTTTTGGGTCACCATGCCCCAATGATTATGGAGTTTCACACTAGTCCATACCTATTGTTAGTTTTTTGTTTGTTTCCAGTAACTCGAAAATTTATTAGCTGATTTGAGCAAAACAGACCATGAATGTGATGAATGGAAAGCTGGAAGTGGGGCACATATTTTTAACTAACACTTTTTTTAATCAGAGTTGAAGTTCAAGGTCAAATGGCTAGTTGGAATATAGGGGTCACAATGTGAAAACCTTGTCAAATGCTCAGCACTCACCAGTTTTTGAGTCAGGCCCATATAACTTATAACACTTATAAAGTGTATAGAAATCTACCATCATCTTAAATGTTGGTGATGCCACCTACACTAAATACTATGTAAGGCCAAAGAAAATAAATAGCGTGTTTGAGGTTACATACCAAAAATAAATAGGGTAGGTAGGTAGGCTTTTTTTTTTTTTTTTTTTTTTTTTAAATTTTTGCTCTGAAAACAGAAGAAAAGTGACTTAAAATGGATAAATTGTGCATTCCATGAAGAAAATCTGCCTAGATTTTTTTTTTTTTTTGAAAATCAATAAAAAGTTTTAGGGTAGGGGGGTTTGGGCAAGGGTCGGTAGGGAAACCCCAAACACAGACTTTTTTTTTTTTTTTGCCTAATATATTGGTCAAATGTGAAATCTTGTGACCAGTCCTGCATCCTGAATTTTTTATGGACATTTATGAAATCTAACGGGGTTGCGGAGATCAAAATCTTGCTTGCATATATATATACGATACTAGTAGTGTCACCTATACTTTGATGGAAATTATGAGTTGAAATGACTGGAAATATAAAATTCTGTGACGCGAAAACTAATTGAATTAGACATGCCAAATTTATAGGATATATGGATCATGTCCATTGCTACCGTACTGGATGCCATAATCTTCGCAGCTGGAGGGGTAAAATATTTTTTTCAAAGCCATGCCTGCGACTATTATGCCGACTACAGTCTAAACTTACCGGGGACTTAGCCTGGGAGGAAGTTATCTTGACGATGGAAAAGACCGGTGGCCATGTTGGTTTACATTGCCGGTGTACATACATTGTGATCGTCGTCAAAAAGTATCAATAATGCAATAAAATGTATAACTATAAGCTTACCCTTACTATAATCTGCGTATTCTTGTTCATAGTTTAATATGCAGACAGAAAAACAGGGGAAATATGCTCGATCAGTGTTCATAAGACAAGCATGCATGTTTGTCATGTGTTAGTCACATGACACAGTTGTGTTTATGCAATCTCGCGAGAGTCTCGAAAACGAGATTAGTCATGGCGGCACCCCAATGGAAACGCATGTGGATCATCCATGATGTTTTTGCAGCGAGATTTAAGAAATTTAAATGACAAAATTTTAAAACAAATGCCAAAGTTTGATAAGGCATAATGTTTTTAAGTAGCTGTATGATAGCATTTACCCGCTGATAGCGAGAATCTGACACAAAACGACAGTTTCAACATGAAAGTGAGGAGCGAGATTCCAGTTCACTTTTCACATACCGAGACAAAATAAAAAGGCAACACAGGTGGATGTTTTTAAGTTTATTTATTTTCATTTTAACTTTATTCACCAGCTTTAAATCACAGATTTTTGTTCATTCCTTGTCATGAGCAGCCTGGTTATACTTCTTCATGGTGATATCTGGGAGACCGTTTTTTAAAAATTTTTTGGGGTGCTACTATTGTGCCGCACATACCTTGAGGTGTCTTATTCCCCCTCCACAGTTGGGGGTGCGACTTTTGTGCGGGTGAGACTATTATGGCGTCCAGTACGGTAATAGGGACCCCCCAAAATATTTATAGTGTTTCCCCGAAGGGACCAAAATTTTGGGGGGTAGGTAGATAGGCATAATTTTTTTTTTCTCTGACTATTTAGGTGGAACGGTATCTTTTCTTTGCTGAATATTCCACAATTTTGGGTAGGTAGGTGGAGTTTTTTCCTTTTCTTTTTGGTTGGAAGTAAGCTAACAGGGGGTTGGTAGGTGAGTAAGAGGTTTAGAGATGGGTTGGTCGGCTTAGGGGAGACAATTTATTTTTTTTCTTGCCCATTTTATGTAGTATCAGTGACCTTGGCCTATTTCTTGGACAGCAATGGCAAAGAGAGTTGAGCTTCTAGATCAAAATTGCACTTGAGTACATAAAATATGTACTTGATGACTTACATTTTGGGTCACCGTGACCCAATGATTGACCTTGAGTTATTTTTCAAGGTGATTAAGCACTTAAGGAAAGGACACGAATTCAATATTTTGATAAAGAATAAGGTGAATGATACCAAATGTACCACAAATGTGTATAATATGGATGACCCTTGATTAATTCTCAAGGTCATGGAAGGAATGCTTTTCAGAAGATTTTTTGGTGATGGTCATCAGATTACATGTCAGCAGAGGATTAGACCAGTAAGACTCTTGTTTTTAGCTCTGCTGACCTAAGGTTGCAGAGCTTATGTGACCTCTCATGTTTGGCTGTCTGTGTCAGCTTTTGCTCGTTAGTATGATACTATCCACAGTTTTAGGTTAACCCAGCATAACTTTTAGGACTTAAAGGGTGTATGAAAATCTAGGTGAAGTTTGATATTGGTGGTGCCACCTACAGTATTGTGTAATATATGGGTCAAAATGTGAAAATCTTGTTTAAGCTGTAGCATGTGTAATTTTGGGTGGATCTTCATGAAATGTGGGATCATGGAGGAGGTCAAAATCTTGATCAAGCTTGATACTAGTGCTGCCACCTATAGTTGTACAGAAATTATCAGTCAAAATGTGTTTAAACTTATATATAAATTCATTATTTCAGAAAAGAATGCAGCTATTTGTACCAAATTTATAGGATATATGTATCATGGCTAAAAGTAGAATGTTTACACATTTATGGCTGACCTTGATGTACTTGTTCAAGGTCACTGGAACTGTAAAGTTGACAGAGGTGAGTAGCCTAGTGGTTAGCCCTGTGCATTTAATTGTGGCTATGATGTGAATAAAACATTACATCTTTATTACAGAGACAAATCCCTATTGTGCCTGAAGTAGTGGTGGTGCCACCTGTTGTATTTTATGGAGAATTTGCTTGTGGTTTACACATTAAATTCATCATTTTGAAAATGCCCTAATTTTATATAACAAAATTTACAGGAAAGATTTCTTGTAGAATGTGTTTATAATGTTCTAGATTCATAAATTTCACAAAAACGATGTAGGCCTACTTTACTTTTTTGCTGTAAACTTAGCTGACTGACAAGTCGGAGAAACTAAAAGGTGATAGGCCTAACTGATCTCTTTTTATTTTTGGCAGAAGTAATGAAATTTGTGTTTTGGGTGGTTAGGCCTATAGATTTTGGAAAAGAACTAGTGTCTGCAGTTTATGATGAATATTTCTAAGGTTGAGAGGACCGGTTTAAAACCACCAGTTGCCTTTTATGGGTGACTGCCTGTCTCAAGTCAGGAGTGAAATTTGTTTCTTCACATTGGTATTGGAAGAGAAATGTTGATGCTTTGACAAGTCTGAAATCTCTTTGCTGTCATTGTTGGGTTTGGAATTAATGAATATGGATCATGTTTTTCTGTACTATTGGGTCACGACTCATAACTTGTTATAATATAAATGATCTTGACCTATTTATTAAGGTCACCACGCAACATATATATATAAATGAAAATGAGTTGTAAATGCAACAACTCCTACAATTTTCAATGTAGACGGATATAACTTTCAGAACTAAAAGCAGATCAAAAAAGCAAAGTCCAGTGTGATACTGGTGGCACCACAATATTATATAAATGTCATATAGGTAGGGCTGATGATTTTCCATTTTTGGTTCAAGGATTTTCCATCTTTGCTCTATCGTTATTCGGATGTATTCCATTTTTTTTCCCCAAAAGCCTTGTCGGTCGTCAGAGCGACCACACTTGGACTTTGTGGCAGCCATCTTTTCCATTGAAACTCAAGTTCACACGAGAGTCTCGAGTTGCGAGATTAATGGCGGCACCGTGGTAAAACCGTATTTGTAGAACAGAAATGGTTTAGAGCTTTAATTTTTGTGTTTTAAAAGAGGAAATGTGCACATTTTTCTACATTTTGTGTTGCTTTAATTGATTTGTTTCTTTTACTGGGAAATTTTTAGCGATTTCTGGTAAATTCCGCGGGAAAATTACTTTTCCGTTTATTGTTACTCGTTCTGCGATTCCGCCGGATTTTCCGTGAAAATGGAAAATCATCAGCCCTATATAGGGATCAAAATGTGAAAATCTTTTCAATGTTTTAACATCTTTAATTTTTTATGGATCTTGATGAAATTTGGTTGGATGGTGGGGAGGTCAAATTTTGATCAAGGATAATACTGGTGGCACCACCCCTAGTTGTAAGGAAACTATGAGTCAAAATGTATTGAAACTTATATAAAATCATGATTGCAGCAAAGAATGCAGCTAGTCATGTTTAACCCTGTACATGGATACATGTCAACAGAGCACTAAGCATATGGGCCTCTGGTTACAAATTGGCTTCTGTACCATGCTTCAGCAGCTGTATGGACTTTGAACTGAAAAACTAAGAGTTAGATTAGCTCAGTTGCAGTACTTATGCAAATCAGAACGAGAGTGGGTACCCAAGGGTAATCCATTCTTTAAAAACTGTTTTTTGAGACTTGACTTATTAACCCATTCCCCATGGAATTGAATCTTGAGTCAACAACTTTCCTGGGCATGAATTGAGCACTAAGTGCCCAACTCATGCAAAAGAAAGTTGTTGACCTGGGGCATGCAATCTTGATAGGGCTCACCTACAATTCTCAGTCAAAATTGTTTTTCATTACTGTTGAAATTAGTTGAAAACACTAAGGCAGACCACACTTGACCACCAGCCGGTTTTGGACAGTTTAAGGGGGAAAGGGTTAAAGCAAACAGGACATAATCATGTTTCCTAATATTGCCCTGATACTTCAAGTACAAAAAAGAAAGTATATACTGTAAATTCTTTAATTGAGGCCGCAGTTTGTATTAGAATACATTTAAAAAAATTTCGAAGTTGAAGATGATGAAGTCAGGGTGCGCTGTTTTGAGTTTTCCCTGCACCATGACCTGATGAACTATTATGGTAGCTTCATGAGTAGATATACCAAGAACACATAACATGATAAGGTCAAGTAATAATAGACGGGTTGCATTTTCAACATACATACTTTTTATTGATAAAACACCACAGACTGAAAGAAAGGTAATATCATGCTTCTGGAATACTGATAAAATGGCGTGAAAACGTGACAATGAAGGAAAAGAAAAACATAGAATGGTCATATGGAGTGCAAAATCTGTGCACGTGGTATACATGAAACTCAGGTGGGAACTTTTTACTTTGATTAAATTACTTTAACTTAGCAGCCTGAAGTCGGGGTGGGTCTTCTATTATGGTTTTTCTGCTGAACAAAATGATGGAGATCACAACCGTGCGATGTCTCAAAGTCGGGGTGTGTCTCCTAATAGGGAATTTATATTCTTAATCAGTGTCCTTGCTCTAATATACATCCCCCTTCAACCTTGTTGGAATCAGAAAAGAAAAACTTAGAATAATCTACATTTAACCATCTTTGCATAGTATTGCAGTTGTCTTTTTTAGGAAGCACAAATTATAACACAAAAATTACAGTGTGTCCCAAAAGGTGGTCTTTTATTGGGGCAGACTTGGGTGTGTGCGTGCGTGTGCATATGTCAAGTTTTGTCAAGTTGAAGATATATCAGTTCATCAGGTGAGATGTTAGTCAACTGTTTCAAAGGTCATGGGAATGACTTTTGAAACTGTGAAAAATGCCAAAGGTAAGCACCATTTGACCCTGAAATGAGCAGAATGCATGAATAATTACACCTTTCCCAGGAGCGCATGCTTCCATCCAGAATCTTTCAGGCTCTGTTGAATCTCCTGAACGTGCTCAAGATTTCTTTGGCTTCCTGTACATGTTTGCTTAATTCTGCCAGGGTATCCACATGTGCCAGGTTTCAAAACAAGGAACACCAAACTGTGTTGTTGCCCACAAGTCCTTCCCCAGGCATTCCTATTGGTCTAAAAATGACCACAGCAGATACAGCGGTGATCGGAACTAACTTCCCTGCCAAACACGGAAAGGCATGATTAAATGTCACACTTGGAACATGCTTGAGGTGTAAATATTGCTAAGATTCAAAGTGTCAAATTTCTGTGTTGTTTATCTCTGTTCCAGCACATGTAAATAAATAAACAAATAGATAAATTCTGTTACCTGCTCCTGTTCTGCTTACTGTTGCACCTTGGTCTCAAATTCAAGTGCTCCTAAGTTTAGTAGGTTTTAAATCATCACTGATGCTCAACTAAGCAGGACAGAATGGCAGGGCCAGAATTTCGGCGAGAATCCGAGAATCCATTCTCATAAAGATTCTCGTAACTTGCCTTTTTTTAAAAAGAAAACTAATTGACAAAAATCAAAATAGATTCTCGCAAAATTTTGCACAATATTTGGCCCTGAATGGAAATGGGACACATATAATAGGATTAGCGCAAACAGAATAGATAAATGACACAAAATAGTTGCCATGGAAACTGTTGTGTGACTTGTGTTTGGAGGTCATCCCAAGCTTAAACTCAGCATGCCAGTAGAATAAATTATCATGCTTATCATTGAAACATTGAATTTCAATGACTGTTTGGATCATATGAGAGAGAGAGAGATTATACATGTAGCATGGTTTGTTGTCAATGTGAAGAATATCGACAAGCACTGGGTGCCATATATGCAGAAGAAGTGAGCGAAGCGAACAAGTTCTGCTATATGGTATCGCGTGCCAGTTGATATTCTTTGTATCGACAACACACTGTGCTATGATCTGTTTATCTCTTGTTTGCCTACTTGCTACTATGCCGCACCAGATGCCAAATGTTCCAGCATAATTTCAGCAGTCTCGCTGATAGCAGACGACGCCATCGTTACCGTGGAAGTAGCTTGGTTCATAATGGTATGTCGGTACTTCCGGTTACAGGTACCCTTCCAGTTATAGGTACTCTGCTGAACAGTAGGCCTATTATAGCACTTTGTAATGACTTTATACAGGGCCCATAGTGGTCTGGCCTATATGATGTTTATACACATGCTTTATAGCACTAAAATCGACCCAAATGTGAGATAAATATATATAATCCAAATCCTAAATGAGTCGAAAGCATATATGCTTGTTTCATCATAAAATCCAGCGAGGAGCTGGTAGCCACCAAGATGTGATTTCAATGGACTGTTTATACCACCACCAATTGGTATTTCGATCAGAAGGTGCATGTATTCAGCAAGTAGGTGCAGATTAATGCTGGGCATCATGCCACAAGTGTTTACAGTATTGGGAACTTTACGATGTGCCAGTTGCATCATAGTGTATTGATCACACAGCCCACATCAGCGCATCTGCAAATATGATAAAATTTTATTTCTACCTGTACGCTATTTTGTTTTGTTCAAAAGGGAATATTTGAGTGACACGTAAATGCACTTCTTGGGCCTCCACTTAGAACTTTTTTTCATGCGCAACTGGAGCGCAGCTGAAACACTTCAAGTGAACTTGCAATGGTTTCTTGGAGGGATGATAATTGTAATCACCACTGTAAGTGATGTTACCTGGACCTCCTGCAAGGCACCAAAACTCTTGTATGAAGAGGTCTATTGATTGGTCATATGTGATCAACAGAAATGTAGCTAGCTTGTGTGGTGTGACAAACAGTGCTCTGACATTACCAGGAAAATAAACATGTTTCCACCACAGAGGGCGAGAGAAAACATGGAGACTGGTCTGTTTATAAAATAGTGTTTGGCTTACACAAACCCCAATTCAGAATGTGCTTATGAATAATTGAATTCAATATGAAAACCATTTGTGGTAGTACAGGTAACTCAATAGTGATATGTGTAACGTCATATAAGAAGTCCATCTAATAGTCTATGTCCATGTATGATATAAATTGTCGTCATGGATCAGCGTCCGCTTGCCTGCAATCTAGCTTACCATTGACAGGACCTATAATCTGATTCAGAGGCCACAAGTAGCAACAAGAGAGTTCAACTGGCCAAAGGCACTTGTGACTTGCCCCCAAAACTGTAAAATCCTATTGTTTATTCCTATTCTGACATATTTTGTTCTTTCAATGAGGCTCTGACTTCATTTGGCAAGAAATATATGCCATATATGGTAAGCGAACTCCCCACATTGAGAGTACCTGTAAGCAACAATACACACAACTCGCTGTTCTTATTTGACTGAGCAAAGCAACATTTTGCGTGATTAGTTTTAGAATTGGGAAGTAAAGAAACAACTGTAGTCAAGACTATTCTTAGAATTAGGAAGTGAAGTAACAAGTATAGTCATGACTAGTCTTTTATGGGCTAATGGTGGACCCTAGGTCCATGGTTACAATTTAACAATAAAGTACCTATGGGCTTTCGTTTGGTTTAGTTAAATCTTGACCGTGAGTAACTTTGAAAAGTCAAACTAGAGGGCAAACTGATGTCTTGGTGTAAATCTTAGTAATGGTGGATCCTTTCTGGCAGCTTACACTTCGTTGGAACTCGGGAGAGTTTTGGGCATACATGTACTTGTTTTCTCCAGTAGAAATCTCTGATCAGTTTCTTCAGAAGGTTAGGGAAGAGCGGGCCAAATTCACTCTAATCACCACTTGGTGGCTGAAAACAGAGTGGTCCCTAAGTCAGGTTCAATTTGTGCAAGTATTGTCTCAGTAGGGTTCAAAAATAGTGTAGTGATTCAAAATGTATGCAACTTCACTGGATTTATAGCAGCTTCATTAAGACCAAGGCTCATGAAGCCAGTGCTTTGTCATCGTCATGACTGCTGGTGAAGAACATCTGTCCATCAATCATGACAGCATCTTAGTGGCAATTGCACAACATATTTACATCATAATAGATATATCTGCAAGACCTTACATTTTGTGGAAGAAAGTGGCAGTTCAGGTGCATGAAAGTTCACACCACAGCCACTGCTGGAAAATAATGGTTGCTCAGTCATGATCAATATCTGATAGTTCTCTGCTGGAGTTTAAGGAGTCATGCAAGCAGAGACACCAGGAATTTTCACTATACATGTATACTTTTTACATGTTCATTTCTGGAGTGGGCCTTATGGTCCTAAGGCTGGACCCGTTCATCCTGATGACTTGTGGTGACCAGTGAGCTTGAGTTTATGAGGTGTTAAAAATACCCACAAGTCCACGCATATTGAGTCAGCCTGGTACAGTTCAGCGAAGTTTGTCTTCTCAATCAATGGATGTAGTTGTGTTTGGTTGGTGGGACTCCCTTCTGTCCACTAATGGCATGTAGTTGGATGAAGGTAGTGTCATGTACCATAGGTATGATGAAGCAGCCAATGCTTTCTTCATGTATTTGTAAGACTTACTTCTACATACAGCCTGCCCAAACCTCCCTGCTGGTCTAAAACTTGGGGGTTTTAAGCAGCATGCAATATAAGAGAATGTTCTGGGGAGCATGGACTCTTGACAAAGAACAATTTCATGCTGTCGCAGAACCAGCAAAACTATGTACACAGTGGAACAAACCTGAAGCTGACTAGAAAGACAAGCAGCATTATAAGTAAGAAGGCAAGTTTTACTGATAGGTAAAGCATTGGTTTATTTTCTAATATCTGTGCTGCCAGTGAAAGACCTGCTAATGTTAGTGATAAATGGGTTTTTAAAAGACAGTTTTTTTATGAGCCATTGGGTAGGGAAGGAAGAAACTTAGAATTGATGATTGGTACACATGACATTTTGGAATGTGCCACTGACTCCCTGCAACTGCTGACAAGTAATACATGGCAGAGCTTATGAAACATGGGCAGCAAGTCTGAACTAGAAAAACAGAGATTAGTTTGCTCTCAGCTGAAGGATAGTTATGCCAATTTAAACCATGTTGCCAGGAGACAGATATTGCATATGCATTTGTATGTACATGCAAGACAGTAGGATTGAATTTTGAGCAGGAAAATATGGGAAGATTCTATATGACAAATACACTGTAAACTGAGGGGCATGAATTAACTGGATATGTGGAGCTGTTTGCTACAAAATCAAGATTGCTAATCAATTTTGGAGCAATGTGAATGCATGGCCAATCAATAAAAGTCATAAACGAAATAATGTCAATCAATTTAAAAATGTGATCTGTCCCAGTGTTAAGTGGTGGGGGGTTGGTAGTCTTACTGGGTTGTAGCCAGTCCAGACAGCGGATGGTTGAGGGCCAAAATGATTGAGACCTTTGCCAAAATAGTAGGAGCCAGAGTGAGTCCTTTGTTTGAGTAGGAGACCAAGCAAGAGCTAACCCAGGTACATGACTGAACATCAAATGAAAGGATGTGGCAATAGCTATTGTCAGACACCACATCTTAACCACGTCACTACGTGATGATGTACAGAAACAGCAGATCTTTGCCCTGTGGGAGGAATCTTTAAGTAAACTTAAAGCCTGTGCATGAAGATAAGACACCAGGGCTCCTGTAGTGCAAGACTTCCTGATTTGAAGGACGTCCATAGAGAGGGAACAAGGTGTATTTTAAGATGGACAGTTTTTCTGTAACATGAACAGTGTGACAAGGGCAACAAGGAGGACTCTCAGGAAGTAGGAAACGAGAAGGTGTTGTTGACAAATCAAATCACTGCACATTGTATTAAACTTTTGGGCCTAATGAACCGGTTTGAGGCTTGAAACGCTGAAAGGTTTAAATTTGCAGATGGTGATAATGGAGGCAGAGAAGGGCAGCAGACAGACAGGGATTAATGTATACACGTACAACTTAATTCCAGGTTGTTGACCAGGTTTACTCATGAATAACAGAAAATGAGTTACAGTGTGGGAACTAGTTAGTGTTCCTGGTATGGGGCCTGTGGCAGATCAAGACTAGTCCCAAGAGCCTTTATGTCAGCTGTCATGAAATTAGACTCTTGATTCAGGATGTCTTGATCTTTTGCTTAACCTGAGCTCAGGACTTTCAATTCAAGAGTACTTACCTTGGGAGACACATGTGAGCCAGGGGCTTTAACTAAAGATGCCCATCAGGTCAACATCCCTTTTCTAGGGGAGACATTAAATAGTCCTTTATGTAAAGAATACATGAGATCAGGAGTTTATGTAATGGCATAAACGATACCAAGAATAGGTAAGGGCACACATGAAATAAAGAGTCTGTCTTGGGTGTGGAAGAGATGCAAAGTCAGTCTAAGGGTATGCATGATATCGAGTTTATCTAAGGGGACACACAAGAGGAAACAGAATGTAAGGGGTATGCATGAGATCAAGAGATTTTATCTGAGGGCCTTCTTGAGATCAAGCCTTTGTTAAGGGTACATGAGATAAGAATATCTGAGGGCTAAAGTGAGATCCAATTATTTTTTAGGAGGACACATGGGATTCACATCTAAGGGCCTACATGAGATCAATAATCTCTATCTGAGGGGCCACATGCATGAGATCAAGAGTTTTCAGTGAAGTTACTTGACGTCAAGAAGCCCCAAGTTGGAGAGTCGTGATCTATGGGCCTAGATGACGCCCATGGCTTGAATGTTTTACATGTTTTGTACATGTACATGTCTTTGTTGTACCCCAGATGGCAGCACTCATATGGTTGTCATTTGCATACAGTTAGTGCATAATTTGCATATGAGCTGTAATGATTACATGTGTGCAAATGAATGAGTTGTGGCAAAAAGTGCTGCCATCTGGGGTACTGAGTTCTACAGGTGTAATATGGTTTGTGTATTGTCCAGGTCTGCAGGGGTTGTGTTCTTGGGGCCAAAGTAGCATTCAGACACCCCAAATGCTTAACATTTCCTCTGGCCCTCATATTTCTATTTGTTTCATTGGGTAGCATATGTGTTGAATGAGTCTTCATTTCTCCTAACTAATACATGATAATGTGTGAATGTATGCAGGTCATTTTGTGTAGGATCATAACCTTAATCTCTCTTTGTGTCTTTTGCTATACAGACTGATGTTTAATCCCGTACAAACCCGACCGGACACACCCTGAATATTATTGCTTGGAATTCCTGCTGCTGTTTTGTCTTATGTACAGTTTGATGTGAATCTGTTCCAACATTTGAGTATTAATTCCTTTTAAATTCCTTCTTACCCAGTATTGCAAAACATACAGGGAGAGACGAAGGGTCTTGGTGAGTCCATTGTCATTTCTAAGCTGTGCTGCTCTACATTTAGTTGTCGTGTGGGATGATCTCCACCACATGCATCTGCCCTGATTTTGCTTATTGTACTGCATGCAGCTCAGCATGAAGTGGAAGCGCATGACAGTCAGTCTGTTTTCAGTTTGCCGTTATTGTATAGTACTGTAGGTATTGCTAAATGAATTTTTATGCCTGCTTAGACATGGGATTACCATAGAAATTGAGTAGATACTGATCTGAGGCAGGCTCACCGCTGGACTCCTTAATGGAGAGGACCCAAGTTCAAAGAACCTGGAGTGTTACAATGGAAATAATCGACAGAGAGGCATCATTTCACATGTGGCAGAGATGAAATAATCCAATTTCCGTAACATTAGTCAAACAATGTTTCATGCTTCTTTGGTCTGCACTTAAACTACCTTTGTTAAAAAGTGGGGACATGATCCAGAAAATTATAGAGGATCAGCAATTCATAGGGCCACATAGGGTGTCTTTAAGCCCTGTAATTGAAGGTCTTTTTGTCCAGTTGTGTAAATAAGGAAAAGTGTAAAATATTGAACATGGGCATTTTGAATTTGTATGATTCAATACAGTTGAGAAAGGTACGTTTTAAGATCTTAAATGATTGTCTTTGAACAGTTATGTATTGATTATATATTGTGTGCATCAAGATGATTTGCATGCAAAGATTTTCATAATGATGTCTGGCCATTTTTTGGCCAATATTTCTAAGCAAATATATCTGAATAGTATATGCACTTAAAACCTGAAATCTGAAATTCCAGTTTGACCAAATACATTTTTGAAGCAAATAGTTTAGGCTGTTCATTTCTAGAGAGATGATTTTGTGTATTTCTAGAGGGGTAGTTTGAAACGCTGCAAACCAAGGCTTGGATGGAATCCATGTTCACGTCAGCTAACTCAGCTATAGAAAAGATGTGTTCTTTTCACCCCTCAGCCTTCTGGGCCCGAGGGGTATTGTCGTCATCTACGCTTCCCTCCATCTGTCTGTGCCTGGTTGATGCCATATCTCCAAAAACGCTCACTTTACAGACACCAAATTTTTATCACTTGTGGCCTTTGAGGTGCTTCAGGTGCCTATCAAAAAGTAGGTCACTAGGTCACATTTAGGTCACAGTACTACATTAAAAAAAAAAAAAAACGCATTAAAACAACATCTAAAAAATTATTAAATGTAGCTTCATCAATTATTTATGACAGTCTGGTCCTAAGGATGCCTCAGAAGCCTATCAAAAACCAGGTCACTGGGTCACATATTTAGGTCATAGTGCTGCATTGAAGAAAAGTGGCGGTACCATGATATCTTCAAATTTTAATTTTCTCATTGTAGCTGCACCAATTATTTATAACAGTTGGTCCTAAGGATACCTCAGACATCTAGTGAAAACTAGGTCACTGGGTCACATATTTAGGTGACAGTGCTGCATTGAAGAAAAATGGCCTTGCCATGATATCTCTGCTCTTTGCATTTACACCAGGTCAAACGGAAGTAACCTTGACCTACCGGAGGGGTATTGTCCTCACCTACACATCCGTCTGTCTGTCTGTCTGTCCGTCCATCTGTCCAGGCTGAGGGGTTTTCAGTTACTGATCGGCTTCTTGTTACATTTGTCTTGGTTCATTTTCTTTCAGCTGCATACATGTTCTTTTCTGTGTGGGATCAGATAATTTACTGAGGTTTCTTGTCACTTTTGATAAGATCATTGAACTTGATAAAAGGATTCCTTTTATATTTAAAAAGTATGCATAAAAACTGGTTTACTTTGAAATTGTATACACTTTAAGATCATCGTTTTTAAATTATAAGCAAGACAAATATATATTGCAATATATTTTGTAAGAGAAGATTTCAACATGAAGAAATTACCTGGTTGAGCTGTAGTTTCAGGTATACCATGTGATCGTTACCCCGTCCCTAAAATTTCAAGGCATCCTTTATACACAGTGGCCCCTTTTCACAAAGCCCCAATTGTTAAAGGCCACCTCTCCATGGAGCAGGTATTGCAGGGTTCTCAGCAGAGCACTACAACCCTACAAATTGTAGGGCTGTGATCCTGAAATTAGGGCAGTTACTTAGGCTTCCCATTATAAGGTATAGAGGACAGGGCTGTAATTGCTGAAATTTGCTCAAATTTGGTGAAATATAGAAATCACACTACACTGCTAGGATTATCTGGGGAAAACCTTGTACAGTGGTCTCCCTCTTATAAGGTCCCGCTTGAAAGGCGAGCATTCTTGTGAAGAAAGTATGGTATTTTCATTATATTCTCCCCCTCAAGAGAGGCCACCCCTCTTATAAGGCCACTTTTTGGCTGCATTTGGGGGTGGCCTTATAAGAGGGGGACCACTGTATTGTGTAATTTTCATTTGTCTACCTGAAAAAAGGCTACCCTTCTTAACAAGGCCAGATTCTGATTCATTTTGGGGTGCCGTTATAAGAGGGGAGCCACTGTGTAACGTTTCATTTAAAAAATGCAGTGATCTACAAACTTGAATGGCAGACACAGAAAGAGATGGTATAACAGGCTGTCGGTCCATTGTACACAGTGGCTTGGTTTGACTGGAAAGTGATTGCCATGGGAATTGTGGGAACAACATTGCTTGCGAGCACCATAGTGTCCCGACAGTGACTGGATCTCGCGTGATAAATCCTAGCACCGAATAGATAATCACTTTATTCAAGTGACCAGATCATTTTATGATTTAATCCATTATTTAAATTAGATACTGGAAATAACAACAAAAAAACCGAAAGGTTGTTTACAGGCAAACCATCACTTGACATTTGCATGCTGAATTTTAACATGGGCTTTTGGGAAAGTGTCCCAGAATTTTGTATCGCAGACTCGCTCATTCCAGGAGGTTTACAAAATATCACACAAGTACACCTGTGATGCGCATTTTTTTTGGGTGGTCTCAGTAACCATACACATATTTGCTAGCTGAAAGGAAAAGTTCGCATTGATCAAAGTATATTTGGGAGCCACGGTTGGTCTCTGTAAACAGTACGTAGTTTCTTTCAACAGAGGTAAGCTGAACACACACAAACAGAAAGGGACATTTGATTAATGAAATTGTTCAAAACTTGACAAAATAACCAATTTTTTAAAAGAAAAATTGTCAAAACTTCCCTTATATTAGTAATGGTTTGATGAAAATCACCCTGCTGTAATCCCCATTTTGCAGTTTCCATCCTGAAACCAGTTACATGTGCAGGTCAAACTCTTAAATTTTAATTATTGGGAATAGAAGTACACCTGACGTTGCAGACAGCATAATCATTTTAACCAACCAAGTATGCACATCGCAGGACCTGAGCATCGGGATTAGGCCAGACATTGCGCTTCATGTCTCTTTATAGTCATCATGCTAAGTTGAGCATAAGTGATTAGAAGCTGCCAACCAGAGCCTGTTGTATCCGTTTCATTCCACATCCCTGGTTCAATGTTTTTTAACTTGCCCCCCCCCCCCCCCAAAAAAAGTGCATATATGCCATGCATTGGTTCAGATGTAGTTTGTGTACCAACTCTGACATCTAAATAGCCCAGGACTAACTAATATCTGATCACATATTTTCAAGCGTCAAATGTGAGAACAAGCCACTTTTGGAAAGAGTCTGAATTCAAGCCATGAGTGATTATCTTGGTTATATTTGTGGGTGTGGCATTCAGTTTGCTGTGATTGTGTTTTTGTCATTCATACAGTGACGCTTATTTTGAACTGGCTCACGCGAGGCTGTACCTTTAACATGAATAAAATCAGCATATGCACATAACCTACATTTCAGATTTAACATGTTTGTCAGCACTGTATATAGGCATCTTTGTATGGGATAAGCATTTTTTTCTTCATGTAAATATTAATCAAAGTTTTTCCTTGCCATGACAAGACTAAACAACACAAAGAGAGTTAACTTTTTTAATGCCACCAGTGACTCAAGTTGAACAACTTAACACGAACTGCTCTGAATCATAATAAGTGTGCTAGATTCATGTTCCTTGTAAAAAGACCTTTCATTCAAGTACCAGCATGCCTGAAGTGCTCTATAATAGTCCAGGTCAACAGTTTTCCTTGGGATGCTTTAGGTGCATGGTGGCCAAAGCATGCCAAGGACAGCTGTAGACTCAGTCCAAAATGTGCCACTGAAAGAGTTAATCATATGCTGTAGCCATGCTACAGAAGTGATTCCTACTAATTTATAGATATGCTACCAAAAGTTCATCGTAGACTGTAGCTATGCTTTCAACAAGAATTCCTTTTGTGCTGTGCTATAAAAAAGAGACCATTTTAAACTGCAAGTTGTGCTATCAAAAGGGGTTTATTTTAAGCTATAGCTGTACTGGGCTTTGTGGAGACAATTTTAAGGTGTAGCTGTGATATCAAAAGGAGCTTATTTGAGCTGTAGCTGTTAAATCCTCCATACTGCAATGTTGAAAAGTAGATTGGCTGATGGGGATAGCCAAACAAGATCTCAGTGAGAGGCCTTTTGCCAGGGGTAATACTTTGCCACTGTCGATGCTCAATTATAAAATGTCAGCCATATAGTGTGCTTGGTATAAGGCAATTTAAAATGTATTAATGTCATGTATATATCAATGTGAAACTTTACATGTGACTAAGAATGATCTTGGCAAATAAATTTTGGTCAAAATGTAGCTATTTTATTGTGCCCCCTCCTGCCGGAGGAGGGGCATATGGTAATCCTTTTTTCCGTGGGTCTGTGCATGCGTCCATCCACCCACTGTCCAGGCTATGATTTGCTTGTCCTTCAACTTAAATTAATGAAACTTTACACTTAGGTGCATCTGGACATAAGGGTGTGTCGTGTACCGAAAGTAGGTCAATAGTTTAAGTATTTGGGTCACAGTGATATATTCTGGTAAAATCTTGTCTGGGCTATAATTCCTTTACTATGTAACTTAGTTTAATGAAACTTAACACACAGATGCATTTACACATAAGGGCGTGTCATGTACCAAAACTATGTCACTAGGTCAAGTATCTGGGTCATCACAGTTACATATCCCGATAAAACCGTGTCTGGGCTATAATTCCTTTGCTATTTAACTTAGTTTCATGAAAGTTCACACACCTATGTCTTGATCTAAAGGTGTGTCATGAAACAAAAGTAGGTTGCCAGGTCAAGTATCTGAGTCATGGTGATACAATAATGTAAAACTATATTACACTTCATGTCCAGGCTGTAATTCTGTTGTCCTTCAAGTTAGATTAATGAAACTTTACACACAAATGCATCTAGACGTAAGAGTGTGTCATATACCAAAAGTAGGTCACTAGGTCAAATATCTAGGTCACAGCGACATATCCTTGTAAAATCTCGTCCGGGCTATTATTACTTTACTATTTAACTTAGTTTCATGAAACTTGACACACACATATCTTAACAGAAAGGTGTGTTATGAAACAAAAGTAGGTCACTAGGTCAAGTATCTGGGTCACGGTGATACATTCATGTAAAACTACACACTTCATCCCTTGGCTGTAAATCTGTTGTCCTTCAACTTAGAACCATGAAACTTCACACACCTGTGTATCTGGACACAAGAGTGTGTCATGCATAAAGTAGGTCAAGTATCTGAGCCATGGTGATAGCCTATTTTTATTGTCTTTAGTCATTCCAAAATGAGACCTGGTATTAGCAAGGTTGTAAGTGGGGCGAGGGGGGCATGGATCCAGCAATCTCTGATTGCCTTTTAATTTGACTCCTACTCAATTTGTATATCCAGTGCCAGAAATAGTCAGTGGTCCGATGGCCAAATGCCACCAAAAAGGTGGCTGGACCACATTATTTTGTAAGAAACTGATGACCAGTGTCCCAAATTTCAGATTGAACTATTAACAATGCAAAGGTGGCTTGAAATAAATTTTTGGGCTACCTACCCCTCCAGGCGAGTTTCATGTGCTGATATCCTTGTGTATATTTACATGTGTGTGCGTGAAGAAGAAGACATTGTACGTTTGATACCATGATGCAGTTTTCATTGTCATCAGCTTGCAAGTGAATCCCCAAAAGGACCATTACAGCCATGAAATATTCGATGGAAGGGAAGGGGATGGGGGAAGGAGAGAGAAAGGACAGGGGCGGGAGAGAAGGTGATATATATGTTGTATACTAAAATGTGATTTCAAAATCCAATCGTAGAACTGATTCATCCTACTTTGCACACCTGCTATACCCTCCTCCTGCCTGTGATTCTGAGAACCAGACATGTATGGCAAACTTCTGAATTCTGGGAACCAATTCAGATGCACTGCACATGTTTCCTATCAATGTGGTGTGCAATTAACTTATGGGTGGGAGACCTGACGTGGCTTTAATTGGCATAAATTCGAACGGTAGCAAATTACTTGAAAGTGGCCAATATCCTAAATGTTATCACGTTTTTTGTCATGACAAATGTAAATCTTGTATCGACAGACCTGTACAAAATACATATTGAAGATACATGTAAATTGATGCCAGTGAAATTTGTAACAAGTATAAAGTATATACTGCGAATTTCAAAACAACTGTTATGTACTTCAGGGATGAAAGTCTTCATTTTTTTTTCAGGAATTCATTTTTTTTTCTCAAAAGTCAAAGTTAAAAAGTAATGTCCTTTTTGCCCAGAAAGCCTTAATATGGGAAAAAAAATGAAGGGGTGGGTATGGTTTCAATTTTTTTTTCTGCAAAGTCACTGTCATCCCTGGTACTTCCAAAAGCAGAAACGGAATACCAAGTATGAAATATCTGATGAGAAATGGAATGAAATATTTAAACTCCCATTAAAATGTTGTGTGGAACTAAATTACGAAACTTTCAATTTAAGCTTATACACAGAATACGATTAACCAATAAAAGAGTATATTTCATGAAGTCAAAGAATCAGATAAATGCAATACAGTGGTACCTCTCTTGAGAGACCCCTCTAATGAGAGACCGCATATCTTTTTAAGACCGCTCTCTCAGAACACTGCGCTATCTTTTCCATGTTGCACCTCTAATGAAAGACCACCTGTTTTGAGAGACCGCATTTTGACCCGCCGTAGGGGCGGTCTCTCAAAAGAGGTACCACTGTAGATGTAATGACATTGACACCATTAAATACAGATGTTATGAGTGACACAGCTGTCAACAATGCTGGCAATCCTTTCAGGATTGGTGGTTCCATATATCAAATACATCCAAATTAATCTAAAGAAGATATCTTGGTTTTGGATACTTTGGTTCACCTTTCCAATCAACTTTAAATTTCTACATGTTCTTGGCAGAGTAAATTATCCACAGTCAGTTACACAGAAAATATTACTGTTTAATTTTCATGACTTTCTTAAAGGTGCTAAAAAGAGAGATTCAAGTATTGAGGATAATTATGCTGAACAATGATATAAAAATGCAGGTTTTCAATAGAAATCGCTTACATATTCAAAACAGCCTGGAGAATCTGTAATCTTTTGTATCATTGTGCTATCATGTATCTGTGGAATAAATGAATGGACACAAGGGACAACTGTTTATTGTAAAACTGGTGAATAAAAATTATTAAAAAAACAAAAAAAAACAAAAAAAAAAAAAAAACAAACAACAAAAAAAAAAAAAAAGAAAAAAAACCAAAAAAACCCAAGAATAAAACACAAGGGAAAAAAATCTTGTTCACCAGCAATAATACAGCGTCAGTCAACAGCTTCCCTTGCCATACTCTGGGTGTGCTGTGCCTCAGGTGCATGGAGGAAAGCTGTCGAGTCTGTGCCCAGATCGTTTCATGTGGGCGTTGAATTGACAAAAAAAAAAGTGATGCAGAGGCTGTAGATGGGTGAGGGGAAGGGGGCCATAGGGAGTAATGGTACATTGTTTGTAACAGATTAGTCCTCCAAGGTCTGTCGTGAAAAATGACAAAAATACACACATGGTCGGGGATGAACCGCACATGGTTTAGATCTAAGCAATATATATTATGTGTTTCAAGAGTTAAAACTCACTGATATAGTCAGCAGAAGACAATAATCTGCCCCCTTCTTCAACAAATGTGTTCTTTTTCAACACGAAGAGTTAATTAATTCCAAATGTTTAATTACTTTCTGTTCATTAATTCCAATTCTGCTCTTACTGCTGCCTGTTCATCAAAGATTATCATTATATACTTTGCGTCATGTACAGTCCTTGTCCTATAATAGCACACAATGATGATGAAATTAAAAAAAAAATACAAATGCAATATATATACATATATATTTTTTTTTTAACAGTCCCTGATGAGATGCACAAGCGTAGAAATAGCTGGACAGATACTAAAGCCTCTTAACCACCATGGCAAATGACCATGCTGTAGTCATTTAGCTCAAGTACAAAATATGTACAAATTTGCATGAAGATGCCATATGTGGATCAAATCAAATCAAATCAGATATGTCCATTGGAGCTAATGAGTTTTGAAACAGTTTTCAAGGCATGCGTAACAAATATTATTGCACAAATAGTTTTCAATGCAAGAAACTGCACAGGTGGTTAAATGGTGTGAAAAAGGAAGGGAAGTCTGGTAACCATACTTTTTGTGACAGAAACCTGTACAATCCCTGGAGGAATCAAGTGGATGATATCCAAAGTGGATCTGTATGGTTCAATTCCTAGAAAAGTAGTGTTGAGAAGCTCTGTACAATGCATGTAATTAGAACTAGAGCATATATTGACAGTGTGGCAGTAGAGTGTCCTCAGTAGGCTCTCCATATTGTTTGTCCCGTATGATATGCTTCTGCTGCATGCACAGCAAGCATGACTTGTTCAGCACCATCTTGTGTTTGATAAGCCTGGAAGTCAAAGTTTCATATTTAAAAATAGATGTTTTTTTGTTTTTTTTTGTTTTTAATATCAGCTGACTAAAGGTTGCAGAGCTTATGTGATCACTTCTGTCCATCCGTCATTCCATCCATCCATAAACCATTGCTTGTGAACGTGGAAGCATCTGCAGTAGTCAAGTTGGCCTCTTAAATTTTTTTGTTGTTGTTGTTTGATTTGTATTCACTAAAACCCAGATTCCTTTGGTTATTGGTGGCACTACCTTGTGGATTGGATAATACAGAAGCCAAAAAGTGAAAGTGATGGAGAAAAAATGGAAACACTGTGGTGTGTTTGATTTTCATTGGATCCTTCATAAATTTGGTGGAAATATTCTGGAATATGATATGTCAAAGCAGAACAATACTAGTGGTATCACCTGTAGGTAAACATGGTGAATGGAAAATGAATAAAATTTTGTTGGTATTTATGATATTCATTATCTTGAGAAGTTATAAGGCTAGTTCACCAAGTGTACAACAAATGTGTGCCATGTGTGATGATTGGAAAATGAATTAAAATTTGGTGATATTTATGAAATTAATTATCTTGAAGAAAACTTTTCTGCAGACTTGGAGGTTGCAGTTCTGAGTTTCTTCTGATATGCATAAAGAGGTTCTGCAGACACTAAGGCTTAAGAAGAGTCATTTAATAGGCTCCATTAGAGGTCCCACAGACAATGAGGCTGCAAAAAAGTTTCTTGTGTCAGGCTCTGAAAGAGGTTCTTCTGACAGATTCTAGAGGGTCTGATATGCTCTACAAGAGGGTTTTTCTGGTAAATTTTTACAAGAAGTCCTGCTGGCACAAATGACAGGCTTTAAAAGAAGTCTGTCATGAGTAGAGGTTTCGCTGACAGGCGGAACGAGAACTTCCAGAATTTTTTTCAAGCTATTGAAAGAAGTGGAGAGCAGTGTGTCGAACTGGTCCCTACAGCAGCACGACTGAACAACATGAAGATGATGTTTGTCACCGAGTCTCTGGTGTATGTTAACACTACAGTGTGGAGCTCACAATTTTTGATACTGGTTGGCCAGTAATACTGTAGTTCTAGAAATTTTCGCGCTCGATTTAATTTCGCACTTTCCGCGCTACCAACTAAAGCGCGAAATTAAAATGCGCGAAAATAAGTTGCATTGTATTTCACTACATTGTTTGGCATTGGATTGCGCGAAACTAAAATGCGCGAAAATTCTGTAATTTCAGAAAAAAAACGAGAGTGCGCGAAATTAAACACGCGCGAAAATTTCTAGAACTACAGTACTCGGCTAACAACATTGAAGAATGAGATACCAAAATTGATACTTCAGACGACTTAAGTCCCATCTTAATGCTGCAGCTTTTGTGATTGCCCTCCAAACAGACCAATTTCAGTGCTTTCTCAACCGCACTTGTAATATAGTACAGATACTACAGAGCTTGATCTGCTTTGGAGGCAAGTTTTTTGACTAATTTTTCATGTGTAGGGGTATATTTTGTTCAAGTTCAACACAAAAAAGCACCACATAAGATACAGTAACAGTTAATAAATTTCTACAGGAGTTTGGATTGATTTCAAAGTTCTGATGGAGAGAACGTTTCAGAGATCCCTGTCACTTGGTGCAGGAGGACATGTTTGAGCAAGACAGATATTTGTATGGAAATACAAATATATTAGGCTTGTGAGACACTTCCACATTCATTGAATGCATAATTTCTTGTCACTGTTCATTGTTAAAAGCACATAATCTACATGCTGCGTGTGACCACCACAGTAAGAGGTCACCCTGCCTTGTGGTCACAATTTTAGCCTGTCAAAGTCAGTTTCTTTGTTAATTTCAGCACCTGAAGTTAAAAGTCACTCACTGCTTGTGGCCACTTTGTACTGGGGCCGAAGGGGTGGCCACATGCAGCGGGTACCACTGCATATATAACAATTGTTGCTGTTGCTGAGAAAGTGATGGACTGTGACACAGTACATCAACCGGGGTCCAGTTTTGGCGAGAGTGCTCCATAAATGAATGGATGATACGTATATATACATGTACCTGTCTGCATTCAGCACATGACATCTGTCCATCAAGTTCGCATTAGAACGTAGGGGACAGACACCTTTTGTGTGAGGTTGCCTTCAGTATTTGTCTTGAAGACATTGTAAAGTCTGCTGATGCTGGTCATGTTAGACAGGCCATACCCAGGAACAATAGGTATCATTACCTGGCATTTCCTCATACCAAAGGTGCTTTTGGGGACCCTGGAGGGCATAGGTCCTTTGTACATACAGCTAATGTACACAGATCTATGCACATATTTGCTGTTAATGTTTGCCCTGGCATGACTTTGTGCAGAAGGCAAACAGTGAGAGTCTCAGGACAGACAATGTCAAGGAGTGCTCCCGAGCATGCAAAAAGTGTTGTCAGAGATTTAGGAAGATGTGGCTGCCTGAAGCAGGGCACCATTGGGCCATGGCTGCACAGCACTTTTACTTAGCCTGAAACCTTCCAAGAACAGTAAACATACAGATATACTGAAGTGATTATGTTGTGAGTGGTGCCATGAAGCTAAGTAAAATGTTCATGTATTTTTATGACAGCATAGAAAAAACGTGCAAGTTGAACTAATCACATTAGACTGGAATCTCCCGATTAGGACCACCTAAGGGACTGGAAAATGGTGTCTTAATAGGGGAGTGGTCTTAATGGGGATTAAATTTAATGAAGGATAAAAACAGGACTAAATTGGTGGTCTTTAATATAGAAATGGTCTCTTTATGGAGGTAGTCTTAATTGGAGATTCTACTGTATATATATACCGTATTCATCCTAATAGTAGCACATGCCCTGATACATGTAGAAGCATGCCCCCCACTTTCAATCCAAGTGATCTAGATTCAAAATCAAGATTTTTCTTGTAATTTAGCAAAGATGATACTTCCCAATGAAAAATTAAATGTCACTGCCATATATTAATGTTTATCTAACACCTAAATGAACTGTACAGCCTTCAAAACCTTCAAGCAAGAAAAGTACTTATTCCATAGTCCCGCGAAAACACTGCAAGATCTGGCAAATCTTTGCATTGGCATGGCGTGCTACTATTAGGATGAGTACGGTATATTGGAAGAAGAAATGATACAGATAGAATCCTGATAATATTTAACAATTAAAAAGATTTTTTCCCTGCCTCTCAGACGTCAGCTTAACGACATATATTGGGACAAGTAATCTGTGTCATTTTTTTTTTTTTTTGCTCTGCTGACTAAAGTCGCAGAGCTTATTTTGCTTATGTCCGTCATTCTGTCCGTAAACTTTTGGGTTGTGAGTGCGATGCCGTCCACAGTTTTTAAGTTGGCCCAATATAACTTTCAGCACTTATAGGGCATATAAAAATCTAGGTCCCTTTCAATATTGATGGTGCCACTTACAATATTATGTAATATATGGGTCAAAATATGCTAATGATACCAGTAGCGCCACCTATAATTGGACAGAAATTATAAGCCAAAATGTGTTTTAAGATATAAAATTCCATATCTGGTAAAGTTTAAGTAATTAGATTAGGCTATGTAGACTATGTCTGATGTTAGAATGTTATGTAATATCAGTGACCTTGACTTATTTTTGTGAGGTCACCATGCCTATAAAGTTGAAAGAGGTGATTTTATAATGACAGGGTGTAGCTTGGACATCAATGGCTATGTCAGCACACCACCAGGCCCATGGGCCTCTGTACTACATAATCTGGGTGACCTTGATCTTCAGTCCCAAAGTCACTGAGGACAAAGTTAAAAGCTCACGCATTGTTGTTGTCTTGGCACATGCAACAATATCCATCACAGGAGTTGCACAAATAAGCTGTGATTACATGTGGAGTGAAGTGCTATCTGGTACACAGTTAGTACACTAAATTTACACAAGCTTTATATGTTTAGAAACCACTTGAGGGCTTGCAACTTTGAAAAGAAGATGTTGGTGTAGCCATGGTGCCTGTAGAGCATTAGGCGCATGGGCCTCTCGTTAACAAAAAATGAATAAATCAAATAAATATAATAAATGAATGAATGAATTAATTAATTAGGCACAAGGCTTAGGTTGGTGGAGGATATTTTTCGTTGTTGAATGTTTTTTTCGGGTGGCTTTATCCATGTGAGCAAATTTGTGGACATAAACCATGCGGTTAAAGACTTGAAAATTTTTACCTTTGCTTCTACTCTGGAATATAAATGTGACCATCCCTAAACTCAAACTCAAACCCACCCCCACTGCAACCCATCATCTGTATGCAGGTAGTTGCACATATCTGAATGTGTTGTGAATATATAAGAGGAAATAAATAGAAGGATGTTTTGGTGATGTAATCACTACAGCCCACTGTGATCTAGTGTGCCTCACTTGATAGCCAGTCACCACTTATCATGTATATCGCAATAATAATAATATTGGTTAGACAGGCAACCTGAATGTGTCACCGGAGTCACTGTATATCTTGTATATAGGATAAGTTATCGTATACAAACATGGTAGGTTGACAGTGGGTTAGTTATTGACTGCTCACCAAGGTACTATAAATTGCTGGAATTTCACTGTGTTCTTATTTTCGATTATTTTGCTGATGGCACAAAACCATGAAAATCAAGGTACAGTGAAATAGTATTTTAACATTGCTTGAATAGGAAGTATGTCCAAAAAATTGTGAAATGAAAACTTAAGTGAAATGTCAAAAATACAAAAACCATGAAATTTTAAACAAGTGAAAATAAAGCTATTTGCAGTATTAGAGAAGTAGATAAACATTATAGCAGTGCAGAATTGATGATTTTGTTTTTCAGATCATATTAATAAATTCATCTCCAAGAAGACCCATTTTCTAAATAAATATTTTAATGGAAGGATATCCCTGAAGTAAATATATTTGTTTGTCGTATGCCCCGGAGTTCTGTTATCCAGTAGCCATGCTGTCGCTGTCGCTGCAATCAGCATTTGTATGTGGGCGTACTTCATGTTTGCATGTTTATGCGGCGTGGACGAACAGCCAAAATTTTAGTGGCTCCTTGCTATTCTTCCCCAGATGTTGATTTTTGGTGGGTCAGTTACAGACTGGACATGCCTATACATGTATAATGTTTGCTTTGAATATGAGGTAAAGTTTCGGTTGAATGTGATAATGAGTAGTTGAAATGTACTGGATGAGGGTCAGTGTACAGCATTGTGCTGAACCACCTTACGTTTCATGAATCTGACATTATTTTCTGTTGTGACAGCAGTGAGAAGATTTTGTAGCAGATTGAGTACCTCATTGCATACTAAATAGCAAAGAGCTCAGATGGTGGCCCTTACATGTACTGTGACAGTCCCAACTGGATGATAACATGTTAGAAAATGCAAGAAAACACGGGACTTCAGAATTGGCATATTGATAGTGAACAATTTGAATCAAAACAGCAAATTAATGTCGAGAGAATTTGTGATTGTCTTTCATCACGGCAATGCTACCAGCCACAGAACAAAGTTCTATTTTGCAGATGCAGTGAAACCTAATTATAAGGGCACACAGATATTGACATGTTCATGTAAAGACACAAATTTTCAGGGGCCTATGTCAGTTTCCTCTGGTATTTGACTCATTTATGTGATTTACTCACATTCGGACACATTTTGCAAGGAACACATTGATTCGTTATAACCAGGTTTTACTGTATCTATCACAACTTGTATTTTCAAGCCATGTTGGTATTTGTAGGAATTTTCAAGGAATGTTGGTATTTTCAGGTCCATGCGTGCTCACGTATTCATATTGGAGCTCTATGGTGTCAATATTTGTGAAATTGTGAATTAAGAATGTGTATCTTGAACAGTGTACAAGCATGCATGTTACACAATGCCCCATTGACAAGCACATGCATTATGGGGGTGGGTGAGTGATGGTTAAAAATTGCCACACAATTGGTACAGTTTTGCCTTGCAGTGAAAGATTACACTGAAGTTTGTGTTATATGTGAGATATTTTGTTTGGCTTGCTTACAGACTGGGCGGATGAACAGTTACCTCCTCACAATATATTAAGGTTAATATATCAAGGCCGCTTTCTACATGGCAATGTCACATTAGGAGGTAAGTTGTACTTGTGATTATTGTTAATGATTAAGTATTCAATGATGATGTAATATCAAAATCCTTGATTTTTGTTGGTGGTAGGATTTCAGTAACAGTTGATTTAGCAACCTCCCCCCCCCCCCAGTTGAAATTGGTTGTTACAGGTCTATGATTATGCCCCCCTCCTATCAGAGGAGGGGGGCATATAGCACCGTATTTACCCACGTAATAGTCACCCTTTTAAGGTTTTATTTTTGTTTGGAAAATGTATGGTGTGACTTTTAAGCCAGGTTTACATTTGAGACCAATGGAGAACTGAAGTTTTCACAATGGTCGGCCATGAACAAGATCGCATGGACCAGCGCCAAGCCTGGTCAAACTGCAGTTTTTCTGGTTGTTGACGAAAAAGCCCCAATATTTCCCGGCATGTAGAATGTCATAATATTTGTAACTGTGCATATTTAATGTAAACAAATAAAAGCATGCTTGCGATGTGACGCTGTAATAACAGTGTTGTGGTTGGACAAACACAATACAGATTGCCGATGGACCCGACCATTATCGGTTGTGGACTTGATACAGGGCAAATAAAATTTCCATCTTGTCATTTCTCTGTTGCTCTCAGAAGTCTCGCACCTTGCTGATCAGCTGCTGGGCGATTGTTTTTTGACAATTTGAATGATGTAACTGTGCAAAACTGCGCAAAAATAAGATTATTTCATCATCACGGTCTTAATCTTTTTCCGTTTACCCACCATGCTGTTTACATCGTTAGAATCCTCAGAACTTTTCTACTTTAAGAACAAGTTTTCCCATTGGCTGAAACAAAAGTATTTTAGGGGAAACCCCTCCATAGCTGCTTCTATTTCAAACAATATACGTCATTATTTTAGTCGGAAACTACCAAAGACCATTCTCCAGAATATTCTAGGTCAGTCAGGGGGCCGGAATTGATCACATGGTGTTCGCCGTCCAATCAAATGCATCGTTTTCTACTGATGTTTCGTTCGGGAGTTCTCGCTACCTTGTGTTGTGAAGTCTGGCTTGAAAGATGGGCGACATTTGCAAGAACACAAGTGACGATTACGGACAATTTATTAAAGCAAGAAACAAAATTTAATGCTGTAAATTGGTCAGAAGGATAACATACTACCAGTCTTTGCGTACAATAGAGCATAGGGTACAATTTTTCAAGGAAAAAGAGTAAAACACGGCGACCGCAAGTAAACATGGTTCGGGGGAAAATACCACTGCACGCTGCCGCATGTGTTGATCATATCGATAGTTTAAATTATCAGTGACAACAATAAAGTGTGTTAATTATCGACTATTTACTACAGCAACAAACAAACTCAACCACTATAATTGTGACACACAATCAATATTTAGAAAAAATTAAAGAGGAACCATCATTCATGATGACGCTAACCAAGGAAAATGCCGGTACCGAGATCTACATAGACTACATATTCCCTTTGTTAGGGTGCAGGGCGCGAGTTTTGTTGAAATTGACAAAGAATCCACATAGAAATCTACAGGAAGTCATACTGAACAAAAGTCGAGGAGATCATTTTGCATGAATTGCAAAAATAAAAAAAGTTACAGCACTTTTACGCCAGCGTGTTGCATGTTATGCAACAAAATAGAGCAATTACCTGGTGGCTGGCTGCCGATCCCAAAACTGCCAATCGTGCTAATGGTTAAGTACTGTTTTTAGGCATTTTGACTTTACTTTATTGATCAGGGGGTGCGACTTTTATGCCAGGTTTGGACTGGGAATCAGATTTTGGGTCTCAAAATATACCCTGTGACTTTCACGCCAGGGCAACTTTTATGTGGGTAAATACGGTAATCGCTTTTTCCGTGCCTCCGTCCATCTGGCCGTCTGCATTTCATGTCCGGGCTATAATTCTCTTGTCTTTCAACTTGAGAGTAATGAAACTTTACACATTGGTGCATCTGGACATAAGGGTGTGTCATGTATCAAAAGTAGGTCGATAGGTCAAGTATCTGGGTCACAGTGACATATTCTTATAAAATCGTGTCTGGACTGTAATATCCTTTACTATGTAACTTAGATTAATGAAACTTTACACACAGATGCATCCGCACATAAGGGTGTGTCATATACCTTAAAGTAGGCTAGGTTAAGCATCTGGTTGACTGTGACATATCCTTATAAATTGTATCCGGGTTATAACTCCTTCACTGCGTAACTTATTGTCATGAAACTTCACACACACATACATCTTGACCTAAAGGTGTGTCATGAAATTAAAGTAGGTCACTAGGTCAAGTATCTGGGTCACAGTGATACACCCATGTAAAAGTAAATAACACTTCATGTCCGGGCAAAGGAAATGTAAAATTGATCAGTTTGAGTCAAATAGTGAAACTTGTATCCATGTAACACCACCCAGGTGACTGAAAATTTTAGAATCAGTCTGGCTGAAGAAGCGCAAGTTTGGTTAACCCTTTGAGTGCCAGTCACGGCTTAAGCTGTGCTGATAAAGCTGGATAACTGTAATGATTCCAGATTCATATTTCTCATTAAAGGACCTTTCATTCAAGTACCAGCATGCCTATGTTCCCACTGAAAAATTTGGTCCAGGTCAACAGCTTTCCTTGGGGCACTTTCCGCGCGTTGCGCGGAAATTGCCCCAAGGAAAGCTGTTGACTCAGTCTCTAAATTGGCTCTATAAGAGTTAATATGTTTATTTGAGTCATTTTTGCCAAGTTTGCTGCCCTTGAAGACTTGCTGATGTCAGCCCAGCAAGCTGCCCTAGGAGTAATGTTATCGTGATTATTGGCTCCCCTTATGAAAGTATGTTTGTGATGCCGTTGTGGTATTGGTAAGTTTTCAATGGGTCAGACTTCACAAAGACTGCAAAGTGCCCTGTCAAGTGTCACAAACATGCTCCTGATGGTATCAACAGACAGTGGAGTCTATTCTAGTAGAAGGTGTGAGACATATTAGATAAGCAGTGGGAGATGTTATAATGATTCCTGACAACCAGAATTCAACATTATTGATCACATGCCGGTTTTTGTAAGCGCATGTGCCTTTAGCATATAAGTGTATAATTTTGGGCTAGCATGCAGACATGGAATTGCCTCTGTAGTGACAAGTTTCATTTATTATGCTGGCTGAAATTCTGCTTGTACTAGTGACTGGGATGCTCCTTCTGGTGTCCAATGTACTGAAACAATTCTCTATTGAATGCTTAGTCTTCTGTGGGACTGACAAAACGGGTCAGCCTTGCATATATATATATGGTAACTGGTAATTTTTGCATATATTTGTCAGCCAAGTGATACATATATATGCAATAACATTTTTTTTCACTCATATCACACACCCATAATTTGTATCAAGTTTCAAGGCATATTTTTTTCCCCAATAAGTTGCTGTCATTCATAGTAGCAACAGGGAGGAACAAGTTGTCTTGTGTGGAAGTGGTGTGCCGTGAAAATGCATTGAATCAAACACAAATAGGCAAACACATCAAAGCATGAACGTTACAAGCAGCTATACCAATGCAAAGAAAAATTAAAGAAAAAAAAAAGACATAAAAGTTATAACATAGCAATCAGTTCTATGAAACCAAAAAAGAAAAACACATCAAGTTATTACACTGTGCATTGAAACTGGGAAGGGGTGCATGTTTGACGCTGTTTGCATGAGGTGATAGCACATACGTAAATGTTTAGTCTTCACAGCTCAAAGCAGCATGTTCTGAGTAATATCAAAATTGGAGACATCCAATGTGTGCAACCTTTTTTTCAGAAGTAATCTTGTAGTTTTGTGTATAATATTCAATGTTGATTGATCACTATAAAAACAGGTCCCATGTTCAGTGGGGCTCTTTTGACGGAGCCCTTCAGATAAAGAGAGATCCAGTTTGGCTGCGAACTCTGTGTGCTAGCCTCATCCACATTACTGTACCTCCATTTAGAATCACCTGGTTTGAGAGACCACTTGAGAGCATGATGTGGGCGTGGTCTGTAAAGTTTACTTCTGGGGAAAAAAAAAAAAGAAAAAGAGGCCACCCCAGTCTTCTTGGTAACCTCAGGCTGTGAAGTTGTCAGCCTCTGACAGAGGGCTGTGAGTGACCAATACACCATGGCATTGTGGATTAACATGGAGCCCTGCATGGCAAATGGTCCCTTTTTAATTCCACAGACACCTCAATACCAGACACACTTTTCACACCTCTCTGGCTATTCTATCACCTCCAGGGCATTTCTTTTTTTTTTTCTTTTTGTGTGTGTGTGTGTGTGTGTGTGACAGTGCAGGCGTGTCCCAAGCTATGCTGTCTATTGTCACAACATTCTGTGTGACACCCATATTTGTCAAAACAAACTAATATTTAGAGCAGCCTATTTGTTAAGCCAACGGGAGTGGTGTGTGGACACATACAGTCCACAGTTTTCAAGTTAGCCCCAGATAACTTTCAGGACTTACCCAAATGTATGAAAATCTTGGTCAAGTTTGATATTGGTGGGGGTACTTCCAGTATGGAGTTTTGCTTGTATCTATCTGAGAATATATATGACAAGAGACCCCTGCACTGCTTTACCTTTTTGATGTGCTTGATATAATAAACAGTTGGCCCAAGAGGTTCACAGTTCATGAACTCTGATCCACATTTTTTTTTGTTTGGATTGCACTCAGAATTGTTCACGTTTATTTGGGAATCAAACATTTACTCCAGACATGCCAAGAAATTCAGCTGTCCAGCTTCTGTCACAATGTTAACAAACTGTGCTGACAGTTTCTTATGTGGAGTTTAACATTTACTCCAGGCCTAGCTGTATGGTTATTCTGCCCCAGCTGTGAACAATGTATGCGAACCATGCTCAAAATTTTGAGATCTGGAGTCAAATGTTTGCTCCATAATGAGGAAAATGGGTGTGCAGCTGCCATAGGGTACTTATTATGATTTGGAAAAGTATCATCTGCCTGTAATGGAGACTTGTTTGCATCCATTCGTTGCCATAACTGTTCCACAGGTGACTTGTGTGAATCCTTCTGCCCTGACAATATATGGTATGTAAGTGTCTCCTTATTGTATTTGTATACTCCTGGGGGGAAATAAGAAGCCCATGGGTCATACGCTCTGCTGACATATAGTCAGATGACCAGCAAATTCATTTTCTGAACTGCATTCCCTCCATGACCCTCAGAAAACTAGTCCAGATCATTCATATGATGCAACATCAAACTTCCACATGAGCACACATTTGTGGTACATATATACATCCCTCCATGACCTTGACAAAGTAGGTGAAGGTCACCCACATTATGCAGTATCAAACTTCATGGATACCACATGTAGCATTCAGTATCCTTTACTATGTCCCTAATGGCTTTGGAAATTAAGACAAAATTCAGCCAATGGCCCAATGCATATTTGGTGTTGTTTACAAGCTGCATCTCAATTCATTGTCAAAATAATGAATTTAATGTACATTTTATTCCTGTAATACTAGTTCCACTTCATACCACCAGTGACATTACTTTATTTTATTTTCGGAACGAGCGGGACTCGAACCTACAACCTTTGGCACCAGTTGCCTAGCTGAAATGGGAAACGCACATATCCACTTGACCAAATCCCCATTCCTAAAAAGAATGGTTCAATGGAGGTAGTTATGTGCGAGTGCCATATCAACACGGTTATGCATGCAGTATATTTACCGAGTCGGCATTTATTTCCAGAATCGGGGACTTAAATCCACCAGCATTAAGGAAATGCCGAAAATATAAATTTTATTTTCGGAACGAGCGGGACTCGAACCTACAACCTTTGGCACCAGTCGCCTAGCTGAAATGGGAAACGCACATATCCACTTGACCAAATCCCCATTCCTAAAAAGAATGGTTCAATGGAGGTAGTTATGTGCGAGTGCCATATCAACACGGTTATGCATGCAGTATATTTACCGAGTCGGCATTTATTTCCAGAATCGGGGACTTAAATCCACCAGCATTAAGGAAATGCCGAAAATATATATTTTATTTTCGGAACGAGCGGGACTCCACACGTCATAGACTTTTGTTTGCAGAATATTCCAGGAATGGTACATTGATACATGTGGACAAATTCAGATGTAATGACCATAACAAAAAAAAAAAAAAAAAAATCATTTCCTGATATGTACTCCCTCCATGACCTTGAGAAAGAAGGTCACGGTCATCCATATTATGCAACATAAGACTTGAACAACACACACCTGTGGTACATTTGGTATTATTAGCCTTATTCTTTCTCAACGTATAAATTTAATGTTTTTAACACCTTTTGGTCCATATATGTACCTTTCATAATGCTGCAGGTGGATGCCACCGAATTTCAAGGTGCCTTCATCTGTTAGCCTGATTAACCTTCCTGCCAAGTTTCATGATGATTCATGAAAAACCCTTCGAAAAATAGCATTATCAAAATTTGCCACTTCTTTTACAATCCAGAACTGATCTTGGCAGAAAATTGCTTTTCTCCACATGTACAATGTCCGAGTTCTAGACTGGTGTTGTACAGCATGTCATCAAAAAGGTAAGAATCATTAGCCTGCACCTATCTTTTTCCTTGGAAAGAAATACTGATTTGCAGTCATTATATTTTTATTACTCACCTCCTCCACCCTAGGAAATATTACAGGGATATGGTTTTTTCAACTTTTCCAAGTGTCTGTGTAAATTGCAGAATCTTGAAAGCAAAATATCTCATGACTCCTAAGTCAGATCAAATCAAATGTAGCCAAATTTACCTTGACACTATTTCTTAACCTGACTACATTTTGGGAACCTTGACATCATTTTCAAGGTCACAGGACCCATGTGTGTGCAAGAGTTGGGAAGTAGGGGGAGGGGAGGGGAGGAAAGTGGCCAGTTTCAGCTCTACTGGTTTATAGAGAGGGTGTTCTGGTCTTTTGATCCTCATTGAAGTATTTTGAGAACAAAACAAACTTGGCCTTGTGGAACTATTTTGATGAAAAACAAGTGTGCCTTGTTTTATGTGTCCTCACATAAGTGTTGTGATGATATACAGCAAGTGTGCACCCTTGTGAAAGTATTTTGATGACTAAACAAGTGTGCCTGTTGGGGTTGTCCTTGTGGGAATATTCAAATGACAAAACAGGTGTGCCTCGTTATGTTGATCCTGGTGGAATTGACGGGCATGTTGTGTCTGCTGACCTGAGGTTGACTAGGAACTCTTGAACCTGATTGCTTTGGTGGGATGGACATGTACAGCACAAGTGGCATGTCACATGGAACATGATGCCCCATTCCCTGTACAAGCATATAGTGTTATGGTGTGGTGCTATAACCACTCTAGGTACTGTTTGGCCTGCTTTTGACCTCTGACACATAAATCCTGAAACAGCAACCTGGCTGATTCATATCTGTGGCCTATCGTAGCTGACAGCCTGTTTACCTGGAAGTTGTCTGTTGGGTATTACGTGGATTTTATCATTATAAAAAGGCATCATGTTGGGGGGAACATATAAAAAATGCAGAAACTGTGCACAGTATGTATTTTGGTCCAGTGGATTCAAAATCACTTTTTGTCATGTCCAGAGAAGAAATTGGTTCCAATTATGTTCGGGGGAATGAAAAATTCTCCCAGAAAAACACAGGTTAAATGTAGAATGTCTTGTGTCATAACTTTGGTCATGTATTTTCCCCTTTTCCTGTGTTATGTGGGTAACGTTGGATAATTTGCCGACACAAGGTGCGAGCGTGCGTGCCAGTATGGCTGATAGTGGATCCTCACGGGGCCGCGGGAGGACAATCTTATAGGAACACTGATCAATACACCAGTCTCATGTTGACCCTTTGATGTCCATGCCATGCAGAATGTGCTCATACGTGCCAACCTAGCTGTGTCGTTGAGAAATAACATGAGTGCGTGTTGGCACAACATCTTTGTAAAGAGATGCCAACTTTTTCATAGTTTTGCAAATAAAGCATTAACATTTTAGTGCTCCCAGCTCCCCACAAGTAGGACAAGTTTGATTGTCAAAGATAAACACAGTGTTCATCATTCCCTTTCCATCTGGAAGAGTGAGTCAGTTATAACTTATAAAGTGTGCCTTGTAACATATTCTGATCAAAATTTTAGTTTAGAGCGAGAAATTGTTCTGAATATGCTTGATCTTAAAGATGAACAGGTAGATGTCTATGACAGAAGCTGTGAATTGGTTTCAGGTGTGCTGAAGAAACAGTGGTATTTCTGCCCACAGTTTTCTGGACCATGTCAGCAAAAGACAGTTAAATAAAGTATATATGTATGAATAAACAGTCTTTCAAAAGTTCACTAAAACCGGCAGCAAGTTTATAAGCAAATGTTGATATCAGCAGCTGGACTAATAAATATGAAGAGTCAGCCACAGTACAGTACAGGGAGTCATCCTGGTTGCTGGTTGGCTTTTGTCAAAATTGCTGCATCATCAGAAATGTGGCAATACTGAGATGCCAGATCTCGACCCACTCCATGCCAGGTTGACACATATGGCAGGGTAGTGTTTCAAGAGTGTGCGTGTTAGCACTTGAATCGAGGCTCTTTTTTGGTATTTGTAAGGAATTTGAGAATGTCAGTCTTGCTTGATTTTGCTAAATATGGAGGCTACCAGTTGCCCGGGGTGGGGTGGGGTGGGGGGGGGGCAGCCGTCTGGGGCTGAAATCGGCAGCTTTCCTTGGTACCCTTCCCCCACCCCAAGACAGCAGCTGTTGACTTCACACTTGTATCATCTTTGATCAAAATGAATACCATGTGACATTTATGACACTGAACCATATCTGGTTATTTTAATTGGAAGAAAAGTTGTGTGCAGGTGTGTCGCCATTGGGTGTCTGAAGGTTAAGATTAATGCATTTGCATTGACCAGTATGGATGCCAAGTCTGTCGTTGGCTACTGTCTCATGTCCATTGATTGTGAGGATGCTTTATTTTGAGATTGTATATGGTGAATTTGATAGGCAAGAGTTATGCCTCCGGGGCAATGTCGGCAGTGTTGTGTAGAATATTTCAAGCCCTGTGCAGATTCATTTCTTGACATAATCATCATCAGTAGGGATTCAAATGCAGGGAGACAGTGTTGCAGTGGTGAGTTCACAGCCCCTTGAAGAAAAAAGTATCAAGTTGGATGAAATTAATGAGCGACTGGATAGACTGTGGTCTGGACCACAATCTGGAGACTGGATCACTGGCTTAAATCATTCTTGCGCTTCTGTGGGGGGACCAACTATCAAAAGTGCCAGTGCCCTGGTTCTGGTGAATAATTGGAATTTGAAGACATATCCCTGTATGCTGGGACCATGCCAAAGCCTGGGATATTTGTGTGTGCAGACTGTGCCAGATGATCGAAACTAACCTCTCTCAACATGGCTTCATCAGTGGTACTTCCACAAATTAACCCCATGTACTGAAAATGGAGTTTGATCTATGGAAGTATAAATCACAAATTACAGGTTGTGGACACCTTATCTAATAATGGGGACACGCCCCAGCTGTCAACCGGGTACAGGTGTGTCCAAGGGAACAAGTGAAGGACACCAAAATTCAGTATCTGGATCAAGAATAAGGGTAACAATACTAAATGTACCATAAATGTGTGTTCATGGAGCAGTTTGGTGTTGCATCATATGGATGATCTTGACTAGTTTCTCAGGGTCATGGAAGGAATGTATTTAAGGAAATGGATTTTGATAATAGTAATCAGATTACACGTCAGCAGAGCATTACGCCCATGGGCCTCTTATTGAAAAATTTCCATGTCTGTTTGTCAACAAATTTTGCTTTACATAGAAAATATACATGTCAGCAGGCTGTATTTTAAGGATCTTGCATCATAGGACCCTGCATCTGTGATGCAGGAGCCTTTAATAATCAACTGGCCCATCTGTCCATCTATCTGTTTGTTTTTTTTTTGTTTTGTTTCGGGACAATAGATTTCTAAGTTATTATTCAGTTGCCTTCAAAGGTGGTCAAAGTATGCATCTAGGGCAAACCTTGGCTGGGATTGTCACTACATCCATCCAAAAGAGGTAATATAAAGCATTAGTACAATAAAATAAATAAACTCCCCACACATATCCTAACACACATAGCCAATGTTGACAAAAGGGGGTGCCTTTTTTTTTTTTTTTTTTTTTTTGGCCAGGAGTATGTGCTTATCTGTCTGGTGTCATGGGGCATGGATGTTTGCTTGGTCCTGCTATTACACCAAGGATCATGTGAGGCAACATCCCTAACAGACAGATAAGCTCTGCAGGCAGAAATCATGTACCCATCATTACAAGGAAAAGCCTGTCAAAAGTTGTAGACTGTGTGAAGTAGCCCGCACCTCATTGGCTTAATGGTGGTGTCATACCTATTGTTCGGGCCTTGTCAGGTGGGCAGAAATGTGAGTTGAGTCATATGACTCCTGCGTATGGCCTTTTCGGGTACAATAAGTGCCAAGGGTAAAGATATCAAGTGAAGTGAGTTTTGTACCTTTTTCCTGTGGATAAAATGAAGCAACATCTTTTGGTAACACTGGGAGCCCTGCTTGCCTGCCGCAATTATAAAATGTCAAGACTGGATGTTATTGCTGACATGTCCAGGATGGCCAGTGTGTGGGCTGATCTGCAGCACCAGACCACTCTATCCTTCAGAAATTGCGCACTTTCATGACAGTAGTCTTTTAACGTGTGCAGTGGTATGGTTCTATGGATAATTTACATTTTTGCGCTTGGAGAGTTTGAAATACTATGCTCAGTAGAACCTGGTTTGGCCACAAAGGTAATTTACCTAATTTACAAGTGGCCTGCAAAAGTACAGTTCTGTCTGCTGCGTCGCTTCCAAAGTTCCAACTGTAGTCAGCAGATGGCATTAATCCAGCTGAGAACTCATAAACAGGGCAGTAGTCAACAGCACTGTCAATCTAAAAGGGAAGCTGTCTATTTGGGGATTGCTAGGCTAGGCAGTGATCAGACAGCACTTGCTTTTCTGGTGGCGTAAAATAAGCCCCTCAAAGAAATCAAATGTTTCTGTTGAAAATAAAATTTTCAAAAAGCAAGATTGAAAAAAAAAAATGGAAGTTGAAGAAAAATAAGACAAAACATAAGAATTGCAAAAGTAAAAAAAAATTTTTTTAAAAATCATGCTGTAGCAGGTCTATGTATGTACTTAGGGAACAGTGAACCAGGAGGTCTTTTGTTTGCGGTCTCCTCACACTCAGAAGTGACATGTATTTGCATGTACTCTACGGCATCCCCAAAGTCATGCTTCATCTTATGACAAACTGTACCAGCAGGTGCCCTGTGATTCAATGCAGTGGGTGGCTCAGTGTGTTCTCAGACTTTCATTTTTTTTTTTTTATGACAGCTGTCCTGTTGCTATGATTTCGGACATACCACGAGAGCCCAGATGAGAGATTATGGATGTTAAAAGTCAGTGCACTTGCACAGGGAAAAATGCTCAAACTTGTCTATGGCTTGTCATACAAGAAGTCTGTGGCTTGTCATATACAAGACTTCAACCAACACAGTGCACCGGAAAGTTCAGAAAACTTGATAGTCAAGCTGGGCCAGCAAATTTGGGCTTTCAGCAAACCATGCCAATAGGAAGTACATGTACATGTATTCCCATTGCCTAGGATCCTGTGCTGCCACCTAGGCTGCAGGAAGGAACTTGACAGGAAGGAGGGTAAACTCATATATTAAGCAGGGCAGAATGAGCTTCTATGATAAAAGTAACGACTTGAGAAAGCAAAAAGCTGAAGACAAGTCATTCACTGAGATTTGAAACAAACAACATGTTACATATATTAAAAAAATTTATTTTGTTTGGTAGAAAAACTGTTATTTCTGGATGGTTAAGTAACGTAACAAGTACAAATGCCCTCATTATGGCAGAGACATAGTTCCATTGCTTAGCAACCGAAGAGACCAGAGCAGGTCTTCAATAAATATAGTTAATTAAGTGCATGATGATTTTTGCTCTGTCAAGCTGCATCCGAATTATGCTTTCAATACATGTACCTATATGTGGCACCATTTCCAATGGAATAGAACCCTCCTTGTTATCTAGTATTGTAAGGCGCCACAAACCAACAGGAGATATCACTCCTAGATTTTGCTGCAGCCTGTGTTTTCAACTGGTTTTATGTTGATGAACTTTTTGGTTTGTGGTAAGACCTAGCATGAGCCATGAATAGAATTGACGAAATTACCGGTATCCGAGGATAGATAACTTGTTCCTAAACAAGCCAGCATGTGAGAATGTGCGGATCCCCTTCAGTGGCTATTCTGTACAGTAAAAGTATATAGGCCTGAGTCAGAAAATGCTTCCAAAGTAGACTCCTAATCACTGCATCTTAAAATATTCATATGTGACATTTTGCTTTTTTTCCCCATACTTTCTATTGATAACATTTATATACTGGGGTGCAGTTATTGGAAAGAAGAAAAAGGAAATTACTTGGCTATTCTTGGATGAAAATTTATGACAATCTTGCACAGCCAACATAAATCAGCATAAAAATTATATAGGTGTGAAAGGGCTTGAAATCATACAAGCCAGGAATGCAATAAAAGGTCACGAAATTTAAGCACCCTCTCCATCTGCAGAAAGCTATGACCTTGTTTACATTCTCAAATATTGTTTATATTTCTTCTTGAATTGAAACTGGCAATGTGAATGAAGGGGGCGTGGCTTCTTATATGTGCAGACATTGACAGCAGGCGACCAGTCCTTTTCCGTCGAGTCCCTGAATGTAGCTGGGTGGTCATCTGTGTTCACAAAGGGACACTGGTTCAGGCAGGTGAATAGATAATCAAAAAATCAGCGGGATTTGGATGGATGCTATGATCTTAAAGCAGCTCCTTATTGTTTTGGGTAAAAATGAGGCAAGTTCCCAAATCAGTTGAACCGTAGACTTACATTGTAATTGCGAAAGAGTCATAGAAATGCAAATGTGCCTCAGTTCTGATCCCCTTTCAAGCTAAAAACTCTATATAATAGAAGTTTATGGCTGTCATAGTCAATCAGAGGGCCAGCAGTGCAATCAGTCCCAAAAGATCAGCAGGCCACTGAGTGTAAGAGGCACTGCAGCTGATGTTGCACAGAAGTTTCTGTGCATGTCCTGTTTTGGCCACACCTTGCTGCAGTGTTGAAGTTTCTATGCATGTCCTGTTTTGACCACACCTTGCTGCTGTACTTAAGTTTCTATGCATGACCTGTTTTGACCACACTTTGCTGCTGTACTTAAGTTTCTATGCATGTCCTGTTTTGACCACACTTTGCTGCTGTACTTAAGTTTCTATGCATGTCCTGTTTTGACTACACTTCGCTGCTGTACTTAAGTTTCTCTGTATGTCCTGTTTGACCACACCTTGCTGCTGTGCTTAAGTTTCTATGCATGTCCTGTTTTGACCACACTTTGCTGCTGTACTTAAGTTTCTATGCATGTCCTGTTTTGGCCACACTTTGCTGCTGTACTTAAGTTTCTATGCATGTCCTGTTTTGACCACACTTTGCTGCTCTACTTAAGTTTCTATGCATGTCCTGTTTTGGCCACACTGGGCTGCAGTCTTTAAACAGTGTTCTGTATTGACTGTGACACATACTGTACTGTGGTCTCTAAATTGGCTTTTTCTGTACTGGCCACACTGTATTGCAGTTCCTAAACAGGTTTTCCTATATTGGCCACACCACACTGCACACTGTAGTCGCTAAATAGTGTTCTATATTGGCCACACTGTACTGTAGTCTCTATGTTGGTTACACTGTACCTAGCCTCTGAACAGCGTTTTCCTTTATTAGCCCCACTGAACTGTAGTCTCTAAACAGTGCTTTCCTGTATTGACCAGACCACACTGTACTGTAGTCTTGAAGCAGGTTTCTTGTATTGGCCACATGGTATTGTTGTCTCTAAATAATGTTTTCCTATATTGGTCACACCAACCTATAGTCTCTGAATAGCATTTTTCTACATAGACCCCACTGAACTGAAATCTATAAACCGTTTAATTATATTGGCCCTTCTGTAGTATGGTCTCTAAACAAGTTTTCCTATATGGGCCCTGCTGTGCTGTTGTCTCCAAAGAGGTCTTCGTATATTGGCCACATTATATTATTGTCTGCAAGACCAGGCCAACTGTGCTATGTAGTAAAGTCCCCTGGGTCACCAATGAAAATATGTCACATCTATGAGCCAGTTTTGACATCTATGGCCAGCAACTAAATCGAACTGAGACAGGGAAGTGCCTGGGCTAACCATCTCATCCAAACTGACCTGGAGTGACCACATTCCCACCTCACTGAGAAAGCCTATTGCACCCATGGCTTCCTGCAGAGGAACCTTATGTCTGCCCCGCCGTCAATCAGGATCCAAGGCTGCAGAACTTTCCAGCAGCTTGTTGGATGTGCTACGCGTAACAAACTGGGTTGAAGCATTACACTGGAAAGCAGCCAGATGGGAACTGAAAGGCTGGCGTTGTTTTAGTGGCATCACCTGCTTGCTCCAGACCCTCCAATGGCCAACCCCATCAAACCCACTGCCTGAGCCATCGTCATGCTGTGCAAGATTGTTCATAAACTTGTTGCCATCCTGGCATTTCCATCTCAGGTATGTCCTTCTACACCCTGTAACAGAGGCTACGCCCACCAGTTTATCGTCCCTCACCACAATGTTAGTTCACGCAGAGAGCCATTCTTCCCCACCTGCAACATTTGTATGGAGCAGTGTCCCACAGTCAGCAGTCAGTGCTCCTGCTCTTCCTACCTTCTAGCACCTGCTGAACCCTATCTCTGTAGCAGTCTGTAGCCCTCAACCGTTTTCCCAGCTTTGCCTGTTTTTAGCTACGTAGCACCTGCACATTTTTATCAGCATATATATCCTGAAGCTGCTTTTGTGTTCCTATCATATACCAATGTGCAAAAGTACAAGAATGTCTGATAATGGGTGAGGTCCCATAATAGGAAGAAGAAGGAGCCCCCTTACATCTGATGGTGGCAAGCCAAGACAATGGCCAGGTTTATCAACCTCGCCATATTTGTGGCACAAACAGGTGGATTTTTTATGGTTTCTGTGGCTGGTTACATCCACTGTTCCACAGCTACACAGGGAGCTTGCCAGTGTCACTTCTTTGTAAATTAGATGCAGACCTTTTGAAATCCACATGCTGATTCAGGCTACAACTAAATGTACAATGATATTTCATGGTACTTTGCTAGAGGCAGGAAGGCAAGCTAGTGTGTCATCACCTTAACATTGACAGTCAGTGGGAATATGACATCATGGGCATATATGTTTGAAACCTCTGTATTTTCACAAGACCTTGAGGATGACAAGCCCTGATTACAATTGTAACATGCAAGGCACTCCTCTGGATGCATGGGAATACATGCATTTTGCCTTTGGAGAAACATCCATGGATATTGGGGGTGGGATGGGGGGTGGGGGTTGTCACTTTCCAAAGTGGGCCCTGGGAAGCTTAAATTAACTTTGCAACAAAGGCAAACCATAGCTATAAAATCAGACATTTGTGTGATTGTTCAGCCGAGGTGGCCAGAGTCAATAACTGGATTTTGAAGAGCCCATGCAGGGTGCTTTGGTGCAAAGGGTCAATGACAGCAGCAAGATCCAGATAGCAAGGTGTGCAGCTTTGTTAGCTGTATCTGTTCTTGCTTACCTCAGCATGTTGGGAGCTGTCAGTGAAAGGCAACTGCCGTAGGGTGATTTATAGTGGAAGCCCATGTACCCAGCCACTACCTCATGCCAGGTAAACAGCTTAATAGATAACTGATTATTTTGGTGTGAAGTATGTCTCCTTTGAGTCAACGATAAACAACTCAAGATAGGATGTTATCTATTTTAATTAGTTGCCTCCTTGAAGTGTCTTAACCTGATGAAAATGTGAAGCAATGTGTGAAGAAAAAAAAAAAAGAAAGAAAGAAAAATATATGCAGTTCCAGACAGGACTGGTGGTTATTTCTCAAGTAAGGAACCAAACATTTACTGGTCCCAAAAGATAAGAAATGTTTGTTTTTACAACCAACATCTCTGGAAATTAACAGCATACTGTTTTGTTTTGTAAAATCTTCATTATAACCACTGCCCCCCCCCCCCCCCCCCAGTTTTGCGGGGGTTCATGTACTGTCTTCAGCTTGTCTGACTCCCCATCCATATCAGAATCCTTGTGAGCAAAATTTTTCATCGTTTGCAGGCCACGTCTAACTCAAATTTAACTCGGTTATATCTTGCCACTATTATTCTTTACCTCATTACATTTTGGTAACCTTGACCTAATTTTCAAGGTCACAGGATCTCGGTGCATGCATGCATGTGTTTGTCAGTGTGTATATGTGCACACACAAAGGAGGGGGGGGGGGGAGGGGTGCATGCAGTCTGTCAGCAATGACTGTTCCGGTTGACTATTGATTTAGATACTGTATAATCATAAACTTTCGCGAGGGATTTATAAGTATTCCCAAATTTTCCCAAGGAAACCCAGTTTAGAAATATTAAACTTTGGAAAATTACAGCAGATTGAAGGTGGAATAAAAGCCTGCATAAAATCAGGAAATCAAAACTCGTGAAATCCTGATTTGGAGTGTATTTGGGAAATTTTGTGCCCGGGAATATAAATGATTATACAGTACTGTCCTCTCCATCTCCATCACTTTCATCTTTCTTATGCTCATGGGATTTGATGTTCTTTTGAACTTCGAAGTCTGTCAAGGTCAAAAGGACGTTCAAAATTACTGGCAGGCGAACACATCTATAGCAGTATGGACTTGAACGCAAAATTAGGAAATTGTGGCCTGAGCCAGGAGTGTGTGCATCTGTTGATGCACACAAATACACACTACAGTCAGAACGGGTACCTGGCTATCAAGCTTATAACGTAGAGGTACAACAGATGCCTGTCTCCACAGACCAGCGCTGAGTGTAGCAACACAGAATACTGATAAGATGAAGGTAACCTTACCCGAAAGGGCATCATATAACGGCAGAGGGATCAGAGGAATACTTCTCTTTGAGTGAAATATATATGAATTTCTGGATGAGGAAGTACAAACAGCTTAACCAGGCATCACTTTGACCCCTTCCATCCCAGAGCCAGTGTGTTATTAAAAAGAAACCAAAAATGACCAAGCAAGACCAGTAACGGATAAACCTCAAACAGGGAGAAGCCAGACTGGTGTCGAATCTAACAAATCTCATCAGTGGCAGTTGGAACACTGAAAACTCTGCTTAAAAAGCAAGGGGTAAGGTTGCAAACCCGTATAAAGCAAACATCACAGAAAAAGCATGCCTAAGCACGTGCTAAGACCACCAGTCAAACCAACCAAGACGATGGGTTTTTAACGGGACATCTCACAGGCATAATGGTGTCACGTGGTCGTGTAACCAAGACCTGGTTACTGAAGAGACAAGTACCAAACTACACAGCGCACTGGGGAGAAGCTGTGTACTGGCTCAGGGAAAGAAAAGGTATTCACAGGGTAGCAAAATGGAAATGCAGTTATTTCAGTGTTCCAAGGGTCAACTGGTGGAAGGGTCGACCGATTTTTATGTAGGTGTAGATGAACTCAGAACATAAATTTTTTGTTACGGAAAATGTGGGACTTGGTGGTGGTGAAATAGAGTGCCCAGACTACAGTGGCTTGGCACTACGCACTACATTTCATTGTCTGACAAAACCGTCCTGTGTTTTTCTTTCTGGATTAAAAGTGGAGATGATTTTGTAGTGATTGGTGTGTAGGTGTTATGTTTTCCTGATAAACAGCCAGGTAATGACTGGTCATGCACAGGCCACCAGTCCATCGTCTGTTCTCACTTATTTGCTGTGCCATTAGCAGGGTTCATGACTCCTCATTAGACAAATCTTGTGTAATGAAGAATCGGCGTGACTTCTGCTCAAACATTCAAGAAACATGATACACATGGCACAGTTGTTTTCCAGGTAATTCTGGGCCCTTCTTGAAAAATCCTAGTAAAGGAACTGTAGTCAGAGTTTCTGTCAGAGGCTAAAATGGGTAAAATTGTGCATCTTAAAGTATTCTTAAGGTATGCTTGTTTTTTGTCCCATGAATTACTGTTGCAGAACATCTCAAATTAAAAGCAAAGTTTGGGCAGTATCCACTGATCCCGTTTCAATGTTTCTTTCTCCCTAATTTATTTCATCAGGTCATGTGACCTGGCATAATACTCCTTTTGGTCTAGAATTTTTTCTGAATTATGCTTTCAAGAGTTCACATATTTGTTGCTTTTTCCCCATTGGTAATACCAGTTCACTAGAAAGTAACAGTTACTGGAGCCGCCATAGTGATGGTCATATTGAATATACTAACACAACATAACATTGTCGTTATCATACTGAATTCCCCACATTTATGCAAATGCCAATTCTTCGGTTCACTTGAATGGCCTCCATTGTCGATCACCTAATATTCTATTGGTGCCCAGTTTATACTATCAAGTCAGTGTAGTACAGGCCTATACATATATGTGTAGTTAATTGCTAAAGTGAGCATTTGTTTCCCCCGGGGGGGGGGGGGGGGCTGGGGGGAGGGGAGGGTAGGAGGAGGAGGAAGTATATAGTAAATTTCTCCGACTTTGTCCCGATCGATGCCAACGGCTTGTAAGCTGGCATTTTGACTTGGCATCGACCTGGTCCATGTGTTCTGCTTGCTAGAAAAGGACCCGTACCCATCCAATAACTATTCAAATGTATGTTAGCTAATTTCGACAGGTTTGCGTTCGTTTCATTCCTTACACCACTGATTAGATTAACTTTTATATTTGCAGATGGTCACTGGACAAATTCCTTTTGTTTTCATTAAATGACCTCGTGTCTCAATGCGCATGCGACATCAATAAGAGTTTCCCTCAACAGTAACTCGTGTCTCAATGCCCACGTGCATCAACAATAGACCGAATACCTAAGAGGGTGCCTAAACCACTGCAAGGAAAGTTGTTGATCCAGGGCATGCCATCTTGATATATCTTATTTGTAATTCTCATTCAAAATAACATCTGCTGACAATGCAGGAATGACATTGAAGCTCTCAACATTCTATATCTTTGTCCTTTTGAATGGTTTGAGTGGGAAAAGGTTAAAGCTAATCTTAGGAGGTAGTTCTCTAGAAACTCTTTTTGAGACCTACCCACATGGCATGAACTACAGCAAGACCTTGTGAAAATGACACCATCTGTTCCCTGTAAAATATGTCAGATACTGAATGTGCCAGATAGATGAGTCAAATGATGCTTAGTAATTTGACTTCAAAACCTGTGCTGTCAAGTGAATATGTTAGATATGGAAGTGTCATTGTAATTAGGTATCAGTGAATGCCAGATCATCACTGGGATACTTACTTTGGCATTACAGGTGCAGAGATAATGGTGACACAGTGAAAACTGGTTATAATGACACCATCTGTTCCCTGTAAGATATGTTCGATACTGAATGTGCCAGATAAATGAGTCAAACAGCATTTAGTAATTTGACTTTATGATCCTGGAAACCTGTGCTGTCAAGTGACTATGTTATATATGAAAGTGTCATTGTAATGAGGTATCGGTGAACACCAGATCATCACTTGGAGACTTACTTTTGTATTACATGTGCAGAGAAAATGGTGATACAGTGAAAACTCGTTATAATGACACCATCTGTTCCCATAGAAAGTTAGAAATGTGTCAGATAACCAATTATGTCAAATAAATAAATCAAATAACAAAGGGAATTAACTATTTCCCACAAAAATTTGTTATTATATTGATACGTCTGATATCTGAGTATCGTTATGATGAAGTTTCACTGTATATAAACCAGACCAGTTTGAATTGTCATGAATAGTAAATCAAAGTTAAGTAGGAATATTTGTATCACTTATGATAAATATTTGTTTTAAATTTTTTTTCTGTTTTATTATATTTCAGCTTTGCAATTACCATTGGGCAAAACAACAGTAATGCATTTAGTGGCCCGAGAAAATCTACCGGAGCCAAATAATCAAGGTAAGTGTGTGTGTTTGTACAGCACAAGGATGACACATTGTTGGTGTAAACAAACAAGTTGGGTAATCAGTATGGCAAATTTTGAAATTAAGTACGAACAAAATTGAAAAAAAAAAACAAACAAAAAAAACTTGTGTAAGTAGAAGATCAAATAACAAAAAAATTGAAAATTACTGCAAAAAAGTTAAGAACTGCATGTGTGTTTGAAAACAAAGTAAATATTAATTTTCCCCTGGTAAGCAAAGTATTTGAAGAAAACAATATATTAACTCTTTAAGTGCCAAATTTTGGACCGAGTCAACAGCTTTTCTCTGGAACTAGAGGCATGCTGGTACTTGAATGAAAGGTGTTTTTACGAGGCTGAGATCCTAATGATAATTCAGACTAGTTTCACTCTATTAGATCGACTTGACATGTGATTGGCACTGAAAGAGTTAAAAGACAAACAACCAACTACATGTAAGTGTCTGATTTGGTAAGAATTTGAATCAACAACAGGTGGGTATTCTGTAAGAAACAAAATTTTAAATAAAAATGCACGTTAAAAAGTAGTCCATTTTGATGGAGTGGGGGTGGGAGTGGGGTGAGAGTGAGCTTGTGTGGGTGGACAGACTTAAACTCGGGTGGGAGCTGGTCAGACCAAATATTTGTCAGGGTAGCAATTTAAAAGCAAGTGTTTGATGTTTCCCAGTATAGTGGGATTTTTTTGCACTTTCTACAGTCTTTGTGGCAAAGATTTTTAAAATTCACCCTTGGTGAAATATTTCTTTGAATAAAATCAAGATGAAAACCTACAATGAAGATTTACTGACAGAAGCCTGGAGGATCCTGCTTGTGCAGTTTGTAACCATTTTCTTTTTGTCTGTAACCTTTCTACTAAAACCATCTGAAATGTGGTCAAGTCTGGATATGAAAAAGTGGGGATGAAGAGAGCATGTCGCAGTCCTTTTGTGTAACAGGAGGTGGGAAACTTACTTTGGGGCAAATAAACAGAGGGCAAGTCATAGCCTTGATCTTTGTTGAGGGAGGGTTTGTTGGATCGAATTTCATTGGCTTGTCACATTTTTTCGGAGGTAGTGACAGTTTCCAAGGCCTGTGAAGCTGATACTGTCTCAGCTAAAGACTAAATACAAAAACTGAAGCACCTGCTACTGTTGACTTCAAGGTGTGTCAGGAATAGTGAAGTCGAGCTCTGGCCTGTGGGTGGCCTGGCTCCAGCCACTACGTCCACCAGATGTTGACCTGTGGCTCAAAAGGTTCATATTTCCCCACATCTCAAAGCGGCCAAACCTCAAAGCTATCTTTAAAGCTGCCTGATATATATATAATTTCCACACTAATCCTCCCAAGATTGTCTGGAAGTCAGAGTGGATACTCCCAATGGTGGAGAGAGAGAGAGAGAGGGGTGTGTGTGTTTGTGTGGGGGTGTTGGTGTGCGTGCATGTGTTTTTGGGGCTTCTGTGCATCCATTGACCTTCTAGGCATGAGAGGAATTAACATGATGATCAGTGACTATTAATGAAGTTGGAGGCATTGCTGTTATTATCTAAACTGTGGTGTAGAGCTAACCATAGCTCATTTTAAAATGGCAAGAAGTATAAAATGTGACATAAGAAATTTAAAAGAAACTTACAAGTCTGTAAGCCCATGGTTTCAGGTCAGCTTTCATGGCCCAAGGTTGTGTTAGGTGCTTTGGCACCCAAGTGTGGAGAGAAAAGATGTTTTCTCTATCAGATTAGTCAAGGCGCTATATCGACGGAATGTTACTGTGAAATACTGGATGTTAAGCAAGTTTTATTTTCACCTCGATGTCGGTATGCAAGTCCAATTGTCTGTGTGATTATCATGTGTGACCAACAGTCTCTCAAATGTGCTACGTTTACTTCAAATTTTGCACAAAGGTATGGCATGAGGCAGGATGAACTGTGACCTATTTATCCATTGCTGTGATCCATTCAGTGTGGAGCAGGAAGAAGCTTCCAGAGCCATCTGTTTTGTTGCACTTTGTTGTTTGCATAGTAACACACCCATTCTGAAGCTGAGCACCATTTGTGTGTGTAGTGTCTGTAACCACTTTTCTTGGGTTGTAACCTACATATCCCCTCCCCCCAACAAAAACAAAAAACAAAAAAAAACAAAAACAAAACAAAAAAAAAACCAAAAAAAAAAACCAAAAAACAAAAAAAAACAAAACCAAAAGACTTTCAGGTTTTCATCTGGTTTTAGCAAAATTGAGTTTTGTATCTAGATTGTGTGTAGGACTGCCGTCAGTTATGTGGGAATATCTTTTCGTTGTTTACATTTGAATCCGTAAACATTGATGGTCAAAGGTCACATGGCCATTGAGCAGTTTTTTCGTTTCACATAATTATGTGAAAGCAAAATCTTGGAAGCTGTGTAGCCCTTCAAGATGTCCTTTCATCATAGTAATGTAGTCCAGCTTGTTGACCACCTGTAGTAAGCCATATTCACTGAAGACTTGACCCGATTTTCAGGATTAAATACAGGGCACACTTTGAAAGTGAACACCATGTGGACAAATTATTGCTATATTTCTGATGCAAGTATTGCATGATATGCCTATCTGTTAGCCAAATTTGTTACCTGGTATTTTTAAATGGCGTGAAAGACTGCACTTATATTGCACATCAGCGCTTGATGAAGCCAGCTGAGGTGGGCAGACTGTGAGAGGGCTGACACCAGAGGGAGCAGGTGAGGCATTTCCACTGCCATTCACAGTTCCCGTGGTCAGATTCCTACAATTTATTGGTGTTCAGTTGTATTTAGCACCCTCTGGACAGCGAAACTTCCATTTTAGACCGAAATGTGAAAATTGTGTAAGACTTGGGAGCAGTTGACCGATAATATACATCATTGTAAGACAGTGGGTATGTGTGGCATGGAACAGTGAAGGAAACGGGGTATGTCTGGTTTGGAACAGTGATAAGCAGGTCTGGAGAGTCAAGTGTCAAGCTATGACCTTGACCCTTGCTGTGAGGTCAGCAGTGTTTGTCCCTTGTGGCCCACATGGTGGAGTATTAAATTCATAAGAGTTGCCGACTGGGCCAGATTCTGATGTGTGGGAGTTGACTCGAGGTCAGAAGGTTGAAAGGAGATGAAATGGACGGTTACCTGTAGGCAGTAAATGACTGGAGAAGGACTGAAGCCAAGACGACGTCAGTGTTGGTCTAGCCAAGGTACATGTGTAGCATGGCCACAGGACACGTCCACTTGTTCTCGTCATGCCATCAGTTACGCAATCATTTCCTGGCAAAATGCATCATCTCTCGGTCCAATTAGACACGTGAGATTTGAACAGAAGTGAGTCTAATGACTGATGAGCATCTTGTCTGACCAAGATGGCTCCATAAACATTTTGGCGCAAGTGCCTAGTGAAAGAAGACAGGCAAGGTTTTCCCTTGCTGTTCCCTCAAGACCTTTAGCTATTTCCATGCAGCACTAATGACAGTAGAGTACACCATAATGTCACACAAGTAAGTCATATCCCTTAAGTGATATTTTTGATTGATTAAAGCTTTTTATTAAAGTATATAAAGACTATAAAGCCAGGGTTACATCTGAAACATAAATATACATGAGCACATAGATAAATAAATATGTACACAAACGACCATAAGTGTAAAATTGACACACCTGACCATACAAAAGGATTGCACTAAAAAGTCAGCATAAGCTGACTTATTTCCGTTTTTTGCTTGCTTGACAGACCTTTCTGTTGGAGTTATTTCTGTTTGAGAGACACATGTATCACTACAGTGTTTTCTGGGGCCCTGCCAATCAACGAGGTAAAAATAGTGTGGTGTTCTTTGTCAGTCAGACATTCAGCCCTGATGCATATATCTGAGAGTAAGAAAACTAGATACGGGCAGGGCTCAATGCCAAATCACTGGGCGAGGGTCTACTTGTCAGCAACCAGGTCAGAGCAATCAATAGGGAGATTCCAAGGACTCACACACTTTCCTGAATAATTCTTTTGATATACAGTGCTGAGAGAAATGATCATGTGAACTGACAGTCAGAAAGGTCTTTTGAAAAGCAGAGGGATTAAGTTAAGTAACTAGCTGGAATCCTGTTATGTATCATTGTGTTTAAGGGATGTCAGGCTCCTGCTTCAAGGTTGTACTTGTTTGTGAATAGGAAGGAGACTTAAGTTTTCCAGGTGCAAATCTAGTGTAGGACCAAGTGTGTAGATCCACAGTGGAGATAGGTAAGAGCCTGCTATTTAAGACCATCCCTTGCACCAGGAGAAAGTGATTACGTGCACCAGGTGGTCTACTGCAGTGTCCACAGAAATGTAGTGACAAAAAGAAGGTGGTCTTAACTCTTTCAGTTCCAAAATTTGGACTCAGTCAACAGCTTTCCTCAGTGCTATTTGAGCACAATGGGCCCAAAATGCACTGAGGAAAGCTGTTGATCTGAAACATATTCTATGGGACTATAGGCTTCCTGGTACTTGAATGAAAGGCCTTTTTACAGGAAATATTAATATATTATCCAATTGATAATTTAGAAAAGTTCATCTTAATTACTTTGATTTTAGTTGCAGTTGGCAGTAGAAGATTTAAATTGCAGGTACCTTTGTACATCTAGTATACCTACTCCCCTAAATCACAGCAGGTACCTTTGTGCATATAGTATACCTGCTACCCGAAATCCCCATGTCAGGACTAAAGTAAACTCTGTGTACAAGGGACACTCTTGCAACAGCAGAAAGTGGCCACTGTTTGATGATGCACACCACAGTGAGGGTCAACCAATGTGGGTCGGACAGATAAGATCACTAGGGTTGGGAATTGGTCCGAATTTCAAAGTCTCGATGATTGGTTTTTAGAAGTGACCGATGATCGATTATAATCGGTTTTGGGAGTATTCTCAACAACTCATTGACAGAGCTTAATGAACCAGTTTCAAGTTCTTTTTTTAAAACAAAATATGAAGGTACACACCAGAGATACACCTATTGGCTTGCCTTCTTGCATTTATTTGTGCTTTCTAGTGCTTTATTGTGTGACATGCGTTGCCTGCAAAAGTAAAGAAGCACTATTTCTACACAACTGCTACTACTATACTAACTAGTACTACAAAGCATATTTAAGTCACAATTTATTGACTTTATTAAAAGAAATCAGTTAATATGTACTACTAGTCATACACTACAGAGGGGAGAGGGAGGGTACCCATCACACAAAATTAAATGCTGCAACCACACATCACACGCAATTAAATGTTTTCAATCACATTCATATGAAAGGAGTGACAACAGGGGATATCCATCCATTTCGTGGCTATGTCATAATGTCACATAAAATTAAAAGGCCCAACCAGGCAATCACACATCAGTGACATCACACAAATTTATTTCTTCTCAATTCTCATCACACATAATTTTTATCACACATCACGCAAAAGATCCTCCGCCCCCCCCCCCCCTCGCCACCACCACAGCCTAAGGATCAGTACAGGGACTACACCCAACATTTGAAATTCAAAGAAATATATTGGCTTTTTTGGTTGGAATTAGCTTTGTTTAATCTTTGGCTCTTTGCACTTATATTACAACGTAACTGCCTTAACTCCTAGCACTCTGCCAGTATCTGGTATCGCACACAGTGTGCCACCGGGCAGTTTTCTAATCGCTTGCGCAAGAGAGGACATCCTGGATTGAACGTGCCTGGGCTCTACGAGTTTTGCGATTCAATCCTAGTGATCAACACAAAGTCGGTCAGAAATTACATGAGGTATAATTCTGTGCAATTTTTATTTCAATTTACCACATAAATTTTTTTTATGCTTTATGGGATGTCAAGCGTCTGGTCACCTTTTTTTTTTTTTTACCAACAAACACGGTCACGGGCCGTGCAACACAAGCGAGTGTGAACAGGCACGAGTCCGGGCATGGTTTTCCGTTATGTGCGTATATTTTCCCGGCCTTCGGTCATAAATTTCATTCCTCATTTGTTCTTTTATACAGATTTTTATCCTTTCAGACATTTCAATCAAATTAAAATAACAAACTTTGGATAAAAACATCGTGCCGTGACGTATCTGAGACAGCGATCGGCAACACATCGTGTTGACACAAATCTCAATCAGGCTAAGCTTCGTCACCGTGCGGTAACGGAATCTGCGTATTTTCCTTGCTTTGCTGATGGAATTTTCATTCCTGCCTTTATCTGTGTCTAGATCTGTTCCATCGAAGTCGTTTTGCGAAAGTACGATGTCAAAATTTCGCATCTTGGTCCTATAATCTTTGCGTGAATGCGACATGTTCACCTGCACAACAAATCGAACTTGACGCAAGCACATGGCAAACAACGAGTTTGATTGGACGGTGACTTGCACGTGACCAAATCCATCCAATGAGAAACCTGGAAATGACCCAGCGCATTTATAATGAGGTTTCGATTCTCATTCTGTGCTATTTTTGGAGAGATACCCCAGGAATATTTATTTCTTAGCAAATAAGAGAGCTTGTTACATTAAGAGACGAAATTCTGAGGATTCCAGCAGTATAAAAAACAATGGCGGACGACGCAAAACGTCGTGGCGGCAAAGGGGCAAAGTTACGAAGTTTTAGCGTAAATTTTGGGAGTTGTATGATTCAAAATGTCACGAAAAACTGGCAGTTGTTTCATTTTTATCTATATATTAAAAATATATTTAAGATTTTTACCAAAAATATTCTACTAAAAACTTGTTTTACCGCACAAATACGCAATTAGCAGTAAACTCTGTATTATCGCTCACGTATAATCGATTATGGGAATTTTATAATCGAGCGCTTGGTCTTTTAAATTAATCGGAAGATTGTCGATTAATTTGATTAATCGGAACACCACTAAAGATCACATGGAACTGAAAAACAGCTATGCAGTGAAGTGGGGTTGGGAGGATACCTTTAGTCAAGAATTGATGTACATGTACACCTGTTGTCAGAAAGGTCCCAGTATGATTAATTATTAACAAAGAGATCAATTGGGAGGAAAAACAAATCTGGCTGATGATGTCTACACACTGAGATTGTTTATAAACATTGTATGTGGGGGAAGAGTTGCACTGATGTAATAATGAGGCAATGTGTAATAATGTGACCATATTCCCCATCATTTGCCATCAGTAATCTTCATCTGTTTACAAAACATGCCAATCAAAAAAAGAAAAAGAAAAGACAAAATTTGCATTGTGATTCAAATACATGATTGACAGAAAAGTAAATATCAGTAGTTGATACTACATTTTTTCTTTTTTTTTTAGGAAATAGATACTTTATGACAAATGTGCATTGGATCTGAAAGATCATAAAAAGTTTAATTCTTGGCTCGTTCACCATTTATATAAAACCCATGCACGTTTAACAGAAATATGTTTTTTACGATCAAGTTCTACATTAAATTATGAAAGAAAAGATTCTTTATAGATTAGAATGAATGTGTTCCTATGTACATCTGTATTGCAATATCTCCATAAAAATGACCTGATCCATAAATGTCAGTCTCTCTATGGCTGACAAAAAAAATTTGAATGAAGGGATCACTGATCAAAGGAAAGTTTTCTGTACTAGCGTACTGGGCATTTTTATTTGATGTACTTATGTACTGGAATCCCTTTTAATTTCCATACTTTGTACCAACAATTATTTGTACATTTTCTTATTTTCCGTACCTTGTACTATAGCAAAATTATTTGTACCAGCATACCAGGAACACCCCCACCCCATCACCACCCCAATAAATATCATGAGAAGTGTTATGTTAATAGAATTATGTTTCCAGTTAGTATGACCATGCAGATAAAAAAGTCATCAATACTAGTAGATAATTTTTTAAAAACTCCTTTATATACTACTATAAATCATACACTGTGGGTTAATGACACGAGATACAACAAAAACCATTTGACTTGCTGCCTCCCCCCTCCCCCCAAGAAAGGAAAAAAATTTACTCATTCCTCATCCTGATAGAATTGGACTTGACCAGGACATAGTCCGTTGGTCCCTTATGTGAACAACTTTGCAAAGAGACACACATTTCAGAGGAAAATTTGAGTGTAAAAACATTATCATTACAGTACATAAAAACCATTGTACTGTAGGGTATATTTGTGAGGTAGGTATTTGTTTTGTATGTCCGTACACAAAATTTCTTTTTGAGGTTTTCTGCCCAGTTTTAGATGCACATTTCCTGTCAGGCGAGTTGCCTGGTCCAAATGCATCACACAACAGGCTTCATTCGAGATGAATTGCTTTCTTCAAGTTAAATACAAGTGCAGTCTCGTCTCCCTACTTTTTTAAGCCAAACAAGATCATCACGCTGATGGAGGATACAGACATACTGTAAATCCTCAGCAAATGTCCTTTGAAATAGCAACACCAGTTGTAAAATCGATGAAGCTTAGGCTTTAATGAGCCGTTTTGTAACACAAAAGTGAACCCAGACAGTTATTGTGCATTTCAAAATTGGCAGAATGAAAACGAGAGCATTACATATACATCCATCGTGTGGCTGCGTACAGTGTTTGTACGACAGATAATGAGCTGTGTGGGTGAACAGTCTACAGTCGCAGTGAGGGACTATAGCCTAAAGGGACAGGTAACTAGGTGTTCACCGTGAAGTATTGTTGTGGCCAAGTGGTTTTTAACTCTATGATCTCCACTGCTGTGCGGTGCACATGTCCAGAGCTGCCAAAGGTTGTTTGTCAGACAGTAAGCTGCACCATTTAAACTTGTCCAGATTGGATAGATGTAGAGGTCAAGAGACTGGATTACAGAGGTGTCAAAAGAGTTGGCAGAGGGGAAACCTGCAGTTTCGTTAGCCATTGAGTCCAGCAGAAGTGTGTCGTTGGTAGCTGGTGTACAAAGACTTACACCATTTGTAATAATTACAAGTAGGGCAGTGGTCACCACACAGCTTAGTCAGCTATAATGGCACAGCAGGTAAGACTGCGAAGTGAGTGGAGGCATTATCATATTATGCAAAACAGCTGATGTTATCCCTTACATTGATTGTCATTTTGACAAGTCAGGACAAACAAAGACAGACAAATATGAATTTATCGACAGCAGTCACACATTGGCATCATCAGCTTTTTCTTGCATGCTCCAATTTTTGTGGCCGGGAATTTAAGAAGGCTGGATAAGCCTGGCGAGTAAATTGGATTGGTTTCTGATAAACCCAAGCCAGAACAGGGTGGGCGAGGTCACTGAAGCTGATAATCAAAGCATCGTGTGATAGCCCCTTCATTCATGCCTTGGTGATGTTGCCTAATAGGTGTGACATACCTTATTAACCAGGGACAGCATTTTTTGCTGTTAAGATGTACAGAACAAACAAAATTAACTTGTTTTTCTGACTGGCTTCTCCTACAAGCACGACCAATAAAAGTTGTATTGATTTTGCTGCCAGACTGAAGTGTTAGTGATTTGGAAGAGTGACAGATAGGCCCCAAGAGTGGGGGGCACAGGGGGAGGGGGGGGGCGCTCATGATTGATCTTGAACCACATAGAGGATGGGAGAAGGCTGAGTCAGAGATCAGTGGGATTCTTTCCTCCCCCAGAAGCACTGGTGTGTCCCCCATTGTTGGGATAAGCCAATACCCCTGCTGTGTTCTCCTGTGTGGCGCTCAGGGAATTACAGCTCGATTTCTGGTGACAAAACATTTGCATAACAGTGATCTCTTGTCACTTGCAGATGCGTTGTTCAAGAGTGCCAGCTATTGCAATTTGGTGGAGAACATCACATTCCCATTAAGTTATTCTACAGAATAAACTAAGATGCACACTCACAAAATAATAACCCAAGTCCTGGGAGGCCAATACTTCAACCAGGCAGCAACATGGAGACCATGTTGAGTTTCTTATCCCAGGTTGACATAGCCGGCCTTATGGAAATTGCACATAGATTCAGCAAAGAGATTGAATCAAAATGCATGTGACCCAGGTCACTAGTCAATTTCCAAAACAATATGTGCCGTACATCTGAAGCAATTTGGCGGAGAAAAATGATGGATTTAGGCTAACAAGATCCACAGCAAACGTCGAGGCTGGCCAGACTACTTGGCAACAGAAGTCTTCTAAATTCATTATTGTTGAGGGTGGCAGATCGCTGTAGTTGCACACTGGGCTGTTATATTCCTGTGGACTGAGGAATAATAGCTTGTTGTTCAAGTGCCAGTCCGAGATTAGACTGGGAGACAGACTGGGTGGGCAGCGGCGGTGGCCATTTGGCACGGGCTTCTCGGCTAAATTCCACCCAGGTTTTGCCAAGAGAATGTGCCGAGAACAATGACCATTGTCATTAGCTGCAAGATGTGGGCCTGATAAGACACATTGTCCCAGGATGAGCCAGTTAAAGAGGGTAGGAAGCTACATTAGCATGCCTGTGTTGCCAACCGTGTAGCAGCCAGGCGGCTGCGGTCGGTGTCATCAGAGCCAGCTCTAGTTGCCTCCACCGCCTGCCACATACAACCAGCCATAACAACGGCCATACAGGATGTCGTGTACAGCCAGCTCAATAAATTTGTCGGGGGAAAAAAATGTAATCAAAATACCATAAGCCAATAAATTGTGTCAGGAGAGATCTTGTTTACAGCCGCTACCAATCTTGATGACAGGGCTTTGGTTTCTGTACACAACCGGTACACAGAGTGCCAGGGTTAAACTCGCATAAGGCTGAATGTCAACAAAATATTTACCCAACAGGCAACTGATGGGCACCAGTGCTTCTACAATTGGCACATAATACCCTTTCATTGTGGATCAAGTTCATTTCTGGTTCTACCTGTAACTGTCACAAGAGAATTATGATGGCACCATCATGAAATGAAAAGAGACGAGTGGATGCTGTTTGAAGTGCCACTTATTTTGCAATAGGCATATTTTCTGCCACTGGTTCGCCCCTCCCTCCCTCCCCCCCTTCCATTGCAGTCTGTGGATACATGTTTTTTTTTGAGGTCTTGTGTTCCAGAGGGTTATGGTAGGATTTGGCCAGGTGATAAGATAAATTGTGCATGAAACATGCCTTGTATGGCCAAAAATAAAGACAGACAAGTTGTGTACCATTTCGAGCATACGTCATGATGTCTGCACCAATTCGTTCGACCCATTTCCTGGGACTGATGCCATATAAGAAGTGGAACAGGTGGAAATTGAAAAATAAAATGTCATTTGCAGCCGGTAGGTTAACCTGGGCCAGTCACAACAAAAGTGACAATTCTCTGAATTATGTTAAGGATCCAACATTCACATGCCTCATGCAAAGACCTCTCTTTCAAATACCAGCGGGTCTTTAGACATCATGTCTGGTCAAAACTGTCTCAGTCTAAATTTGGCTCTTCCAGAGGAAGTAAATGGTGTATATCATCATGTCAACAGCATTCATTGGCACAGTGTAGTTGCATTGTGAAAGTGTGCTGAGGGACGCCATTGACTAAAATCAGATACTAGCACTTAAAGTCTGGACTATCTTTCGTCTCTGTGTTTTTCTAAATGTTTGTTATATACATACATATGTAAGAGGGATATTATTTGATGACCACATTAACCCATTCTCTCTCCTCCCCCCGCCTTTTTGGGGGTGGGGTGATGATTAAATCTCAGGTGAGGCTTGTAGGTAATAGAGGGGTCCAGTGCAGAGCCAGGTACTTGGGTGACATAAAGGTGGTAATAATGGCTGTCCCAATTCATGTCCAGCAACACCTCTTATGTAACTCCATTTATACACCTGGATCATGTGCAAAACACTAGAGAGCCAGATGGACAGACAACCAAATGTTCCCTGCTTCTCGCTGTACATATGTTGGTGTGTAGAGGTATAGGGCCACTTTGGCCCAGCTGGGTTCATTTGGAGTTGAGAGGTGTTTGTGTTATATGTTCCAAAGGTACACCAAGCTAGGTGGACACAGTTCTGGGCCACAGGCAGAGTGTACATGGCCCTTTGGTCGTGACACACAGGAGCCATTCAGATCATGGCAGGATTCCAGATCTAGGAGCGTTATGGAATATGGCAGATAAAGAGCCTCTGTATACACTGGTACATACAGAATGTTACTTAGTTGCTGCTCGTTGCAGCTGTCAGGGCATTCAGCTGGACATATGTCCTGCAGCTCGTCAGAGGATTGTGAACAGTCTTCTGGAAGGCATGGTAATGTGTGCAGGAGATCAGGTACCAGTTCTAGAGGAAAAGTGTGCAGGAAATCAGGTACCAGTTCTAGAGGAAAAGTGTGCAGGAAATCAGGTACCAGCTCTAGAGGAAAAGTGTGCAGGAAATCAGGTACCAGCTCTAGAGGAAAAGTGTGCAGGAAATCAGGGACCCAATCGCAATCTGTTGGCAAATTGGTAAATAGTAGAAGGAAGGAGGTGCATTAAAAGAAGGCTGCTATGGTCTTCAGTAATTTTTGTTTAAAGAAAGTAGCCATTAACTCAGTTCGTCAGTCAAACTGCAGAAGTTTGGCCAATGAAAGAAGTCACAATCAGCAGTTTTATGCCTATTTAACTGAAATACACAACCCAATATACAAAAGTCCAAGTTGGACTAGAGTTGTGTATTTTTTGGGGGTTGTATGTTAAAGTAACTGAATAAAGAGTTTACTTTTGAGGCTAGTGAAAGACAATTTTTAGAATCATGTAAGTTATTCATCTGAATGTACTGTGAACAGTATGGTGTTTCTGTTGTTTTTTAGTTAACATGTTGCAAATTACAATGGAAAGTAATGGATGCAGAATTCTAGCCTTTCTGACTGAAGGGCCTTCAACAGGAGGGATACAAGAATGTTCTATTCTTGCTCTTCCCTGTTGGCAAATAGCCCAAGTGTCTGTGGGAAATGTTAATAACTTGGCTACAGTGTCCTATTGTTCCTATTAACACTTAAAGTGCTGATCACAGCTATAGTCGTTTTCTCATTATGGTCAAACATATAATGGTTAAAAGATTCAAATTCCTCATGAAGATACCTTTCATTCAAATACCAGCAAGCCCAGTCTAAAGCAAAAAGTAGTGTTAGTCAACAGCTTTCCTCAGGACACTTTGCGTGCATTATGCGCAAAGTGTCCCGAGGAAAGCTGTTGACTCAATGTTTAATCAGCACTTTCAGGGTTAAAATACGGCCAGACAGTGTACACCACAGCACACAGTGCCTGACTACTACCAAGATTAACAATTGCTGTAAACCTGCTGGAACTGTTTTAAACATAAAACAGTCTGCGTCGTGACAAACGTTCTTTTACCCACAAAATCTTATTTTGGGTGACAGTTGCAAAGAATATCATAAAACTGACCACCCATGAGCCGTAGGGATCTTTCACTTAAAGAGTAGAATTACGAGAAGGAAACGCTGTCCACTGTTGCTCAGGTATGAACACATGGATCTTGTTTGCCGATTTGATGCAAGGCACTTGGCAACATTAACCAGAGTTTGGGTCCTTATTTATCAAATCACACAGATCGGGCCCATGTTCATAAATCAAGTGGTAATCATATTTTGCCCGAGTCTGCCTACCCACACTGGCGTCTGCAATGTCTTCATCAGCACACGGCAATGTAAAATATCTGGGTTGCATTGAAGGGGTTATTAATGTCTCCTCTCATAGGAAATGTGGGAAGGGAATTCTGGGTTAACCACCTGTTCCCTGAAAAATGACTGTAAGTGACTTAATTAGAAAGATAAATCTTTGTTTCATGCACTGTATGCACACAAAAAGGTCTGCGATCCACAAGTAACAAGACAGGAAAATAATGCTTGCATAACCTTGTGCTGTATGCAAACCTGCCCCAAGTGACAACGTGAGAAGCTAATCTTTGCTTAACCCCAGCAGCAAAGAGAGGAAAAAAGAAAAAAGACGACACAGAAGTGGCCAGATAGGAGGCTGATCTTTATTTATGAGGGACATCCCTCAAATTTTGGCAACTGCCTTGCCATGAGAACTATTACATGCAGATGGTACTGAGTCCAATACAAAATTTAGACACGAGCTTGTCGCAATTTGTGTGCCACCCAGGACTTAAGATCTGAATTACGAGTGTCGGGAGGTCCCACAAACACACTTTTCATTTCTGAATTTGCCACATTTTCCGAGTTCTGGACACAGCAACATTTGTGGGGTTGTCATTATATTGAGTAGTTGAATGGGAAGAAGAGAAGTACATTGGTGACAGGCCAAATGTGTGGGACAGATGGTAAAAAGTATACAGGTGTTGCTCTACCATAGACATGGTACATATGAAGCATTTTGTTGTGACAAGGCTTTCAGTATCAGACAGAAGCCACGCTCGTGAGTCATTGTTTACCAGTATCGATGGATTCCAACCAGTATCGTAACCATAACAGTGGACTTGTAGTATTGGAGGCATTTCTCTCGCAATTTAGGATTAAATTATGACCTGTGTAGATTTTTTTGCTGTGATTGGAACAATAGTGTTCCCTCTTTAGAAATCCTCTCTGTGCAAGGTGGATTCTAGTACAACATGGTGGATCCCTTGGGTCTCACTGAAGCTCTTTCCTGTGACATCTGTGTGGTAGGGCAGTTTTGCTATAACATGGTCTACCCCATGGACACTGCCCCCCTCCCCCCCCCCCCCCCCCCCAATCAGGATTACAGTAAGGGAGCACTGTAACAAAAATTTTACGCTTAATTAACATTGAGGATGAGGATCAGCTGTTGGGTCTTTCTTTCATCCTTGCCACATCTTTTACATTTGTTGGGTGTACGATTGTCTAGTGGGTGCTCCAAGTCTCCATCAGGGGACTAGTGGTATGTCTTACTGTGCTTACTGCCAGGGACTGAAAATTACTAGTGAAACTCCCAAGTAATGACTGGCAGATACATATAATCATTAGCAGATCTGTGGAGATGAGTTTCCCTGTACAACCAATTAACATCTGTGTAAAATTGTGTAAATGGGGAGCCAGTTGCCAAAAAAGTATGGGGCTGTCCCACGTGACCCCCTCCCCCCCCCCTCCCTTAAAACTGACCACCAGTGGCAAGATGTGTTATCTCCTTCAGAGTTGATAAAACAACTGAATCTTGCAGGTGATCATTACACTGAGAGCTGTTAGGCAGAATGTCTCGATTTTTTTGCTGCATCAGCAACTTAACGAGGTGTATTTTGAATGTTAGCTACTCAAGAGAGACTGGGCAAATAAAACTGTATTACTCTTGCTTACAAGTGTTATTCTGAACCCCACAGATGAGCTCTGCTTGTGCAAGACATGTTTACATTTTGAAATATACTTGTTTACTTTGGTCATTCGAATGCGGACATATGCCAGGAACAAGTATTTTTGTATGCTTTCTGCATGGCGATATAGAGGTTGCTGAGTGTATAGTAAAGATCAGCAGAATTTATGCTGTCGTGTCAAGGGAAAGAAAATCTGGTCTTTCAAAATTGTGAAGCCTCGCTCTTACTTCCCTTCCTACCCCCTCAAAAAAAAGTCGGTCATGCAGTTGTAGGAGAGGCAGCTGGTCACAATTGCAATGGATGTCCCATCAGTCACAGGGAGGCTTACATAAAGGAGACAAAGGGTTGGACGTGACTGTATCAGAGAACTAACTGAAGAAACATGACAGGCAGACTTACCAACTTGTAAGGTTTAGTCTGACAATGTACACTTTTCAGCTCAATTGTACACATGCAAATTTTAATAGAAAATATGTAAAAAAAATTTTTTTTGGGGGGGGTTCTCAGCAAAATATATATGTTTTCAAGCATTAAATACATGTGAAGATATAGTACAATAAACAGAACAAATTATAGTGAAATGCTTACCAATAATACGGTGTTGCGACACCAATAGAAATTCGCAGTGGAGTTTCCTGCAGTACAGTTTCCATATGGATTTATTCATGAAGCAAAAATCCTGTGGATACATTCTCAAACATTTTTTAACAAATATAATTTAGGGACATATGAAAAATGACCCAAGAAAAAGTCAATTTCAGTTGGAAATAACTGTCATAAAGCATAAAATGAACATTGTACACTTTCTCAGCCAATCGTACACTCTTTGGGGTCATATTTGACAATTTTTTCGTTTTCAAGGTTGGCAGGCATGATTACATGCCAATGTACATGGTGAGTGTGTGGCCTAAGGGTCGCAGAGAAAAGTTGGGCCCAGGGTCCCCTGTCTGTCTGTGCCCTGGCTCAGGAGACTGCCAGTGTCTGCAGTGAGTGTCAGGTAGAATTGGGAATCTTTGGTGGTCAAGATGACAGACAGGATGTGATGGGCCGTGGTATACTGAGGAACATTGTGTTTGGCTCTCAAACTCTCTGTTGTGTAGACAACCGCTGAAAGACCAAGAAGGTCAGCATTTTGCTGTGTGGGCAGACTAATGTCCATGTTTTCTTCATGCCATGTGAAAATAAAACGGACATCAGTCTCCCTGTTTTCCTTGTGCCACATGTAAAGTGGAGAATTACGCACAAATTAGGGTGCCTGGCAGGCAACTGGTGAAAATACCCCCAGAAATAAACTTGTGTGGCTGTAATAACTATTCATTAGGTTGCAGACCATTAGACTGTAACAACAAATTGCTAGCCAGTTTGACGTAGGCTTCTTCAACAGTGAATGACAAACCGTAGTCATGGGACCAGGGTAGAAGACTGCAAGGGCTGAGTTGGGAAGAGGTCAGATTCAGTTTACAGCAGGATGTGCAATACCATTGTAACATAGTATAATTTGGAAAGTCTTGGATCAAGAAAGTAAGCACCCCCCCCACCCACCCACCCCCGAAAAATAAAGGAAGAATTGACTATTAAAAATGTCTTGGCAACACAGGTTGAAGTGTTGGCATTATTACTGTATCTTCATCTCATTTTATGTACCTTTTCTGTCCTTATGACAGCAGTTCTTTTTTTCCGACTGATTAAATCATTCCAGATTCAAATTCCTCATGCGAGGGGTCTTTCAGTCCAGTACCAGCAGGCATGTAATTCCAAATGAAAAAAAACAAAACAAAACCAAAAAACAAAACCAAAAACTAAAACCAAAACAAAAACAAAAACACAGCAGTCTAGGCCCTTGGCTTTCTTTGGCATAAATTGCTGGGTATACACTTCTGTCAAAAGTATGTCAAAAACAAATCCTTGCCGGATAAACCAGCCAAGTTCATAGGTATTATTCACAGGCAGAGTGAAGTAAATTTGGAGCTTGGTCTGCTTACAAGGCAAGTTTAAGCCCACAACAGTTGTCACAGCTGTGAGCAGAGACAGATTACTGCCATTGCCATTCGTAAGTGGATAGAACTATTGTGTTTCCTTGTACAGTGGAGTCACACACGCATGGAACGCAGTCTGATCAGCATACAAAGCAGAGACTGGCAACATTGTCTTGTGCCCGGAATGAGTGACCCCCAACCAGTGGGTTCAGGTCAATGTCTTCGAATACGATTTTTTTGTGGATCTGGATCAGATGTAGGAGTTCAGCCTACCTAAGCTGGCAAATGTGTGCCACAAATGATGTGTGCTGATAACTGGAAGAGGCCTCTGGAGGCATGATGATAAGGTGTAGCAAGTTGCCTGCATGGCAGATTTTGCCCACAGTCACATCAAAGAGATCAAGTTAATAAATAATTCACCTCAAGGTGATGAGAGGATTGTTGGATGTGTGGCATGTATGAGTTTTATGACTGTGTGTATACATAATACATCAAGGTGGTAAATGAAACATGGCCTAATCAATCCTGAGCAATAAAATGTAGATTATAGTGTGTACTCACAGTATTAAAGGTACATTGTAGCAGTTTATCTCTAGCTAACCCTATCCTTGTGTGTGGTTTTGCTGCTGATGAAGGATGCTAATCTGGAAATGATAAGATATTTTTTGCACAATACGTGTGTGTTCTCAGCATTAGTCTTCCTTCTGACCACCAGGTAGCAGTAGCGAAAGGACCTCTATTTCATGTTAAAAAAAGAAAAAACACGCCTCCCCCCCTCCCCCAATACATTGGTATAACAGAGGGAAAGGGAAAAGGGTAGATCTGTCTGTGGAGGGCATTTCAGCAAAGTGTTATATCAGTGACCTGTAGGTGTCTGTGAGGGTCAAATCTATTAGCCGTTAACTTTTTCAGGCTTTTTATAAAGGTACATGTATATTAATTCATTTGTAAAATTTTCAAAGTGTTCATTTTTGAGGAAAGAACTCCATATTATTTTTTATTAAAACTTTAAAATGTAAGACCATCTGAATATACTATTTGAAGAGCCCTGTTAAACATAGCTCTTCAATTCTTTGTTTTCAGTGCCACTGCCTTTTCACATGTCCTGTCCATTGAAAACTGATTATAATGCTGCTGTTTTCTGTATTCTGTGTGTGTTGAAAAATGATTATAATGCTGCTGTTTTTTTGTGTGTTTCAGGTCAATTGAAAAAGGACAAGAGTGGGGAAAGCACATGTAGTAACTGTTGTAATATACTCTGAGACCTGCTTCGCCATATGCAAAGCTATATGCAGCATGGCACCAGGTACTGAAATATGATGTACTCACTTGGAGCCCAGCCTCTGGTTGCTGAGACACACACAGGACAGCCCTGTTCATGCCAATTTTTAATGTACAGACTTATTTTTATGTCACATAATAGGTACCATACCACAGGGTGTGAAACAAGGATTTTGTGGACTTCGAGAAAGCCCTGGATATAATCCTTGACAGTGAAAGTGAAACACGATGCCAGATGCATTCGTGCTTGGTCCACGTGCACAAGTTGTATATGTTGGTGCCTCCTGTATACTGGATGTAATAATGGATAAATACTCCAGAACCCAATGGATAAGTGACCATGAACCACCAGCACAATTAAGTGCGTGGGCTCTGATTACCCACTCCGAGCTGGTACAGGCTGATTTGTTGTGCACTACCAGTTCAAGGCCTTGTTACCACTCTGCTGCAGAACAGAGTCCAGTTTTACAGCACAAAGTGGGACAGTGTACATTGCCGCAAGACGGAAGAGGGTGGTGGACGTTGTGCCACGCACAACGGTCACACTGTGGCGCCACTGTCAGCGTGGCAGGGCTGAATCATACTCGTGCCAGTCTGGACACACATAGACATTTGTATCATAAAACCTGTCCTGGGACAGCTGTAAACACACTGCAGTTTAGTCAGTGATAAGTCAGTCTGGTGTGGGACGCTAGCTAAAGTTTTCCTCTCGTAACACAGTTGTTTCACGATAATCCAGTCATGCAGAAGAACACAGACTACAGTCCTGGATACCGAATGAATGTGGCAAACAACTTCGTTTTTCAGGGTGGACAGAATAAAATTTTCAGTTTTACAAAGGTTGTCAAAAGAAGCGTGCATTTAAAAAGAAAAGAAAAATTTGTTACAGTGCATTTGGTGACACTTGCAAGACACTGTATTACATATCTACTGATTTGCTTTTTGGGAATAACACCTGAAATAAATGCACTGTAATTGTATTAGAGGGCATCTCTCAGAAGTGGGCACTTTTGCTGGTCCCAAGAGTGCCCACTGCACAAATTTTTTTTTTTTTTTGCAATGCCAGAAGACTTATTATGAGGCAACAGCAAACGTGAGGCTGCATGGTGTTTCGTCGCAACATTTTTTTATTATTTGTTTATTTTATTTTATTTTATATTATTTGTATGTGTAGTTAAAACATGTACATGATGCACATTTTAAGACAAAGGTGTTTTGCATTTTAGGTGAAAAGTGGGAGATGCAATTTGATACCAGCTTGTGATAAGGTTGAGCTTTCACATGTTAAGCATTACAAGCATATTATACTTGATTTAATGTTGACACTTGGTTGGTCTAAAGCAAAGAATATTGGTTGTAAAAGTCGGTACATGCAATTTTCTTCAGTGGCCTTTACTTTTCTGCCTGCTAAACAAGGCTGGCTGTGTCATTTCTGAGTTGATGTACTACTACTTGCCTGCTCAACAGATGGAGCTCTGTGTTGCTACACTTCACTTGAATGGGTGAAAACATGGGACATGATCTGTCAACAATGCAACCTGCTAGTAAATTGCAGCTAAATGGGTGAAAAGTCTTTATTTTACTTGATGAAGTAATATGTGTGGAACTAGCTTTCATGTTGTGCAACAATTGTGGGCAAAATAGAATTTTTTTGTTTTGTTCTGTTTTTTTTTTGTTTAAATCAACTCATGTTTTGGAAATTGCTGGACAGCATTTTGTTTCAAAGTTGGAAGAATGTATCAGTAAATAGGTACAGTGGGCCCTGTCTTGAGAGCTGACTGGAGTGAGAGACTACCTGTCTTGAAAGACCACCTTATCAAGATGATGTGTTCAAGTACATTTCACGTTATTTTTACCTCTCTAGAAAGGCCATTTGTCTCGACAGACCACAATTTATTCCTCACAGGGAATTGTCTCGGAAGCCAGATTTCACTGTACACTTTTTGCTACAATCAATGTACCAAAGGCAAAGTCAGCAGAACTTATTCCAAGTTGCACGGGAGACAAGTTTGCCAACAAACAGCCGGGAACTTGGCGGACATAGAACTAAATCTAAGCACAAATAAAGTGGAACCAAAAGTAAGAGCAACAGCCTATATATTTGCCTCCCAAGTCAGACCAAGCTGTTTATTATCTCGACTACACAGGTGGAGATGAGAGAACACAGAAATTCATCTGTTTAGCAGGCAACCCGTATACTATATCATGTAATGATGGATATGATATTAGATCGTTTCAAGTTCCTGACACTAGTTATATTGTGAGTAAACATTCATACCCATAGGCTCATCAGACCAAAAATGAAAATAAATAAATTAGAGATAGTCTGACAGATACTTGTTTCAATGTATAGCCGGTAGGTTTACTTTATGTATATTGTGTGTAGATGGGATGCTGAAAGATTGCTATCACTATGAAACATGTTTACAAGGAAAACTCAGAAACACACTGTACAAATAGAGACAACCAGATTGAGAGAGGAAAATTTTAGCCAATATATATCCACACTATTATACAATTTATGTGAAAATATAGTAAAAATTGTAATATTGATGGAAGTTGTACACACTGAAATCCTACAGCAAAATGACAATGTAAATTGGCTGATTTGCATCGCCATGGCAACCACACCTGTAGTTATGTATTTGTATATTATTATAGCAAAGACATCATCTTCACGCTTGTACAATGTACATTTTGCTTAATTGTGTGGTGGGGGCGTGGCTGTCGTCTGTGAGGAGTATATATATATGGAGTGACGTCCTCGCGTGCCCACCATATCCCTCTTGCCACCAATCAGTGCACGTCTCATCCATTTTTGGAGGGGGGGAAGGGGATGTGATAATGGTGAAATTAATGGACCCTGCAAGTACATACCCCAACCAACCCTGGTGGGAGATAATACCCCAGATGATGTATATCAGAACCTCAATGTTAATTTATTGTGATTTTTCCTTTTTTTTTTTTTTTTTTTTTCTTTTTTTTTTTTTTTTGGTGGTGCTATAACCAATAACAATAGTCACATTTATTGCTGTATGTTTGTTGAAAGTTGTGAAAAACTTGTTGTTTAGCACATACAGACAATTTCTTGATCGCATGCAGGGGCTTTTAACACTAGGTCACAGTCGAAGCATCAAGTTGAGCAGCCTGCAACAGCACATGACGACATCAAAGATGTACGCGTTAGGCAGCGATTGCACCCTCTCCTGGCCAGAACCAGGCGCCAATCAATAAGTTTCCCATATACCAGGCACCGAGCTGTCACAATATGCTGGAAAAGTTCACAACGTGTTGAATGTTCGGGTGAAGATTTTGTGCAATTTACATTCAAGCGTGGATGAAGCAAAGTTTAAAAATCAGGATTGTGAGAGGTATTTTTCAGACACCAAATGCTTCTGTGCATTTTGAATTGGAAAGTGTTAGATTTAATCCTTCAAACAGAAGATTAAATCTTTTTTGGTCTAAATAAGATTGAGGCAACAATGTTTTTTCAAGGGTGTATTAAAACATAGGTAGAACAGAAAGTTACTGAACAATGGAAATTGTGAGCTCTTTGTACAGAAATCCCTGTTGGGAGCCTCGGGTATGTCTGTGACTTTTACATAATGAGACTAAATATATATATATATTATTTTTTTTTGGAGGGGGGGGAGGGGTATAGGGAGGCAGTAAGGGGTTAAGAACAATCGCCTTGATTTGAAAAGCCAAGAACTAAAACTAATTTTGCAAACAATAATATTGATCTTCGGAGGCCAAGAAGCAGAAGAAGAAGAAGAAGAACAACAACAACATATGTTGAACTTAGGGTTGTATAAAAAGAACTATTTTGAATTAAAGAGTTACAGATTTTGACCAAAAAAGCAGCAAGAAAAAATTGTTCTTGAAGGTCTATGTTGCCATTTAGCCATCCAGGTCAAGTAAGGATAAAGTGTCTATGTACGACGAGAGCCACAAGCAACATGATGGTCCGAGATTAATATAAGTAGGCAAAAAAAAAAAAAAAAAAACATGTTGACTGAAAGTGAGGGCAGAACTTGGTAACACTTTTGGAACCAGATATGCAAAGAAACTTCTATGGCTTGCCCACAATGTAGGACACGGAAACAGCAAATAAACCGTGCTTGTAGTGACGAGAAAAACCTGTCCCCATGTGAATATGCAGAGGAGAATACTGGATGCTGCTTCATTATACAAATAGTCTGGACAAATTCATGGGGCATTGTGTGCATGATTATGTATAAAGCTTTTTTCACATTTGTGACACTGATAGCATATAGGTCTTGTGTATCCCATAAACCCATCACGTAAGAAGTGCAAGGGTGGGTTGAGATCAGGGTTGCGTTTCGGTATGGACCATAAGGGGTCGGGGTAGCCATGGAGGGAGCAGCAGCATTGTCTTTGTACATAATGCATGTGATAGATAGTTTTCTACTTGGCTTAAGAGATGTAACAGCAAAGGAGTGTTGCCTGTAAACTGAGCCAGCAGAAAGAAGGCTGCTGATTGGTTGTTCTTTTTAACACTTACCTTCCCATCCTCACATGTAGGTTTTTCCCAAGTACAAAAGTAGCAGTGATTTACTGGAGTTTCTGATGTCAGAAATGTTTGAAACAGTGCTATGGAGATTTTTTTTTTTTTTTTGTATTTTTTGGTCATGATTTCAATATTCAAAGGTACAAAAGCATGCCCATTTTAAACCCAAGTAATAACTGTATGATATTAATTTTGAAGTTGTGGTGATCACTAGTAACAATTAATATGTTTTCTGGAACAATGTGACATTTTGTGTTTTTCTTGATTGACAACAGCTGAAATTTCCAGTTGTAGATCTTAAATGTGCGGGGAGAGACATGGCCCCAAAAAGGACAATTTCTGTCCAGGATTTAGTTCCTCGTGTAGAGAAATGTTACGTCAAAGCGCCCACTTCAGGTGTGCAGTCCAGTCATCAGACCACGCCACTTGATTCTATGTTTGTAAATGTCATGTAAATTATGCCTCATGTGAATGACCACCTGCTTTAAGAGATCACAGATTGCTGTGTGCTTTCTGGACCAGTCTGACCTGACAGTGTGCAGTGGTCTTTGAGACCAGTTGTATTTGACGTTGTCCAGTGGTCTTTGGGACCAGTTTCAACCTGACATTGCTCAGTAGTCTTTGGTGGTGGTCTTTGAGGCCAGCTTTAACTGACATCGTTCAGTGGTCATCGAGACCAGTTTCACCTGACATTGTTCAGGGGTCATCGAGACCAGTTTCACCTGACATTGTTCAGAGGTTTTGTAGACCAGTGTTGCCCAACATTGTTCAAATGTCTCTGGTAGCAGGGTGAGACCAGTCTCACCGTACACTCTTCAGTAGTGTGAGACCAGTGTTACATTTTTCAGTAATCTACAAGAACAGTTTTTTAAAAACTAGTTTCAGCTGACATTTAGCGGTCCATACATGCTGTAGGAGCAAGATTTTGTGACTGGTTTATTGGACTTGATTGGAACAGTGGTCTTTACATAATTCATTATTAATGGCCGGTTAGCCATTGCTTATGATATTGGGCATTCTGTGTTATTCCCATGGTGACTTGTTAAAAGCGCAGAATATATGTTGCATTGAAAAATATATTCCCAAAGCTACCAAGTTACCGTTTGAATTTTTGGTAATTTTCGTAATCATGGCACCTCCTGAGTGGTGAAGAATCTATCCTGCCATTTTTTTTTAATTTTTTATTTTTTTTGGTGTGGTTTTTTTGTTTTGTTTTTTGTTTTTTGTTTTTTTGTTTTTGTTTTTTTTGTTTGTTTTTATTTTATTTTGAGTGAAAATGTGACAGTTACATAAATGCCAAGTCAGGTGTTAATTGGGCTACATGCCTGAAGTGGGACCCACATGTGAAAGTAAAGCAGTACCAAACTCGGGCTTTTTTACCCGGCCAGGTTTAAAGCTGTAATATTTGGCTAGTGTATCGAGAGGGTCAATGTGTATGTTGTTGCAGAATAAATATCTGGGCTTTGCATGTTGGACATGCAAGTATGTACTGACAGTTCCAAGGGAATTGGTTGGTTGAGATGTTGATGACAGTGAAATGAATGGAGAATCAATATTCAGGAGTACCTAATTTTTATATGATATTGATGGAATATAGAAGGCAGGGGACAACACATCCAGAGGGGCTGAATTTTTGAATATTTTTTTTTTATGTCAGTTGGGAAGTACATTCAGTGGAAAAGGACACAAAATGTATGCTTTGTATTTCGTTGAAGCCAGACAAGAAAGAATCCACAGATCAGGCTCTGTATGTTGGCTGTTGAAGAAAAAGGAAGAACTTTTTGATGGGAAATGTGAACATACAATCCCTTTTAAATAGGCAGCCAAAAGTACACAAGAATGGTCGATGATTTGGAAGGAGTAAAAACATATATCGTAACATAGCTGCTGGTCTGTAAGGTTAGAATTCCAACTTGGATTGGTCGATGGCAGAGTGTAATTTTGATTTCTTTTTGCTGGTTTTAACATGCAGGCATGATTTTTGGTAAAGTACGGAATTCTGTACCCAGTGTAGTTAAGTTTCATGGGCCCAAAGACTTCTGGTGGCTTTAAGAGGTGTTGACACAAAGTAGTAACTTGTAGTTTTGAGAATATTGAAACAACAGTAAACCACAGTCAGCAGTCCATGGCCGACACACTGCACATTGACATTTTTGTGGTATAGCAACGTGTGAAGAAAAAAGAGCCACTACCCATTCCATCATCTTATCTGGATTACTGTGTTATCTCATATATGCACCCCTGCTCTCTTAAGCACACATTTGCTTTCTTTGATCCCAAGAAGTTTGAAAAAGATGCTAAAATATTCTACACACTACCATCATTTATATGTTTAAGTAGCTTTAAAATTCAAAAGGGATCAATTCCAAGATTGCAGAGCTATAATAGTGCTGAAATCTAGAAATTGATCATTTTTTGAAAATCATGCACACAGGTGCTGCTTAAAAGAGATAATACGGTATTGGTTTTTTGTAAGTGTGAAAAAAGGATCCACTTCTGTGCTGCAGGTATACACTGCTCCAACACAACCAAGCATCTCTGTATTCATAATAACTTATTACCTATCTGCTGTTTATCATATACTTGATAATGTTGGACATGTATGCAGTGACAAGAGGAAGGTATGCACCCAGTTGTGGGCATTGATTTGAATGTCCATTGTATCTAGGCTGTAACGTTGAGTAGTTCTGTGATATAATGGTTATATATATTTTGTTTTCATATCAGAAAACGGATTGCTGCAATGCTAAATGGTGCAGTTCTTGAGTTGATCTTGTACCAAGGTTATATTTACAATGTACCCGTATTCTGCCCGAGTGCTTACATTACGGCAATTACTTTGTTGTACAAGTTTTTTGGGAGGACCCAATGTGTGGTCTTTCACCTCGACTCCTCCCGAAGTTTCCAGGGCCACAGACGCTTAATACCCATTCTCCTGTGGGACTCCTATAAAGGGCTGCAACTTTTTTTTTTTTAATCTATTTGTGAGCCTAATAAATTAACTGTCTTGGCTTTGGTATAAGATTCCAGTCAAGCAGACAAATTATTCCATGTTTTTTTTACACGTAATACTCCAGCCTTTTCAGCACACTTATTTTCTTTTCTCTCAGATTGAAAAAAAAAGCCCACTGTCAGTATTGTATGTATTTTCAATCCATTCTTTTTTATGACATTGCTGCTGTAAAGTATGAACTGCAATTCCAGAGAAAACAATTTCATTCTGTGTAAATTTTCTATCTACTGGGGGCATTAACTAGGGTTAATCAGAATGTGAGTTCATCAAACCTAAAAATGTTATGTACCCAAATGAAATTCTCGTTTTACTCGTAGAATCTCAAGTAAAGTTCATTTTAGTGCATGTGACAAGGACGACCAGCTGTCAAACATAGATTTTGCGGGGGTGTTTAATTAAAATGAATGCCGCATTGATGAGATTTTAAACATGCAGTACTGTCCTGTATAATCCCAGGATTCCACTGGGGGGATCCTCTGGTTAAGGATGAGCCCTTAATGATAATTTCGGGATTGACAACAGGTAACCTGTTGCCGTCTGGTCACTGTGCACCTGGGACGGATCCTTGTTGAGTTGCAGAAGTCTCAATCACATGGATGTAGTTAGAAAAGAAGAAGAAGAAAAAAAAAAAACTTCATTAAAAACAAAATTTGGTTACAAGTTGTGAAAACCAATGGTCTGCAAGTGGGGGAATAACAGAAGAAAAAGACACTGGACATGAACTGTGTTTTTTGTTTGTTCCTTACAGAACATGGGAGGGGAGCCCATGCATCTTTGTTTTCTGGATGCACTGTATCACCCGTACTGAGAAAGTTTATTTGCATCAATTGAAATCCAACAAAAAGACAAAAAGTGAAGCCAAGGAGACGGGCTACAACAGTGCCATCTAGTGGCAGAAATCTGCAATGACCAGTGTCCGTCAAATCAATGGGTTCATCCTAGAATTTACTGGCTCTGTGTGGAAAGACTAGCAGGAGTTTTGACACTTTTTTTTTTTTTTTTTTTTTTAAAGTGGGCGACTGAGTGTAGAATTTATACCTGTGTAACAGTGTCCAGCAGCTGACCTTTGTAGATTTAGATGTACCTCAAATATATGTACAGTTTTCAATGAACGGCTCTTGTCAAACTAGAACTAACTGTACCTTCATGTACAAGACATGCTGGAATCTTGTAGTATTTACAAGCCTGGGAGTGGTATATTTTCATGTGGTCACTCTGCAAGGAAACAAATGCAGGTATACTGACCTGCAAGGAGTGGTTATAACTTCATATATGCACTCTGCAAGGCAACAATATGCAGGTAGATTGACCTGCTTGGAGTGGTATAATTTTATATGCACACTCTGTAAGGAAATTATATGCAGGCATGTTGACCTGTAATGAGTGGCATGATTTCATATGCTGACTCTGTAAGGAAGCAATATGCAGGTATATTGACCTGCTGAGATTGATGTTCTGTTTGGGGGTGGGGGGTGGGTGGGAGGGGCAGGGGACATTTGAATTCATCATCACACACAAATATACATGTTTACTTCATGTATACAATAAAATGATTACTGTTACTATAATCAAGCTAGACTTATCAGACAGACATGTGAAAACCTAGTACAATTTGATTATAGTCTCCATGCTGGACCTGTATAGCCATTGTTTTATTGTTTTGTTTAATGCCACATTGTAAATATGAATACCCATATTAATACTTAGCCTGTCCAGATGGGTCAAATCAAATTTGAGTCTGTACTGTATTACCACTATTGTTTTTGTGTGGTGTCTCATGGGGACATGATCACCGTTTCATTTCCACAATAAAGCTTTTTAGTATACCACCGTATTACGTGCTTTTGTTATCTTTGTGCAAAGTGTGTGCATTTTTGGAAAGGGCAGGATTCACAGACTGAACCAGTTCCATGTATGATCAACAGATGGAGCCACCAACAGACTGAACTTCTTGCATGACTCCACATTTCATCTTGGCTATCAGAGGAGCTGGGTTTGTTTGTCCTCTTAAGTGGTTCAACCTGTTCTTGGTGGAAGTGAACTGGCAGCTATCTCAGTCAGTGCTCTTGAAAATTGTAGTACTCGATAATGTAGTTCCATGCACATGCATAAATAACCATTTGACCAATGATTTAATTGAGACGTGCACACATAGGTCAATATAACGACTAGAACAACCAAATTCTAGATTGTTTGCACAGAATTAATGACCAAGTATCCATGTTATGCTCTTGCAGACTTTCAAAGGATGAATTATGGTCAAAGTGTCTGCATTATATTTAGGTATTTCTTGACTACAAAAACAAATGAGAAATTTGTAAATATTTTAGCCAAGTGTGTAACTATTTATACTATAACATTCGGAATTTGGTTTCACGAAGAGTTTGTGTGCATGTTTTAACTTTCTGGTGACGGTGGTCAAAGGACTCTTTGTACATGCAATGCAAGTTTTTGGGGTGCAGTAGTTAAGTCCTTTTATTGTGGTGGTGAACAGAATATTCGGATGGTAATCCAGCAGAGAAGTCCATTGGCTGACCTAGGACACGGGACAGCAGCCTGAAGATTATTTCTATAAATCAGACTATTGACCATGCCTTTTCCAACAGCATGTACTTTGCAGAGATTCAATTCAATCCAGTGTCCCCCCCCCCCCCCTTATAAGGCCCCTCTCACCAGAGGCCACCCTGCCTGAAAGGTCAACATTCTTGTACAGAAAGTATGGTATTTCCATTATATTCTCCCCTTCAAGAGAGGCCGTCCCTTTTATAGGGCCACTTTTTGGCTGCATTTGGGGTGGTCTTATAAGACGGGAACCACTGTACTTTAAATGCGACAGGCAAAAATCCTGATGGTACTGCAACAGGGATTAATGACTTTGCTGGAAAAAAAAATGAAACCATGCCCACCCCTTCCTTTTTTTCCCAGATTAAGGCTTAAGGGGCAAAAAGGACCTTACTTTTTTTTCTTTGACTTTTGAGGGGGAAAAAAAAAAAAGACTTCCTGGAAAAAAAATGAAGACTTTCATCCCTGAGCAATAATCCAGGGGCACAGTATACTAAGAACTGCAATTGGCCCGGGAATTAGCCAATTATCCCTTTGTATCTGAAGTAATTTAAATTTCAGTTTTTAAATGGGAATACTTTGCATAGTCAGTCCTCCCATAAACAGCTGTATCCCTCCCCCTGGGATGAATTCTCCTTCAACAGCATTAAAGTGGGGGGGGGGGGGGGAGAGAGGAATGGCTGACTATACAGTGAAACCTGTTTTGAGAGACCACTATCAGGAAAGATCATCTGCTTTTCAGACCATGTTTACCATGTCCCCTTTGCAATCTTTCCCATGTTATTGCACCTCCATTGAGAGACCACCTGCCTTATGATGTGGCCACATTGGCCTGCCCTGGGGGTCGTCTCTCAAAACAGGTTTTACTGCAGTTCGTTTTAGAAACTTGTCTTCAAAAACATTCATTTAATTTGTAGCTCTTCTGGCTTTACAAAGACGGCAAAGATGAGTTTGTCTGGGAAACTTCAAAACCAATATATGAAGGTACATGAAGTCGTGGTTTGGCATGACCCAGAGTGGGGTGGTTGCAAGGAATCTGTGGGTTGGATCAACAGGAGATGAATAACATTTTTAATAAGGGTCTGCCCCATGGGGGGGGGGGCCTTTCTGTTTTTGGGTTGTCTGTCCGTCCAGATGTGCACATTCTCGTTACTGTGAGATCTACAGAATGCCTCCATGTATTTTGCTCAAATTTGGCAATATGCTGATCTTACCTGGCAAGATGAACTGATCAGATTTGGGTTTCACCATGACCTAATAGTGTATGTGCTGATCAGATTTGGGTTTCACCATGACCTAATAGTGTATGTGCGTAAATGCATGAGTGAATACGTAGAACAACAGAAAGTCTGGCAAACTTTGATAAATTTGAATAAAATGTATATTCCACCATTGACTGAGCATTTCAGAATTGAAGTATGTTAAGCACAAAGTGTGAACGAAAAACTTTCTTTTCAACATTTTTCATACAAAATGTATCTCTGGTATCTGTGGGCAGTTTTTAGGGAAAATGTACATCTTCCTAGTGTGTATCTTTGTAAAATACCCACACCCTTGCAGGACACCAGACAAGACCACTGGGGCGTGATTTGTGTATTCAGTTATTAGCAGGCCAATTAAACCACAGTTCTTGTATACCCACACATGGGTTATTTCAGCAAATGGCGGACCCTTCAGTCAACGCTTGTGTTGAAGGTATGTCAAGTTATTATTATTATGCATCAAATTTGGATAGTTTTGTTGGTTTTTTTCTTTACCAAATGGCAGACAGGCAAGTTGCCGTGCAATGGGTGATGGTCTGCGGGAAATAGGTGAAGGAAATCGAGGAGGCTACAAAGTGGCGCGAGTCGCTTTCGTCACTCCCTGTAACACGAGGAGGGAGCATGATTTTGTTGTGGGACTTTTTGCTCAAGTATTTACGAAAAAGCACATGCACACACAAATCAACAAAAGGGCTGTGTGAACAGCCCGTGCCTCAGCTGATCTTGACATTCATCACACTTGCAGCTCTATGAACTTGGGAAAGGATCAAGGAAACCCATGTTCTGAGTAAGTCTGACCTTTATAAAAGAGCTCTTACATGTGCAACATCAAAGCTCAAGTAGTTCTCAAGTTATAATGAAGAGTAAAATTCATGTATGTTCGCTGTGACCCCACAAACGAGGTCAAGGTCATTCATGTACTGTCTCAGCATGACCTTCATACCGAATAATTAACATGTGTAGCTAACTCAAAACAGATCTCAAGTTATCAAGTAAACAGTAAATTTCGTGTCAGTTGTCCTGTGAATTAGCATTAGAATGCCCGTCGACTTACATAGTAATCAATAGGAAAGCTGCATCGAACGATAAGTACCCAAATTGAAAATCCTTAAAAATCAGGAATCCAAAGCAGTGCCACGTAGTAAACAACTGTTTGACCCTTCCACAACAACATATCCATCACATTTCAGCTTAATCTGAGGGACCGTTCTGACAACAAGTGAAAAATAGCAAAACCATACAAAAAATTCCTTTAAAAAAATTGCAGCGGCACCTGGTGAACAAATTGGCAACTAGGTGTCCCCGGGAGTGTCTATGTATGATATCAAAGCAATTGGGTAAGCAGTTTCGGAGATAAAGATTTTTTAAGATTTTGTCCAAAAAAAAAAAAAAAAAAAATTCATGAAAAATCCAAAAATCACTGGAGCATGAACATTTGAACAAAATTAGTAGAAACTCACCCAAGGTACATTGCCACCAAGTTTGAAGTTGATCTGGATGACGGTTTTGGAGAAGAAGTAGAAAATGTGAATTAGCATTAGAATGCCCATTGACTTCCATAGTAATCAATAGGGAAGCTGCATTGACCGACAAGTACCAGAAATGAAAAAATCGTTAAAAATCAGGAATCCGCAGCATTCCCATATAGTGAACAACTTTGTTTGACCCTTCTACAAGGAACATATTCACCATGTTTCAGCTTAATCTGAGTGACAGTTCTGGTGAAGAAGTCGAAAATAGCAATAACACACAAAAATTCATAAAACATCAGGAAAAAATTGCAGCGCCACCTGGTGAACAAATTAAGAACTAGGAGTCCCAGGGAGAGTTCCTGTGTGATATCAAAGTAATTGGGTGAGCGGTTTCGGAGAAGAAGATTTTTTAAGATTTACCCAAAAAAGAACAAAAAAATTCATTAAAAATCCAAAAATCACTGGTCCCTGACCATTTGAATAAACTTGGTAGAGACCCACCCAGGGCACATTTCCACCGAGTTTAAAGTGAATCTGGCTGACGGTTTTTGAGAAGAAGTCGAAAATGTGAATTGTGGACGACGGACGGACGGACGACGGACGGATGACAGACCCTCAAAACACCTCAGCTGACTGACAAGTCAGCTAAGGTAAAAATATGAATTGAGCTTGAAATTGCAATTCTGCCTGTAACAGTGTTCAAAGTTCTTGAACAAACTTTTCCACTGCCCCTAATTAGCATGAATTTAGATTCTACAACTTCAATTGATGGTTCATTGGATTTGCCTACAGCACAAATCTGACTTAAAGATAGAATGGCACCTCTACCTATAGTAGATTTGATGATATTTGACGTTTGAATTGTTTAAGTGTTCCTAATTAGCATAATTTGGAACTACGACTTTTGTTTGCAACTTATAGGATGCAACTACAGCACAGGCCCATGCAGGCCAATTGCACCACTGTCTATTGAAAATATTCAAAATTTTAACGGTTCAAGTGTCCCTGATTTGCATGAATTTTTAATTCTACAAATTTGTGGTTCATTAGATGCACCTACAGCACAAAGCTACAAACTGAAGTTGGAATGGCACCTCTACCTATAATAGTTTACAACTATTTGACATTTAAACTTTCCAAATGCCCAAATTTGTGTATAATTAAAATTTTACAACTTAAGGTTGTGGTTCATTGGGTGTGCCTCTAGCACATACCTATGAATTGAACTTGAAATGGCACTTCTGTCTGCAATAGCTTTGGAGATATAAAAGTTTAAACAAAAGTACCATGGCCTAAAGCTCTGCTGACATATATAATCTGATGATCATCACCAAAAATTCATTTCCTGAAATACATTCCCTCTATGACCATAAGAAATTAGTCAAGGTCATCCATATCATGTAACATCAAACTGTCACATGAACACACATTTGCGGTATATTCGGTATTATTTCCCCTATCCCATGTTTGTGCTTGCACTCCCAACAAACACCAATGTAATACTACTATGTGATCTGCTGACTCGTATTACATAGTTCATATGCAAATTAGCCATGTGTTGTTAGGGTAACAATCGAGTCAATCAAATTTGAGCATTTATTTCACTATAAAATATGGGATAAATATAAACCATATCTCTGGGTATCTGGGCCCACAGAACAGACTTGTGTGGTCTTTGAAGCGTGTACATCATTCAGCGGTGTACCGCGTTCCAACAAACACACTTGAATTTATAGCATCCTTTATTACATCTTTAATGACCTTGAAGAGTAGATCAAGGTCAATCAAAAATTGACCATTGGTGAAGGCTTACTTGGTGTAAATTTAGAAGCTGCATCTCAATTCATAATCAAAATATGGAATTGAATGAACTTTTTAACACCTTTAATGCTAGTCCTACTTCATATCACCATGGTCCCACCATGACTCCACCTGTCCTAGACTTTTGTCTGTATGATGTTCCTGTAATGGTATATTGATACATATGCACAAGTTCAGATGTCATGACCATAACAAAAATCATTTCTGGAAATGGATTCCTTCGGTGACCTTGAGAAAGTTGGTCAAGGTCATCCATATGATGCAACACAAAACTTCTTCATACGATACACATTTGTGGTACCTACATATTTGGTATCATTAGCCTTATTCTTTCTCAACATATTGAATTTAATGTTTTCAACACCTTTTTGTTCCATATCTTTTGTAATACTGTAAGTGGTGCCACAAACTTTCAACACATTTTGTATTTTTGCCTGATTGATATCGCTACAAAGTTTCATGACGATTCATGAAAAACTCTTTGAAAAAGAGCATTTTCAATATTTCACATTTTGGCCTGAATATTACACAATACTATAGGTTGTGCCACCAATATCAAACTCAACCTAGATTTTCATACACTTGACAAGTCCTGAAAGTTACATGTGGCTGTCTTGAAAACTGTGGATTGTATCATGCTCACAAGCAAAAGTTTACAAATAGACAGACAAACAGACCAGTGATTACATAAGCTCTGCAACCTGTGGTCAGCAGAGCTAAAAAAAAAATGTAATCGCCGATAATTTGTATAATTTTGAACATGCTGACTATTTAGATTCCAAACCAGGTGCACAATTTATCAATCATTGTGCTGAATGTGGCTTGGTGTTTTGATGTGTGAGAAAAACCACCAGACAAAATGAAAAAAAAAAAAAAAAAAAAAGAACTAGTGGAAAAACAATGTCAGTGTGGCACATTAACATACTGATGACAAAATGATACAAATGTAATAAATAAAAGATCAAAGTCACTTCCACTTTAGTATGCACACAGGTTAGGACCGGCAGAAGATTCTCTGAAGAGAACAAAGAAGGATGATTTCGGCTAACTTGCCCGCTGTTCGGTAGAAATGACCAAATTATTGTCTCCCACGACAGATGGTCTTCTGTTGGAAAGGTAAAGATGAAAAGTACTAAGCAATGAATCCTGCAAAGGTGGTCTTTTGGGACAGGTTGTCTCCCATTGGAATGGTCTGACCAGACAGGTACTGTCACTTTTTTGTTCAAATTCATTCCAAATATGCTGGTCTGTCTCAGACTCAAATTTTACATGCAAACCACACAGGATTCCTTCAAATATTTTCCTTTACAAGTTCTACAAAACACATGACATGGTGATTGGGAGGTACTTCACAGAAGGATGGAACTGCAGTGGACCATGTCACAGAGAACTGCCTGCCAATGGTGACCATTCCAGCATCTCCATACAAATACATATATGTGTTTTATAGTTGCAGACATTGAACATGAAAAAAACAGTAATTCTGCCAATATTGACAAGGACACTGTCTAGCATTTAAATGTGCATCTTATTTTATTTTCCGAAATCCAGTGAGGTATAGTGTCATATGATTTAGTCAAATTTCCTATTTCTGATCCATGAATTTTTTAAACAGTTTCTTGAGTTTTTCCTAAGACTATCTCCTTTAGATTTGTCTTTTGCTTCCAACAGATGATCCACTGGAGTCACCTGACAACCTTCCACAACCTCTATCTGAAACAAATTTCATTGGATGACTCAATCTGCTGCAAAAAAAAAAAAAAAATGTTTCACCATATAAATTACTGTAACCAGTAAAACGATCACTATCAATTTCAGAATCTTCAAAAAACTAGATCTGAGATGCTTTTCCTCAGAACTATTCCCTGTCATGACATAATTCCCTGCATTAAGAAATAATGCAATCATCTTTTAACATGAATGTGAAAGGAATAGCCCCCACCCCCACCCCCACCCACACACATAAAACATTCAAAGTAGACCTTTTATAAAAATATTTATTTGTCCAATAAAAAATTTAAATTGCCTTCTTTTGATGTTGCATACTCAATTTTTATGATATGACCCATGAGATTATAAATAATTTTAAAGGTCCAAAATTAAACTCAAGGCGCAGAAGACTTCGAAGACATTGCTCCTTGGGGGACTTGTTTGTGCTGCCATAACAGTTCCTGCCTTTTACTTCTCATTCTTGCAAAATTTCCATGTCTCCATGGTCATTTTTTTCTGTAAGGGAGGTGTCATTAGTTTCCACCTGTTCCTTGGAAGTGCACAGCCAGCATTCAGTATGATCACAGGGACCAGTCATTTGTTTATGTGTCTCTAATGGTAGCATATAATATTTCCAAAAGTCACTGTCTGCTCCCTCTTTGTTTAAAATTCTTTCAAAGTGTGTTTGTATGATATCATTTTGTAGAAATGGAACTTGTTTGTCCTCCTTTCGTGTTATTTGATTAGAAGTCTGGCCCATGTCCACGTCTTGGTACTGTGTGTCTGACTTCTCCACAGACTGCTGCAGTCGGAAAAATATGCTGGCTGGATCATCCCTGAGGGTTGGAAGATCGCGCAATGTGTGTCCTATATGTACCAGACTATCCTGCAAGTCACGAGAAAGTACAGAATGTACAACATATTTCCATGTTCCTTAGTCACAATATGAGACATGCATATTAGTTTCCCACCACAAAGCACGGCGTTCACACCTCTCAATCATGGAGGGCACACAGGCATATTGCTGTCACAGACAGGGATAGGCACCCCTTTCTCACAAAATTAGCAGTTTAAGTTCACAGATGCTTAAATCATATTCATTCGCTGCTTCCTAAATTGAACATAAGAATACATTTTCATCTGCCTGTACTAAGTACTCTTTTTTCCAAAATATTAGTCGTATCCTGCTTGCCTACACAGACAGCTTTCCGTATCTCGCCAGGTGAGACTATGGTTATTAAGGCAACCAGGTATGCAGTTGTAATGCAAAATTAATATGCATGCCTTGTATTAACATATACTCCTGGGAGAAAAACAAAAAAAAAGGGCCACCCCAGTGTGCTGTCAACCTCACTCTGGGAAAGACCAGCCTCCAACATGATGATGATTCAGCCCCTGTCAAACTCAGATAGTTGGGAGTGACCTGTATGCCATAGCATTGCAAGTCCATACACTGCAGACACCCCAACACCAGACACACTTTTCACACTTTTCTGGCCCTTATCTCACTTCCAGGACATCTCTTTTTTTATGCGACTGCTCAGCTCTACTCCTTGCTATCCTGTCCACGTTATATCACATTCTATGTGATACTCCTATTTTCCACACAAACTATTTAGAGCAGCCTATGCTAGTCAAATGGTTGTCAACAGCTTTCCTTGGTGTCAGTTGGGTACTTGGAACCCAATCATCAATGCCTAGGAATGTTGTTGATGTGGACCATGTTATCTTGATAGGTCTCATCTACAATTCTCATTCAAATTGTCTTTCAATGCTGTTGATATTAGTCAAAAACGTTGGAGCAGACGACATCCGGTCCTCAGGCAGGTTTTGGCCAGTTTGAGCGGGAATAGGTTTTAACATAGTAAATGTCATTCAAAGAATGACTGACAGTGGACTGATCAGCAAAGTTAGACTGAAAGCTCTGGACCATGTCTTAACCCTTTTTCCCCTTAAACCGGCTGGTGATCAAATGTCATCTGCTTCAGTGTTTTCAATAACTTTCAACAGTAACAAAAAAAAACAGTTTGACCGAGAATTGTAGATAAGACCTATCAAGATCACATGCCCCAGGCTGACAGCTTTCCTTGGCATGGGTTGGCCAATTAGTGCCCAACCCATGCTCAGGAAAGCTGTTGATTCAGTCTTAATTCAAGGGGGAATGGGTTAAGACATAGCCATATATAACTAGAACAGACTGATTTTCCAACAGAAAATCAAATGTCTCCCGGTGGAACACTTACGTCTCTGAATAAGCTACAGGTGATACCAAATCACAAATGACCAAGTTTGCTTGAAAATTACAATCCTATTTTAGCTCTCACCTAGATACATTACTCTAGCAATTTTCATCAAGTTCTTCAAGACTTACTGTAGAGATACCGATTTCACATAAATGACCCTATGACCTTCAAAATTAGGTCAAGGTCACCCAAGTACAATCCCAACCTTGGTCTTATCTTGATACATAATCCTACCAAGTTTCTTCAAATTCCATATTGTTCATGACTTATCGAACGGAAACCAATTTCACATAAGTGACCTTGTGACCTTCAGAATTAGGTCAAGGTCATACAAATACAATCCAAATCGAGGTCTTGCCTTGATACATAATCCTACCAAGTTTCATCAAATTCCATCAAGTTCTTCAAAACTTATCACACAGAAACCAATTTCACATAAATGACCCTGTGACCTTGAAAATTTGCTCAAGGTCATCCAAATATGATCCTAACCTAGGTCTTGCCAAAATACATAATGCCACCAAGTTTCATCAAATTCCATCAAGTTCTTCAAGACTTATGGAACGGAAACCAATTTCACATAAGTGACCCTGTGACCTTGAGAATGCCCTCCAGGTCACCCAAATACAATCCCAACCTAGGTGTTGCCAAGGTACATAATCCTACTCAGTTTCATCAAATTCCGTCATGTTCTTCAAGACTTATTGCATGGAAAACAATTTCACATAAGTGACCCTGTGACCTTGAAAATTTGCTCAAGGTCATCCAAATACAATCCCAACCTGGGTCTTGTGAAAATACATAATCCTACCATGTTTCATCAAATTTCATATTGTTCTTCATGACTTATCGAACGGAAACCAATTTCACATAAGTGACCCTGTGACCTTGAAAATTATGTCAAGGTCACCCAAATACAATTCAAACCTAGGTCTTGCCTAGATACATAATCCTCCTAAGTTTTAACAAATTCCATCAAGTTCTTCAAGACTTATCGAACGGAAACCAATTTCACATAAGTAACCCTGTGACCTTGAGAATTCGCTCAAGGTCATCCAAATACAATCCCAACCTAGGTCTTGCCAAGATACATAATCCTACCAAGTTTCATCAAATTCCATCATGTTCTTCAAGACTTATCAAACGGAAACTTATTTCACATAAGTGACCCTGTGACCTTGAAAATTACGTCAAAGTCATCCAAATACAATCCCAACCTAGGTGTTGCCAAGAAACATAATCCTACCAAGTTTCATTAAATTCCATCAAGTTCTTCAAGACTTATCGAACGGAAACCAATTTCACATAAGTAAACCTGTGACCTTGAGAATTCGCTCAAGGTCATCCAAATACAATCCCAACTTAGGTCTTGCCAAGATACATAATCCTACCAAGTTTCATCAAATTCCATCACGTTCTTCATGACTTATCAAACGGAAACTTATTTCACATAAGTGACCCTGTGACCTTGAAAATTAAGTCACGGTTACCCAAATACAATCCCAACCTAGGTCTTACCTAGATACATAATCCTACCAAGTTTCATTAAATTCCGTCAAGTTCTTCAAGACTTATCGCACGGAAACCAATTTCACATAAGTGACCCTGTGACCTTAAAAATTTGCTCAAGGTCATCCAAATACAATCCCAACCTAGGTCTTGCAAAAATACATAATCCTACCAAGTTTCATCAAATTCCATATCGTTCTTCATGACTTATCGAATGGAAACCAATTTCACATAAGTGACCCTGTGACCTTGTGAATTTGCTCAAGGTCATCCAAATACAATCCCAACCTAGGTCTTGCCAAGAAACATAATCCTACCAAGTTTCATCAAATTCCATCACGTTCTTCATGACTTATCGAACAGAAACCAATTTCACATAAGTGACCCTGTGACCTTGAAAATTATGTCAAGGTCACCCAAATACAATTCAAACCTAGGTCTTGCCTAGATAACATAATCCTACTAAGTTTCATCAAATTCCATCAAGTTCTTCAAGACTTATCGAACGGAAACCAATTTCACATAAGTAAACCTGTGACCTTGAGAATTCGCTCAAGGTCATCCAAATACAATCCCAACCTAGGTCTTGCCAAGATACATAATCCTACCAAGTTTCATTAAATTCCATCAAGTTCTTCAAGACTTATCGCACGGAAACCAATTTCACATAAGTGACCCTGTGACCTTCAAAATTTGCTCAAGGTCATCCAAATACGATCCCAACCTAGGTTTTGCCAAGATACATAATCCTACCAAGTTTCATCAAATTCCATCAAGTTCTTCATGACTTATCGAACGGAAACCAATTTCACATAAGTGACCCTGTGACCTTGAAAATTAGGTCAAGGTCACCCAAATACAATCCCAACCTAGGTCTTGCCTAGATACATAATCCTACCAAGTTTCATCAAATTCTGTCAAGTCCTTCAAGACTTATGGCACGGAAACCAAGTGTTGAAGAACATGAACAACAACAACAACAACAACAAGCGGAAGAAACGGGCACTAAAACAATATGTCCCCCGGCTTCCACCGGGAGACATAATAATAATGTAGCTTCTTTCTTTGATTCATTTCAGTTTCTATGCTCATAAAAGGACACTACACAAGTAATTGATCAAACAGCATGAATTTAAAATAACTATTAATATAATATGCAACATAAATGTGGCCTTATATGAGGGGTGGCTTCACTTGGGGGGGGGGGGGGATTGAATGAAAATGCATGTAACAAAATTGATGCATGGAAAAGTGGCCTCTGTATAGAGTGTGGTGTTTCTTTGGGGGGGGGGGGGAGGGGGCCTTATAAGAGGGCCATCACAGTACCATAAAGTAAGACCTACCTGCTGGTACAAGTGTTGCTGCAACTTCTCCTTTACTAAGTTGTCCAAAGCCATTGCAGTCTTTCGTTTCACAAACTCCTTGGCAGCAACTTCAGTGAGCTTAGATCTGTCAAGAAGTCAAGCACAGAATTAACACCCTACGTCACAGTCAACAGGTCAGCTATTTCCAGGTGTATATTTTCTAAAATACCTAAATATCAGTCCACAATTGGGACCCGTTTCACTTTCAATGACTGTCCCCCCCTTGGAGCAGCCAAACAGGTCGGTGCCTAAATGTTGGCTGCCTCAAGGCTCAAATGCAATGAAAAACAATTTTGAAAAAAATTGTAGATCAAACCAGGGATGTAAACCCTGATGAAACCAATTAAAATAATAACATGCCCCGGGTCAGCTATTTCTTTGGCACAGGTTGGGTTACCTCTGCCATGCTGGGGGATAAAGAAACCTGGCTTCTCTTGTCGGTCAGTGGTTGCCAGCAGGCATTGGTATCATGCAATAAGGTCCTGTATGCCGGTGGCTCCTTCTGTTGGTGACATATGCTATTAAAGTGGCTGGATGCCTCTCCCTGTCCACATCCCCCCCCCCCCCCCCCCCCCCCGAGTCCCAACTCCCCCCTATGACAAGGAGTTACTAATTATCCTGTTGAAGACAGTTTACCATTATTTACTTCTCACCGGAGCACCATTAACATTTCAATCCAGACTGACAGAATCCCTGCATTGTAAGTTAAAGATATCATTATATTATATAGGGAAGTGCAGTGGTTGGTAACTTGAAAGATCACTTTTTTTCCCAGACACTTTGCATAGTGCTTTTCCTGTATTTTATACCTTCCATGAGAGACATCAGCTGAGCTGGTTACAGCTCAAATTCTATCAATTTGTGCTGGACTATTAATGTAGACTGCCTGGCTTTCTACAAGATGAAACATCTTGGACTGTTTATTTGTCACATATTTTTGTTTCATCTTACCATATTTGTTGTACCTTTTTTTTTAATTACATCAGCAGGCAAAAGTTATGAAAGCCACAAGTTATTAGTTAACAAGCGTTTTTTTGTAAGTCAACTTCCGTCTTTCATCAATTGGCAGAATTTCTTGTAATATCCATTGCCAAGGTAACAGCTGATGACATTCAACAAACTGTGCAAGTGGCTGCCATTTTTGCTTGGTGAAAACAATATCAATATTTCAAACCTTTGAGGATACACAATAACCAAGTGTAAATTATTTCCGAAATTAAAATGTTCAGACAAAGAAGCTGTTACATATTACCAGAAGCTGTAAATAAGATACTTTTTTTAATCAAGACCACTTTTGTCTCTGATATTGTTCTCCTGCACCAGTGAACAGACCCACGATATTGCCCAAATAATTGTGTCAGTTGTTAAACGGTGGACATCTTTAATTTCTGAAAATTACATATTTTTCCAAGTGGGAATATTGGTTTGATCCTTCCTTCTTCTTCCTTGTTTGGGAAAGCTGTTGACTCAGGGCTATTCTACACAGGCATAGACACATGCACGAATGACAACCTATACCGCATAAATCTGCAGTCACTTTTGATCATTAGATAATGTAAACTTGCCTGCAGGATGTACAGTTCCTGGGGACATGGATCTTCTGCTCACAAACCTAGAAAGAAACGAATGCACACAAATATTACACAGTGTTGTACCTGCAAAACAACTTAAACCTTTCCCCACCTTAAAACTGGCCCAAACCGGCTGGTGGTCAATTGTTGTCGGGATTCAATGTTTAGGGCTAATTTCAACCATACTGAAAAATAATAATAATAATAATAAATATGTCCACAATAAGGGAACATAAATGATTATGCACCTTACACATTATTAGATTACCTTGACTCCAACATTCCAACTCCGTGTTTATTTTCAGACACATTCTCCCTTGATGTACTAATCCAACACCTAGGAACTTTCTTTCCGGGGGCGTGACGTCTCCGTGACGACGGAATGTTTGTAAACACAGTCACGTGCACACCAAAACACGTGGGCCAGTCCAGTCCAACTGACCAGTTTGACAGTTGGCCATCCTAACGTAAAAAACTATGGTTGTTACGTTAAACTCCTGTTGTGACGTAAAGTTACGTGGGTTTATATAAATCAAGGTCTAATCAAACGCAGCATACTTTGGTTTAGTCTCTGAAGAGTTCAGTTAGAACGAAACCGGTCAGACTACCAAAAGCCAAACAATTCACTGTTTGACAGGCATCAGCGGCACAGACAGGCACACTCGCTGTTCTGGCCATTGCCTAGTATTCAAATTGAAAAATAATTAGGATGAAAATAATGTAGGTGAACCCACATGTATCAAGATATCATGCCCAGGTCAACAGCTTTCTTTGGTGTGGGTCCCAGTGCCCAACCCATGCCAAGAAAGCTGTTGACTTAGTCTTAATTCAAGGGGGAAAGGGTTAACTTTTGCTATGCAGCTTTATGCAAGGTAGCTGCTACTATTGTTAACTTGCTTGTTTTTGTAGGATCAGTGAAACCTACAAACGACCGACCTGCCACTGTCAGTCTTCTCGATGTCTACATCTTCTCTCTTTTATGTGTCTAGCAACAGGGAACCTAATAGGGTGGAGCCTTCATTCTAAATTGCCATAAGCAATGTTGAAATGCGTTTGATGTATGTTGTTAAAATAAAACGTTTAAATTGATACTTGTCCCAAAGTCATATTTTGCAACATTAATATGCACATTTGTATACATGCATATAGTCAATTCTTTTTGATGACAGGGTGCTGCACCTGTATTTAAGTTGGGTACAATAAAAGTAACTCACCCGCTTCATGTGATCCAATAGGTTTTTAATTTTGAGCTCTTCCACCAGTGAGGTAGGAATACCATATACGTCTATGGACTCTGTCCACCTCCTGTTTTGTACTGTGGCACATTCTGGTTTCTTCATCACTACAAAAAAAAAAAAATTGAATTAGTTACAGTTTTAGTAAATGTTGCTTAAGTCTATGTTACCAGGTAACAAGTTTATTGCCATGGAAATTAATTGAAAAACCCTGACCTGGACACATGCTACCAAGCTGGGGCCTGACCCACAGACTGGTTTATTTTTAACCCTTTCCCCCTCAAACCGGCCAAAACCGGCCGGTGGTCAAATGTCGTCTGCTTCAGTGTTTTCAACTAATTTCAACAGCTATGAAAAACAATTTGGCTGAGAAATGTTCATAAGACTTATCAAGATCACATGCCCCAGGTCAACAGCTTTCCTTGGCATGGGTTGGGCACTTAGTGCCCAACCCATGCCAAGGAAAGCTGTTGACTCAGTCTTAATTCAAGGGGGAAAGGGTTAAGCAATATAGTCTTACTATCTATGATACACTTATCACATTTACCAAGGAGTGAAACTCCTGCTCTTACAGTTCTAAATTCACTAAAATACTGCCAATCACACAGGGTGTTGAACAAGGGTTCATTTTGGCACATTTGGTATATAGCAAGCTGGGATATATGTTCTCTTTTTTTGTTCCTTCGTATATTTTATATGGTTGTTGACTTCATCCCTTTCGGATGGTACATGTAGTAATGTGGATGGTGTGGTGTGCTTGCAGTTCACCAAAAAAAAAAAAAACAAACAAACAAACTAACAAACAAACAAAAAAAAAAAGAAAAGAAAGAAAAAAAAACAAAACAAACTGTAAAAGATGCTAAACACACTCAATGTTGGTCTTCTGTTAAAATGGGCAAACTGACTTCACGTCCAGAACAAGTATGAATGGAAGGTATCTTCACGAGGAATTTGAATCTTTTACTCATGATTTGTTTAACGGTAATGAGAAAACGACTATACATGTAGCCGTGATTAGCACTTTAACCCTTTCCCCCTTGAATTGAGACTGAGTCAACAGCTTTCCTTGGCATGGGTTGGGCACTAAGTGCCCAACCCATGCCAAGGAAAGCTGTTGACCTGGGGCATGTGATCTTGATAGGTCTCATTTGCAATTCTCAGTCAAACTGTTTTTTATTACTGTTGAAATTAGTTGTAAACGTTGAAGCAGACGACATTTGACCACCAGCCAGTCTTGGCCGGTTTAAGGGGGAAAGGGTTAAGGGTTAAATAGTATCAGCAAGCACCTGGTGTCACAAATGTTGTTTGCTACTTTGTCACTGACAATATGTGCCCAAAGGGTGCTTAGGAAAGCTGTGGACTCTGCCTCCACAGGGTTAATTACCTTATAGTGTTTTTGTAACCATGGTAACTGCAACCCACTTGTAGTGATGTCGTACCATTTGACCAACCAAAGCCTCACATTGTCACTGTTGCTCACCACAAACAGAATCTGATCTCAATGATAAGCTGTTCAATTTCCCCCGCACGCATGCATGTATAATCATAATACGACGAGATGGTGGCCACCGGAGGTTGCCAAAAGTCTTGGGGAAAAGGACAACCTTTATCCTCTAGACAATGATCGAAAGGTGAGGCTCGAAATATTCTTTGAAGACACCTCTTCTTGTTTCTTGGTCTGTTCATCTTATCGTGATTTTGTTCCATTGACCTGCATACCTGAACATTTTTGGGTACATTGCCATATGTGTATCTAATATTACAATATGTACTAAGCTATTTTTGGCATAGTGCACAAATAGCCCAAGGAAGTTGTAATTTTGTCCCAAAAACTGATTTGCAACACTCTCCTTGGACATGGAGTTGTAATATACTCTTCCCGATCCTGTGGTCCTCATCACCATTCACACCTTCTGCTGTAGCTGCACAGGGACTTAGCCTACACTAATTGGCCATTTGTAAATAGCTGTCAAATATTGACATATATTAATCACATTATCAATTAACTTTATTTCACTTCATTAAATGCATGGCCTCATCATGAAATGATGGTTGATTCAGGCATGTCAGATTATAAAAGGTGTGAATTGTGATGCAACTTTTTACAGAAGGGTCTCTACTGTGTATCTTAGTCCATGCAAATGAAATGTCTCTGATTTTTCATATTGCATGCTTTCACCAATATTTTTCAGAAAAGTGACAAAATGAGACACGAAACAGAGCCAAAATTACACAAAATAACATTTTGTTCCTCGTTGAAGAAATAAAATGGGCTGTGGTATGGCTCTAAAACCTATGTGGACAGTACCTGAGAAACACACAAATATAATTTCCTTTTTGCCCTGTGATGATCAATTTTTTTCTTGGGGGGGGGGGGGGGGGTTGAAAAGATCTACACAGAAGTTGTGGCATTACTGCTCCTGTTTGTATGATATAGTCATAAAACTCTGTCACTCCACAAATTGGTCTGAGTGACTGTTCAGGAAATACTTGTCTCTGTACATCTGGATATGCTGCTGTGAGACAGTGCTTTGGGTGTAAACACAAGAGAAATGAATGTAGAGGAGGAAAGCTTGCATGCTAGTATGCACTGTGCAAACAGTCCCCGCCAAAATGTATAACATCAGGCCTGTGATATACCAAGATGAAACTTGGTTGAATGCACACCCCAGTTTTGGTAAATGCAGTGATACTGACAGTGACAGTGGTAGTGATGGTGACATGGAGGGGACAAATCATCATCTGATTCAGAGGAAGAGATGACCAGTCCTACTACAACTGATGATGCCACAAGTCTTGGATGTACTCCATTATAATGTGTATAACATGTAAACAACAAAGTAACTTCACATCTCACAGGGAGTCAACACATTTTTGGATACAATAAGCAAGCTATCATACTCATTCTGGGGATAAATTATACATAGCCTACTTCATTATAAAGCAAGGGATGCTACTCATCTGGATATATTATCTTCTTCCATTATAAAGCAAGGATACTACACATCTCGGATTATAGGCCTAGCTCAAAGACACATTGTAAGTTATTTTTTTCAATTACACATTCACAGTCACCATGCTGCAATTCTGCATGTGCATGTGTAGCTGGATTTTGGCCACATGGCCAGTGCTCCAAATAGTGCAGTGCGCATCTAGTTGGCTGGTCAGTGTACCCCCTGTTGGGCTGGCATGAATATGCAGCCCAGCCTCTCTGAGCTCTTCTCTCGCTGAACAGACTGTAGGTTAGTTTTTCATGTACCTCTGTGTCTATAATGTCTGTAGTTTTAGTATATTTATTGTACGTGTGTTGTCTTGTCATATATAGGACCCCTGTATTTGTACATCTCATGGTCCCATGCTGATTTTTAAGCAATAAAGTGTTAATACATGTACTACTACTACTATTACTACTACTACTACTACTACTACTACTACTACTACTACTACTACTACTACTACTACTACTACTATGATGCCACCAACAAAAGTTTTGTCTGCCGTCAGTATTTTTGTCCCACATGTACATACCACCATTCTTTTTTGCATTCAAAACCTCTGCTTTTCGTTGCAGGTACCTCTGCATGGATCGACTGCCTTTCACCTCTGAAATGTTAACATTTGGACATCAGTTAAATAATCTTTAAATTTGTCTAAAACATAGTAGTACTGCAAGTTAGGTGGACAAGAATACTTGTATATGGACCAGATATCAATTGTACTGATATACTTTAATGCTAGACCTCTTTTTCTCTGTGAACATGCACCAATAAATGTTCACCCATATCACCAAACGATTGAAGGTAAAGTTCTATAGCTGTCAAAGGATACATTGTAATAATGCCTGATCCCCACATAGCATCCTATGTGGTTACAGCATTGAAGTAAAGGGAGCCTCACTTGTGGACTTACATACTGAACATTATGTACAAAACCATCAAAACGATGACAAAATGTAGAATATTGAGTACTTTTTACTCTTCTTAGAAACACAAATCAGAAAGTCATACGGGAACAAATACAGAATATTGTACCTTAAAATATACTAAGGGCAGTGGGGCCATCCTGCTTAAATGAGTATCATTAGAGAGTGCCCCCAAGTGGCATCTTTAGAAAATACTTTTTATTTTTAATTTGCAAAGATGGTAGTTTCAAGCTTTTACTGTGCAAACAAAACATCAAAATAAAATAGTACCATGTAAATTCTGTCAGATTTCACAAATCTAGATTGATGTCAAGAATTTCTGTGCAATATATCCAATCATAACTTATTTTGAAACCTATTTGTGAACCTTTGATTTGGTGTAAATTTTCAAGGTTGAAAATTATTATTACCTATTAAGAAACACTGAATTCCCAATCTTTCAGAAGAAATTCTAAAAATCTAAAAAGAACAAGTTTTAGCCATCTATCTTAAATATATAATGCCACAATGGAAATTAATATCAAAATCAAGTTCACATAATCAGTACAGAGGATGTAACCTGTGCCACTATTGTTACAGTAATAATAGGGGAATATGATGAAATTGACAGAAAATAGAACAATGCATACCGGTATGTCTAATAAAACACACATTCAATTTAACATTGAACACCAAATCGAAATGCTCAGTTATCTGTGTCTATATTATGCATTTGTTTTTAATTGTGCATTGTAATTACAATATGTTAAAAATATTAATCTTCTATAAATATGGGTATTTAGCTAAAATCATACTTAGTGCCACCGAGCTGGCACATTATAAATTATATCGAGATTCCCCATCAATTCGTCTTTGGAGAAAAAAAAATTGTCTCTTATAAACTACTGACATTTTACTCTGACTTTTTTCTTTTTAAAGTATTTGTTCTTCAATAATAGACACATAATTTTCTTTATATAAGCACATTGTGATCTGTTTTAAACAGCATTATGCTAATCTGTATTTGGGCACCAGAAATCTTTTCCTTCCTCCAGTTTTAGAGATCAAAGTATCCCCAGGACTGCAGTTCTGCCCCACAGTGAATGCAGGAAAAGCACATAGATGACTATCAACTGTCCCTGTTCAGGGTTGTCTGAGCAGGAACAGAACACAGAGTACAATGTACATCACAAACTCTCCACACCTTTTGGCTCCTTCTTCTTTTGGATCCACTCATCTGAAGTAGACTTGGCCTTTATGGCTTGCAGTTTCTTCTCAATAAATTCCTGTTGAGCTCTATCCACTGGAGGACATTCTTTTGTTTCCTACAAATATGTTACTTTCAGGATTCATAACAGGTTTGGAGTGACTATCACCAATTGCCAAATAAAAATCAAAAGTGCAATAAAGTATACACATTTTCTCAAAGCTAACCAATCAAAGATAGATTTTATTGCACTTCAAAAAAAAAAAAAAAAAAAAAAACATCACACATGGATGCAGTAATCACACAGATAGATCAATCCTGATTGTTTCCCATCCTTCTTATTTTGTACAGGACACACTTATTAATTATTGTAGTCCATGCAAGAAAATATACCCTTTTGAAAAAAAGTATCTTTTTTTCAATTTTCACTTTGTTCTCAGGTTACCTATATTTTTACAAAATTTGCATTACAGGGATGATCATGCAGCTTCAGTATTATTTACACAGCTTAAAAAATTAAACAGCTTTTTTACCCATAATATGTATTATTATCTAGGGTAGAAGGAAATACATTGTGCCAATAAAATTCATGTGTGGGTGAGTGGGGGAAGGGTTCTCTCTCAACTCTTTGAAGTGCCCAATTTTGGACTGAGTCAACAGCTTTTCCTTGTGCACATTGGGCGCAATGCGGTCAATGCAAGCTGAGAAAAGCTGTTGACCTGGGGTATTCTCTCTGGAACTATAGGCATGTTGGCACTTGAATGAAAGGTCTTTTTATGAAGAATATGTATCTGGGATCCTAATAATCACTCAGACTAGTTGTACTAATAAGTAGATCCAGGGCTTGACATTAAGGCAAGCCCTATTGTCTGGGACAAGTAACTTTTCAGCTGGGACAAGTAAAAATTTTGAGTTGAATAGGAATTTAACCCACTACTTGTCCAAATTTTACACAAAACTGTTCAGGGACAAGTCACAAATATCCTTAATGTCAAGCCCTGAGATCGACTTAAGACGTGATTGGCAATGAAAGAATTAAGGTAAAATCATCTAGTTGTTTTCTCCTGTGGTAAGAACTGTTTGGACAAAAACATATCTGTGGATGCATATGTGTCACTGTTCAACTACAGTTTGCCTGCTTGGCTGACCCACTTGGACATCTTCATCTTCCAATACCGGTCACACAAGAAATCAAGCTGAACAGCCATCCTTATATTCAGCATTTTAGCAAATACTCATCTTATATATATACACCAACAGAGCATTTTAATCAAATGTAAAGCTTTTAATCATGATAGTATTAAAAATCATATGGAATGATCGAGTGAAAAGAAATACAATCCGGAGAAAAAGACAGCGACTTGACATTGCTTACTGTTATCGTTGGCTCATCATAGCTGTGAGAACTTGCACTATGGCTGTACGTGTCCGTATAGCTACTTGACGTATGGTCCTCATCACTTGACAAGTCTCTGCTTCTTCTGCAGCCAGAATCAAGGGCATTGGTGAGGTAAAAGAAATTAAAAGTGATCTTCTTGGTATTGCTTGCCAATCCTACTTTCCTGCTCTGGTCCTCAGGGGAAAGTTATCTAAAAAGACTAACCTATTCCCTGTTCTAATGTGCTTGTTCATCCATCCTAGCCCTGTTTGTAAAAGCTTTTAATTTTAAGTTGCCCCTAGGACAGATGCTTGGAAATTTGAACTTGCCTCAATTCTCAATTTTACTTCTCCCAGGCTAGGGGACAAACAGGGCATAAGAAATGACTCCCAAGAAATGTGCATGGTGGCAGCACCTATTTTCTTCTGTCACATGACCTATGACAACCAATGAATGAAGTAGGAACTGTTTATCATCCAGGTGTCGCCACATGTACAACAGGTGGTTACAATGGGGTAAGTTAACTGTGTCAACTACAGACACATGGCCCATTGGACAGTGTTGCTTGGAAAACAAATGTTCCTTGAAAACTGATGTGGTTGGGCGCTTTCATTTGACATTTCTACCCAACATTTCCCAGCAAAATAAGCTCCAAAAGCAAAATGAAGCCTCTGATGATTGTTACAGTTTGTGCTTTCTGTTATTCTGACACTCACTTTTTGGGGCAAGTAAAAAGCGTTCAAGCAAAGCTTTGAAATTGACATGTACCTGGTAAACTAACATTTTGTTAATTTAATTATATGCAAAATATACACCTTATACTTTTTCCCCTTTTCTTTAACCAAAGTAATTTAGCCTTTCCTGGTTCATAAAGATTGGGCCACCAACTTTCCTTGGAGTCAGCATACATATACATGTGTAGTATGCCACTTTCACCAAGGCATGCTATTATTTACAGTTCTCATGCAAAAGGATTTCCATCGATAATAATATTAAGTGCACTGTAAATGTTCAAGCAGATGACATGTGGACATCCAGGCTCTTGTGTGTGGTTTGTGGAGGAGCAAGTGGGGGTTACTATGGCATATAATTCCCTTAACTCTTTTCTTCCAGGAAGGTGCTTTTCAAAACTCTGAATTTTTTCATTTCCCTTTTTTTCCCAAAACTCAGTGTCCTTTCATTTTAAAACTACAAATGTATGCAAATTCACAACCTAAGATAAAATTTCAAGCCTTGTTAAGTGTACAAGTAGATCTATGATAAAATAAACTAGTTTGATACGAAAGGTCAGCTTAAGTAAGAGAACTCTCATTTAGCTTTAAAATGAAATCATTCTGTTATTTATAAATGGTCTCAGGCAATCCATATATGAAATGTCAGGTGCATAAATACGGTTTTCATACCTTGGTGTATACACAACAGATCGTACGGATGGCGCTGATGTATCAGTGTCATCCTCTGTCAAGCTTTCAGACTCAAATGTGTCAGTGTAACCTGATCTGACTGTAGATTCAAACGTGTCAGAGTACCTGGCACTAGACGAACTTCTCCCAGTGGATTCAAACGTATCAGAATACTGGAAACTGGTAGAAGTGCGAGCTGTGTCAATTGCTTCAAAGTCGTCTGAATAACGAACACTCTTTCTTAGAGATTTACTCCTTGGTGTTGGGGAGGCAGCAAGCGTGGCTACAGAATCGAAATCTTCGGAATATGAGTACCCAGCATCAGTTTTAGTTGATTCAAAGTCCTCAGTGTAACTGACACTGCCCCTTGGATCAGTGATGAGATGAGAGCCTTTGTCTTCTTGGAAGCTTGTACGGATCGGTGAACTCCTGGAGTAACTGGACCTGAGAGTCGTAACGGCATCAGCTGAGCTACTATCCGACGCTTCTTCAAAACTGTGTACTGTGGCCGTTTCATAGGTTCCACTGTCACTGCTTTTTGAACTTGTCATGATGAGCTATTCCAGGGTGCACTGTTGTCAACATTTGTTTTTATACTTTACTGAAAGAAAAGCATGATTTATATGAGAATCAACAGGAAAATTAATATGCTTCTTGTGAGTCTGTCAGTTCACCTGTCAAAATTTGGTCTTCATAACACAGAAATGTTGATACGCCTCACACAGAGCATGCATTTGTTTTCAGGGTACAGTCCATAGATTACGGTGGTCTGCCTCGTATAAGGCCACCCCAAGTGCCCTGGAAATCTGGCCTTATGTGAGGGGTGGCCTCACGTGAAGGGAAAAATAAAATAACAAGAGGGCTGTGTGAACAGCCCGTGCCTCAGCTGATCTTGACAGTCATCACACTTGCAGCTCTATGAACTTGGGAAAGAATCAAGGACACCATGTTCTGAGTAAGTCTGACCTTTATAGAAGAACACCTACATGTGCAACATCAAAGTTCAAGGAGTTCTCAAGTTATAATGAAGAGTAAAATTCATGTATGTTGCACTGTGACCCCAGAAACGAGGTCAAGGTCATTCATGTACTGTCTCAGCATGACCTTCATACAGAATAATTAACATGTGTAGCGAACTCAAAACAGATCTCAAGTTATCAAGTAAACAGTAAATATAGTGTCAGTTGTCCTGTGAATTAGCCTTAGAATGCCCATTGACTTACATGGTAATCAATAGGAAAGCTGCATTGAACGATAAGTACCCGAATTGAAAATCCTTAAAAATCAGGAATCCAAAGCAGTGCCACCTAGTAAACAACTGTTTGACCCTTCCATAACAATATATCCATCACATTTCAGCTTAATCTGAGGGATGGTTCTGAGAACAAGTGAAAAATAGCAAAACCATACAATAAATTCATTAAAAAAATTGCAGCGCCACCTGGTGAACAAATTGGGAACTAGAGGTCCCCGGAAGTGTCTATGTATGATATCAAAGCAATTGGGCGAGTGGTTTCAGAGAAGAATTTTGAAGGTTTGCCCCCCCCCCCAAAAACAAAAAAAAATCATAAAAAATCCAAAAATCAATAGAGCGTGACCATTTGAAACACTTGGTAGAGACCCACCTAAGGCACATCCCTACGAAGTTTGAAGTAAATCTGGTCAATATTATTAAAGCTATGACCATTACAAGAAATTCCCATGTTAAGTTTTCCTATTAAAACTTTTGTAGAGATTTTTGAAAAAAAATCATAAAAAAATCCAAATTCATTGGAACATGACCATTGGAACAAACCTGGTAGACACCCACCCAAGGTACATTGCCACCAAGTTTAAAGTAAATCTGGATGATGGATTTGGAGAAGAAGTCGAAAATGTAAATTAGCATTAGAATGCCCATTGACTTACATGGTAATCAACAGGAAAGGTGAATTTACCCCAAAGGAGCCGACTTGAAAAAATCATTAAAAATCAGGAATCCGCAGCATTCCCACACAGGGAAACAACTTTGTTTGGCCCTTCCATTAGGAACATATCCACCAAGTGTAAGCTTAATCTGAGTGACAGTTCTGGAGGAGAAGTCGAAAATATCTATAACACACAAAAATTCAAAAAAAAAAAAAAAATTAGAAAAAAACTGCAGCGCCACCTGGTGAACAAATTAACAACAGAGAGTCGCTAGATGTCTTCCTGTGTGATATCAAAGCATTTGGGTAAGCAGTTTCGGGGAACAAGATTTTTTAAGATTTGTCAAAAAAAAAAACAACAAAAAAAATTCATTTAAATTCCAAAAATCACTGGAGCATGACCACGTGAACAAAATTGGTAGAAACCCACCCAAGGTACATTGCCACCAAGTTTGAAGTTAATCTGGATGACGGTTTTGGAGAAGAAGCCAAAAATGTGAATTAGCATCTGAATGCCCATTGACTTCCATAGTAATCAATAGGAAAGCTGCATTGACCGGTAAGTACCAGAATTGAAAAAAATCGTTAAAAATCAGGAATCTGCATCATTCCCACATAGTGAACAACTTTGTTTGACCCTTCTACAAGGAACATATCCACCATGTTTCAGCTTAATCTGAGTGATGGTTCTAGGGAAGAAGTCGAAAATAGCTATAACACACAAAAATTCATAAAAAATTAGGAAAAAATTGCAGTGCCACCTGGTGAACAAATTAAGAACTACATGTCCCAGGGAGTGTTCCTGTGTGATATCAAAGCAATTGGGTGAGTGGTTTCGGAGAAGAAGATTTTTTAAGATTTACCCAAAAAAGAACAAAAAATTCATTAAAAATCCAAAAATCACTGGACCGTGACCATTTGAACAAACTTGGTAGAGACCCAACCAAGGCACATCTCCACCAAGTTTGAAGTGAATCTGGCTGACAGTTTTTAAGAAGAAGTCGAAAATGTAAATTGTGGACGACGGACGGACGACGGACGACAGACCCTCAAAAAACCTCAGCTGACTGACAAGTCAGCTGAGGTAAAAATACCATACTTGATGCATGGGGAAGTGGCCTGCGTAGAGGGGGTGGCCTCTCGCCAGGTAGGCCTTACAACAGGAGGACAACTGTATGGTTATATTTAAACTGTTAACTCTACTGGATTGCCATGTCAGATTAGTTGGTTGAAAATGCACGTTGTCCACTTGTTTTTACACATTATCACCACTGGCACGCCAAATTTATTAATATAAAGCTTGTCTAAACATGACCCAGATTTTAATGAACTTCATATCAACTCTCTCTCTCTCTCTCTCTCTCTCTCTTTCTCTCTCTCTCTCTCTCTCTCTCTCTCTCTCTCTCTCTCTCTCTCTCTCTCTCTCTCTCTCTCTTTCTCTCTCTCTCTCTAATCCAAACAACTGTGAAAATTTAAAACACAGTGAAATAGTATTTTAAGATTGTTTGCATAGGAATTATGTCCAAAACAGTGAAATTGAAACTACAGTGAAAAGTAAAAAATACAAAAAAACCATGATTTTTACACACTAAAATAACACAATTTACATAAAGTGCTGCATTTATCCCCTGCATCTGTACTTCCACCTTATACCATGTACATGTACATATTATAAGTCTTCCACTTGTTTTGCATCTGTACCATAGAGATGCATTGATGAACATGTACTTTTATATGTATGAGCTACAATTTTTGTGCTGGCTATTAATATATATATACACATATACTCTCAAATCTTATTTCTTAAATATGTTTACTTATTTTTCTTGTTGTATCTGTATTTTGTTTGGCAAATTTGATCAGGAAGTTTGCAAGTGGACATGGCCCATGCAGCTACCTCTGCAATGAAGGAAAAATTCAGTTCCATGTCTAGGCCTGTGTCAAGCATGTGAATCAAAATTATATTCAATGGAGTGTAAAGAGTTTGGACTACAGAATACGGTAACGTTGACCAGGAAGTGGTTCTGGACAAAAAGACACAAATATAATTCAAGGTTGATCATTGTTTCAAGATTCCAACCTTCCATGTGGAATCACTGTTCTGATTAATTACACCTACCTCCACTGTCCAAAGGGTATATCAAACAACAGGACTGCACTCTCCCAGTGAAAAGGTATGTACATGTGTGGTTACAATGGGCACCTGTGGCTAGCACATTGGAGGAACACTGGTCAGCAGGGTTTCTGCCAGAGTGAAAATTTAGGGTACTCAATTTCTCATATTTCAAAGTGAAAAAGTCTGACAATGAAGATTTATAGGGTATTTTGGGATAATATATGCTAAAATTGTACTTTTTCACCAAAATTTTAGAGTAAGCCAAAGTACCCTTGAAATTTTTTACGGGTATGCTATTTTACCTTTTTTACCCTCTGGCGGAAACCCTGATCAGTGATGGTGCTTTGTGGATCTGCTTGAATTTGTATAAATGGGTGAAAAATAACTGTATTTGCAATCTTAAATATGAGCTGGGCCATGGAAAGTCTCTTGAAAGACTACCTCATCAAAATATACTGTTCACAAAAATCTCTGGAATCCAAATAATGGTACAATAGGCAAGTTGCGAACAATGCCTAACTTATCACCAGCTAGCTACTTGTCGGCTGCCATTAGTCCAGAGGCTCCAACTCTCCCGCTGTTTCTAACTTTTTTACAAAGTCTCCCACCCTCCCGCTTTTCATATAAAGTTTCCCGCTTTTCAAAAAATTTAAGAAAAAAAAAAAAATTGAAAATGTTTTTATCGATCGGCAGCACCCAGCAGCGGTAAAAGAGTGACAGAGTGGTACTGTCTTCCTTGCGTTTTCACCCCATATACGCGTGAAAGCTGTGTCAAAGAAGGCGCTGCAAAACTATTTCCGCGTCACTTGGGCCCATCATGGCGATACATGGCGAAGCGTTCCTTGAAAACAGGAACGAAAATCTGACAAAGAAAAGGGCGAAGTACCAAGCCAGTACTTATTTAGTACATACACAAGGGCAGGAGAGTTTAGATAACTTTGAAGTTGTATACTTATATTTATGGTGTCATTTTTGCTGATTTCAGTCATGTATCAACCAAAGAAAGAGTGGTGACTTGATTGATCTTTTGTAGAAAACCATTTATTCACTCATACATATACTGTAGAAATGTCTTACTTTAGGTGCTATTTCAAGAAGTGAATCCACATTGCCAAATAGTTCTTCACCTTGTGCGAAAATTGAAAATTTGTTATCTCGCAGGACTTATTTTTAAATTTGCACACAAGATGATGAGAAATCATCTGAGTGGAAAACATAAGTTTTTTTTTATCTATTTCATAATTTATTTAGTCATATTGCAGAAATGTATTAGTTTTGGGGCCATTATAAAGAGTGAACCCACATTGAAAGAAAAATATGGCAGACAAGATGTGATAAGATTGCAGTACTGGGTAGACTAGTTCTGTCACCTTGTGTCAGAAGTCAGCTGGGTGAGATTTATCTTGATGTGTTGTAGAAATGAAGACAATTTGATGGCAAGAAAATAAAGGTGCTGACAAGAAAGATACATGTATTATTGTTTGCTTTTGTCCAAGACAGGCTTTTCATCAAGACTTGAAAGACTTTTCATGAAAAAAAGTATAAGCCCGTAAGGTGGGCCACCTTTCTGCTTACAATGTGAGGAAAACACTGCAATATAGCAGCTGTTCAATGATTATTTGCAGTATTGATAATGTCTTTTATGATGCCTGAAATGGCTCAAAATGGCTCAGAATGCAGCAAATAAAGGTTAAAATTTCAAAATTTCCCGGGGGGGGGGGGGGGGGGATGCCCCAGGCCCCCCTAGATGAGTTTCACGCCTTCGGTGCTCGCTCACGTACAACCTTCCACTTTGTACCTGAGGCAGGTTGGAGCCTCTGTTAGTCTTTAAGTACAATCTAGCAGATCTACATGCACATCTACAGATCTAGATAAGGGGACTCCTCATTTTATAAGACAATTGACTAGTCTGTTTATTATTTGATAAATGCATGGATGGAAGAACTGAACTTCTCATATACTGCATTCAAACTTTTCCTTAATGTATGCTATATTTTGAAAGGTTGTTGTACTGCCTGGCACAGCAGAGCATGAGAACTATGTTTGATGCATGCAAGGAGACTACACGTTCGTGTAGCCTCCTTGCATGCATGTGTCTCTTTTCAATGTGGCAAGTCAGTGTGTGCTATTGGTGGAAATTTTGAAATTTTGCAAACCATACCACCATGGCCAGAAAGAAATATACATGAAAGGAATTAAGGCCTATCATGTATGATGGGGGTCAGCCGGAAGCAGGATGTAGTACATCTACTATTGTGTGGGTTTGGCAGATGACTGAGTACCCCATTGCCACAAAGAAACACCCTCAATACTTTGTTAAAGTGAGACCTGGTGCTCCATCCAGACCATATTCCATGGAAGCTGCATCTTGTTCTGAGTTAACCCAAAATATTTTTTTCCAACAGTTAACTCTAAGGCTAAGTGGAGCACATAGCCTTAGAGGTAACTGTACCATACTAAGCACCATGTTACAATGTACACAAGGTAATGGTGGCAGCTGCTGGTTTCAGTACACTGTAGATGTGTCCTGACATCTGTATATCTGTTATTCAGATGTAGTAGGAAATTATGAATATGTAAATAAAAAAAATCTTCAAAAAAAAATATATGAATCAGAAAATCTTAACAAACTATGAGACATAAAAGTTAATTTCTCTCAGAGAAATGAAAAGAACACATTCTGCTGAAAATATTATGAGAAGGAAATTACTACATAAGTAGTAGTAAAATAATAAAACTACACGAGTGAGAGTGACTGGCCGTAAATTCTGCATGGCACAAGCGTTCCCATGGAGAGGAAGGGATACACTCGATGGCCCGCCTGTGGCGGGCTGCATCTCGTCTATCTTTCCGCTACATGGGTACACTCGTGCCATGCAGAAGGATACACGAAATGCAGCCCGACACAGGCGGGCCATCAAGCGAATCCTTCGCTCCACGGGTATGTGAGTGCCATGCAGAATTTACGGCCAGGTAATTGCAAGAGTGTTGTTTTATTTTTATCCCTTGTATGTGTAGTCCAGAGTATTCTTGACCATTTCACATAAAAAATTGATAGTGTTGTGTCGAAACAGCCATCAACAACAAATACCGAAGCAGACGATAAATCAAGATCCTAGATGCGCACACAGGAAAAAGTTGTCAGTGTGAAAGTCGGGCATGCACACGACCGTTCTAAACGGGCATGTGGATTGGCAATAAATTCTACGCCGTGCAGAATGGCAGGTCCATGGTAACTCTGGACTACACATACATGGGACAAAAACTTTATTGCACACTATGTCCACATGGGGCTAAGCCAGGCTTAGACTAGGGCAGTACAAAAAATGTGCGCCCACTGAGGCAAACTCTCTGTATAGCTGTAGAGTCTGGGTATGAAATTTCTGCCAATGTTTATAAAGTATGTGCACTAATCTGTAAGGGATTTGTGTGCTGAGAGTAAAAAATTTCAGCACAGATATATACTATGGCTTTCAGCACCAATTTCTTGGTTTAGTTGGAGTTTTGGCCAAGGAAAACTGATAATGATACGAGTATATTCCTCAGGGCTTGAACCATGTTGAACGCTGAACACAACATTGTTAGATAGTGCATACAGCTACCACAAGTAGCTTGTGGTAGCCCTATTGATAATGTCAACTTACTCATATTCATCTCCCTCTCCAATTTCAATCATCTCTTTCTCCCTACTGCCAGTACTAGAACTTACTTGGAATTTCCCCAAGTCTCCATTTTCTAGACTATAGACTAGTATTGGCACTATTCAATAGTCTATTGGCAGTATTGCTATTGGCGTGGGCGATTGGCGTGTGGCTTCTTTCCTAGCGGTGAGTCTAATCACCGAAGGACACCAGATGACACCGCAGGACACCTCAGTACACCGAAAGACACCGACGGACACCGAAAGACACCGACGGACACCGAAAGACGGCTAATTTTGTGTTTTAATTGTAACCTGGGGATAAGCAAGCGCGAGAAGCGCGCTTGCTTGTCCCCAGGTAACAATTAGTGGGCCAACTCGGAGGATTTTTGTCATTAGCAGATTCAAGATTATCTTTCCTCTTCATCTGTAGTGTAGGCCAACAATTTGGTCCGACCAATCTGATTTACCGATCAGACTGCGCCAGAAGCTACGTTGGCACAAACGGTTCGGATTCGTGGCATTCTAAAGTGACCTCCGTGAGAGGGGGCGGGGGTGGAGGCGGTACGATGATGCTAAATTTTGTGTTCGCAATTGTAACATGGATCAAGCAAGCACCCTTCGTTTGCTTATATTATTTGGCAACAGTAAGCGTCAATTAAAGCTCACATTTTTGTTCACTATTGTACCCATTTTCCCAAAAGGAAACTTATACACACGTAACTTGATTTTTACAGGTGTAAATGTACCCAAATTTTACGAGATTATAATACATTGATGACAGATTTTACAATAATAAAGCTTAAAAACAGAGAATAATGAACTGCAGAGAAAAGTTACTAGATTAAATAAATGTAGCCACCACTCCCGATGTAGTATGCCATATGTGCAGACAATAAAAGATTAAAAAAAAATAATTAGGTGGTACTAATGTTAAAATACGGATTCCTGAGTTCAGAAAAAGAATGGAATTACTATATGTAGCTTATCATATTGGACAAAATAAAATTAAACAAAGGCAGGCAAGTTGAGAGAGAGAGAGAGAGAGAGAGAGAGAGAGACAGAGACAGAGACACAGAGAGAGAGAGAGAGAGAGAGAGAGAGAGAGAGAGAGAGAGAGAGAGAGAGAGAGTACACGGTTGATCAAACCAATCTAAGGCTTGAATGAATAACTTAATTAAACAAAAACATATTTATTGTGTATGGTATGTCAAACCATGTCCACAGCCAGTAATGCAACTGTAATATTACTTTAAAATGTTGCCAGGAACCGGATCAATCCAATTTTGTGGTGCATGCGATGGTTGTAGGAGTAAAGACATCAGGTTATAAATAGCTATGTCAAACTGTGAACATTTCATTCAGCTGAAAAAGATATTCTTGGCTAAAAAATGCTAAATACAATGCTTTAACACAAACAGAAACGCGCACAGGTCTACACTCGTATTTTTACTGTTCACAAGTGAACAGAACAAAGGCATCGCAACGCTCAACGCATGTGTTGCGCGCTGCGGCACCATGGTTCAATTTGCCATTATGTGTCTGTGTGATAAGCCTTTTTCCAAATATTTCGGAAAATTGAACGCAATAGTACACGAAAAAATTTAGGCGCTATTCTACACTTCCTGTTGCCATATAATACAAGCAAACAAACAAACTTATCGGTGGAATTGTTTATTTTCTTATCTTGTTTCTTCTTTACAACACAGGCATAAATTCCGAGGGAGGAAGCCTGTGAATCGTTTATTTGACGTCGGACGGAGATGACATGCAGGCTGCATGCCTTTGAACTTGTTATAGTTTGGAGACACAACTCAATTATATTAACACTCTGCTTTCCCCGGGAGAGAAAAAATCCTGTCTATCTTGACTGCACTTCAATCCTCAGTCTTGCAATGTATTTTGGTATTAATTGCGGTTTGGGTACACGACTTCGTAACGCTGTATGGCTGTACGTATTTTTACTTGGTCAAGCTTCTGTTTCAGTAATTGTATCATTATGCGATAGCTACTATGGCGTACTTACATTAAAATGTGGGACTTTCAGGTCATGGAATGGTACTAAACTTCATTTATACAAAGTTAAGTTCAGATACGCTGCATGAGTGCACAAGAAATTTTGTTTTTGCACTAAAAGGTTATTGAATCACCCAAGCCAAAAATGCACATGGTTGATAAATTTACATAAAATATTTGTCTGCTGATGATCGGCAGTAAGAAAAATGAGAGAGAGAAAAAAAACAAACAAAACATGACTGAGACTGACCAGTCAGGGTGTCCTGGTAGCTGGTCTGTTTTACCCTGGGGCCAGGACTCAGGAGTGTGCTGGGCTTATCAGTTCCATCAGTCCCAAGGGATCAGACTGACTGGACTTCTAGGCAGAACAAGCCTGGCAGAGTGTACCCTCTGTTAAAAACAGACTACATACAGAGCTTACAGTCCTCAATGACTGATTTTCACATTTGGTGAATTTTGAAAAAGTGTGAGGATTTGTGTCATCTAAATGGACACTTTCATGTCTTTGTTTTCTTGTAAATAGTGAGATGAAGCCTGTTCCTCATAGCCATTTACTGAGTCATACAGTGCACGTCTCAGTTCACAGGTACATGCACATGTAGTTTTGTGACAGCATCTGTTTAAATTAAAGTGTGTGTGTCAACACACACTTTCTGTTTTTCCTTTCTTTCTTTCTTTCTTTCTTTCTTTCTTTCTTTCTTTCTTTCTTTCTTTCTTTCTTTCTTTCTTTCTCTCCCCCTTCCTTCCTTCCTTCCTTCCTCTTTCTTTCTTTCCTTCCTTCCTTCCTTCTTTCCTTCTTTCTTTCTTTCTTTCTTTCTTTCTTTCTTTCTTTACCAGCAAATTTGTCCGACACTTTTCTCGGACACTATTATACGTAGAAACTCCAAAGTTGGCATGATTGTACCTCCATACAAGGAGTTTGACCGTTTTACACAGAGGAATGAAATTGTTTAAAATTATGCAAATTAGGGGCATTTAAAATTTTAAATCTTGAATATCTTCAAAAGTATAATAGATAGAGGTTTCATTCCAACTTCTACTTGGGGGTTATTGACCTTCCTCCATGATCTCAGCAACCACAGCAGTTGCTGACTTCCAGTTCCAGTTCAGCGTTATGAACAAGTTTATGACTTGCGTTTGAAAATTAGAAAATGTTGGTTCGTGTGCATTTTTAAACTTGGAGATACCATGGAAGTATTATGGAGATACCAACAGAGGGAATTGTAGGTTTATGTGAAAAAAAATCTGCAAGTGGAATGACTCGCGTTTACCGAAAGTATGTGTATCTAAAAATAGCTTACTTTCGGTCGCTTTCTGTTGCTTTCAGTAATTAGACGGAACACTGGAATTTTCTCTTTCTTTCTTTCTTTCTTTCTTTCTTTCTTTCTTTCTTTCTTTCTTTCTTTCTTTCTTTCTTTCTTTCTCTCTCTCTGTCTCTCTCTCTTTCTTTCTTTCTTTCTTTCTTTCTTTCTTTCTTTCTTTCTTTCTTTCTTTCTTTCCACTACCTTATTTGTTCGGAGCTTTTCTCAGACACCGTGCAAGCTACAATGTTTAAACTTGTCACGGTAACAGAGCTAGTAGGGGAAATTGACTATCTGAATTTAGACACAAAATTTTAATGGACACATAGGTTTGTGAAACCTGCCAATATAATGGACAGTATATGAAAGTTGTAGAATTTGACATTATGCTAATAAGGGGCATTCAAAAATTTAAAAGTTGAATATCTCGAAAACTATTATAGATAGAAATGCCATTCCAACTTCAATTTGTAGGTTTGTGGCAAAGATGCATCCAAAGAACTATGAACCAAAGTTATAAGATCTTAATTTATGCAAAATTTAAATCTTGAATAGCTTAAACACTATTATAGATAGAGGTGCCATTCTAATTTATGGGTTTGTGACATAGCTGCATCCAATGAACCATGATCCAAAATTGTACAATTTTAATTTATGCAAATATAATGAATACTAGAAATTTAAATCTTTGAATAACTTCAAAACTATTATACATAAAGGTGCCACTCCAACTTATATTTTTAGGTATGTGAAATATCCGCATCCAATGAACCACAAACCAAAGTTGCAGGCTTTTAACTTATGCAAATTAGGCAAATGCACAAAATCAAAGTCTTTAAATCACTTCAAAACTATTACAGATAGTAGTGTCATTCAAACTTCACTTAATAAGTTTGTGACATGGCCACATCCAATAAACCAAGGACCAAGGCTGTAGCATTCAAATTTATGGAAATTAGCATAATACACAAAATATAGTTTATGTTGAACAATGGGAAAGTGTTGCATTTCAAACTGTTTTCATTTTGAAGGCACCCAGACAGATTTGACAAATCTTTTCTAGTTGTCTGACTATATGCTTGTGGAAGGGGGAAAATGGAGCACATTGTGTTGAATATAAAATTTGTTACATTGACACAAAATAAGTTACACTGTAATCATAAATTATATATGATGTCAAGTCAGATTCACATATTTAAGTATTTATTAGAACAACCAACACTCAATCTTTTTTGTGTAAAAAAGCTCATATTCACCATGCATACCCTGTTAAGGGAACCCCATGTTTGGGTCCAGTGTGGCTACAAAACAGTTCTGTTCACTGCATGGTGATTGGCTGATGGTCAGGTTTTAGACAGGATCCACTGAATATGCAAGTCTGCCTGCATTGCTCTTAAAGGGCAGGTCTCGAAAAAGCAGCTGCTGTCTATTTTTACCCATTTCGTATGGAATACTTTGAATCAGAATCTGCGAAGCGCATGACGTCACTTGGGGAACTCGTTTCACTTGCACAAGATGGCACACAACTACCGTACATGGTCGATGTCGATGTGGGGGAGTGTTTTTTTTATGTGGACAAGATTGAAGAGAAAGACAACGAACCGAACATTGAACCAAAACCTTGCAAAATGTCGGCGGACGAAAGCAGCCCGTAACCAGCCAACGATCCTCATCCGTATGAGGGCTGAGAGGATAACCTTCCTTGGCAATTTTATTTGTTTTGATTTTGAGACTTTCAGCATGTTCAGTGAAGCAATTAATAACTAATGAAGCGTAAGTTTTGATACTTAGTCAATCACGGACTGAGGAGAGTGGAGGATGGCCCAGTCGACGATAAATGTCAGTGTTAACCGTTGCATTGCATAGCACAGTCGCTGGAAACCCACTAATTGAAATCTCTAGGCAGCTTCGCCGTCATTGTCACAAGACCCATACATATTCGTAGAAAGTCCACTGAAGCTTAGGCCCAATAAACGCTTAATGAATGAAAAAAATCAGGGAAGTGCATACAGATTATAATTTATGGCCCCAGGCCAGACGATTATCTTATATTGACAAAGAGAAAACAGGTATAAAAATTCAAAAATGTTTTAGAAACAAAATATTGCATTCCTAAATGAATTTTAATATATCTTGCAAAACGTACACGGCTTCTGGTCTACCAAGTTTCTCCACTGCCGTGCTCACGCGTCGACGTCTGGACTCGGGAGTCAACTTGGTGGCAGTAGCGCCACGACTTCTCTTGAGGGTGGGAAAGGGGTTTCCCGTACTGGCGTACTGGAGCTTTTTATTTACCGTACTGGAAGCCCTCTTATGTTACGTACTTCGTACTACTACTATCCAAAATTTTGAAAGATTTTTATTTTCCGTACTGCGTACTCTAGAAAAATAATTAACTTTATCCAGTAATTGTAGCTGTATCATCCAGAAAAGGTGTATCATCCAGAAAAGGTGATAACCCTGTCCATATCACCACAGTGCAAAGGTCAATCCGTATCACCACAGTGCAAAGGTCACTGAGAACTACTTTCCTTCTAAATTCTTGTAGTAGGCTCACGTCAAGCATGTAGTTTTCAAATGACCCAATTACTGGATCCTGCGTCACAGTTATTCATACGCAAAACTATGCAAAGTCTTGTTTGATGAAATAAACGTTGAAACTGTTTTTAATTGTCTTTCTTTTTATATTTAACGATGAAAATATAATTACAGCTGTAATTACTGGATAAAAGTAAAACCAGCCGCGTGGAGGAGACTCGTCAGCAGCCTGGCCTCGTTCCCGCGGCGGATCACTCCTCGTGCAAGCACTTGGAGTGATCCGCCGCGGGAACGAGGCCAGTCTGCTGACTCGTCTCCTCCACTTGGCTGGTTTTACTATAGTACCAGCGTCCTGAACCCTTCCCCCCTCCCCCTTTCTCTTGGGTCCTAGGACACTGGCCAACTGCTCAGGGGTTGGGTGTGCCTGTGGCTGTATAGAGAGCGTAGCACCAGGAATAATGTCGAGGTGGTATCGAAGCCAAGCATCCTTCATCATACCACCGACAAACATGGAGTCTTCAAAATGCATAGCACATAGCACGCTTGAGTTTAAATTGTAATCGGCAGCGTCTTTCCAGTCGACCGCAAACCTGTTCCATGCCACTCGGAGGCTAGGCCTGGCCCGTCTTGTTGCCTGAAATTGGTGTTGCCGTATCACGTCATTACCACAGAGCGATGGGGCATGGCGGTGACAAAAATAATATTAATAAGCTAGGTCTAAAAAATGAATTTGGTGCCAAAAACGATATTTTGCACATGAAAAGTATAGATAATCTAAAATTTTGAGTTGAGACCAAAAAAAATGTGTGTCCTATCAGTATCACGACTGCCCAGGTCGAATGCCAGATTCACAAACGTGTTCCCGCAGTGACGTCACCAAAGTGGATCTTCCCGATTGAAATTTTCTCTGACATCTTCGGTGGCGCAGTGTTTAAAAACACACACAAAAAAAATCCATTACACATATTATGTGTAACAAATGTACCTCATTATTGTTATTATGTCTGTGTGTGAACACAGACATATTGTTTTACCCGATATTCTTTCTTTCTTTCCGCTAGATTTTTGTGTCGCCTTAAACTCAGACACCGTGCAAGCTATAAACTTCAAACTTTGTATGGCTATAGCACCTGCAGTGAAGTTTTGCATATCGTTCTGAATAGTCAAGATTTTAAAAATTATGCAAATTAGGGCAATTAGAAAATTTCAATTGCTTCTGCCTTCCAAAGTATTCATCAGATTTTGATGATGTTGGACCCAAATTGTAGATATTGTAACACTGCACATTTTTGTAATTTACATGTGACCTCTAGATGTCAAAGGTCAAGGTCATTTGTACATTTGAAATATTCATCCAGCCATGACTCAGTCAATTTCCATCCAATTTTGATCATGTTGGACACAGATTGTAGCTACTGTAACACTGCACATTTTTGTAATTTACATGTGACCTCTACAGGTCAAAGGACCAGGTCATTTTGCCATTTGAAATATTCATGTAGCTATATAACTCGGTCAATTATCATCCAATTTTGATCATGTTGGACACAAATTGTAGCTACTGTAACACTGCACATTTTTATAATTTACATGTGACCTCTAGAGGTCAAAGATCAAGGTCATTTGGACCTTTGAAATATTCATCTAGCCATAACTTGGTCACTTTTAATCCGTTTTGATCATGTTGAGCTCAAATTATAGATATTGTAACATTGCACATTTTTGTAATTCATTTGTCACCTCTAAAGGTCAAAGGTGAAGGTTATTTGGACCTTTGAAGTATTCATCCAGCCATAACTCAGTCAAGTTTCATCCAATTTTAATCATGTTGAGCTCAAATTGTATATATTGTCACACTGCACATTTTTGTAATGGGTATGTGACCTCCAGAGGTCAAAGGTCAAAGTCATTTAGTCGTTTGAAATTTTCATCTAGTCATAACTCAGCCAATTATCATCAAATTTTGATCATGTTGGACACAAATTCTAGCTATATATGGGCACTTGTCTATGTGGGCAGGCGGGATGTTGCTGATATTTTGGAAATAAAGAATACTTTTTACAGGCAAATTCTAATTTCTTCTGATATCCAGATAGTTTTTGTTTACATTTGACCTCTAAAGGTCAAGGTCATTTTGCCTTTTGAATGTTTCATGTAGCCATAATTTGGTCACTTTCCATCCAATTTTATTCATGTTGGACTCAAATTGTAAGTGTTGCATATTTTTGTAATTGTGCAAATTTTTCACACACAGATACAGATTTGCTTTCAAGCAAATCTTTCTTTTCTAGTTTTTCTTCCTTCTTTCTTTCTTTACAGGCAAATTTGTCAGCCATTTCATTTGAAAAGTATTACATGTAGAAACCCCAAACTTGGCACAATTATACTTCGTTAGATAAAGTCTGGCCTTTTTATAATGAGAGGTCATGCTTTTCAAAATTATGCAAATGAGGGTTAATTAAAGGTTTAAATCTTCAATATCTTATATACTATAGTAGATGTGGTTCCGAGTGTCTAGGAGTTCGATCATAGCAAGGTAAAGGTCATGTCAAGCTCAAAGATCAATGTTAAGCCAAAATGTCATTTTTGGGGTCAAGGTTCACTTCAGGTAGAGGTCATCTCAAGGTCAAAGGTCATTTCACGGTCAAAGGCCACTATTGATGGTGGCTTTCTTCCAGCCATAACTTGGTCGGCGGAATATGAAAAGTGGGGTCTTGTCAGCGTGTATCCAGTCTCCTGACTAGATTACGCTGGCACAACCTGACTTTTGGAGCCTTCATACCCTGAAGGGAACCAGGTAGGGACTGGTTTATATGTGAATGATATAGGTGTATGTTGGGGGGTGGGGTGGTTACACTACCCAATTAGGTTGAGTCCTGTGGGGGCCAGAGTATGTAAGGTTTTAATCCAGTGGCTTTCTTTGGATCTGAGTATTTGGCTGTTCACACTTTCGAGATTGCTTTTGTGGGAGATGTTCTCTATTGGTAGAATTTCAAAATCCTGTGATGTGTTGTGGCTTGGGCGGTTAAAGTGAAGGCTGAGAGAAGTGTAGGTTTGCCTTTGGATGGTAGAGAGGTGTTGGTGTAGCCTTTTTGAAAGTGGTTGTGTTGTTTGGCCTGTGTATTGAGTTCGCTTTATTTATATGACTATGCTGATTTCTTTATGTTGTGCGGGGATTTCAACGCACGAATGGGAAATCTACAAGACGTAAATTCTGAAATAGATGATGTGCCTCAAAGAAATTACATTGACATGGTTAAAAATAAAAATGGGGATACTTTTCTGGAGTTTGTTAAAGACAGTAAGTTATGCGTGTTAAATGGTCGTTTTGACAATGTAAAAGACGATTTTACGTGTATAAATACCAGGGGGCGTTCTGTGGTTGACTACATGGTCGTGCCCCATGACTGTTTGAAGAAGTGTTCAAACTTTGTTGTTAGTACAGTAAACAATATAATTGATGAACATCGCCTATTTCCACTCATTTCTAATAACTGTAAACCCCCTGATCATTCCTTACTTTCTTGTGATGTTTACTGTTCTTATATTCCTAAAGGAAATGATGAACATTGCCCAAGGACGACAGATAACAATGTAATTATCAATAAACCGAAGTGGTATTATTTTGATAAGTCATCGGTCCAGTTCAGAAATAATCTTATTTGGAGACAAGCTATTTTGAGTTTTTTTAGAGAGGTTTCAACGGTTGCAGAACAACCAAAGAGATATTGACGAGTCATATAATATTTTTTGCGATGTACTAATAAAAGAAATGAATACTAATGTACCCTATAAATGCGCCTCTAAGGGTGTAAAAAGGAAATTTAAAGTGTATAAACCATACTGGACAGATGGATTGACTTCTCTTTGGAAAGACATGCATGCTGCAGAGGTTGAATTTCACAAATATAATGGAAGAAACCGAAATGTCAAGAATCTGTTACATGCAAGGTTTAAAGATGCACGTCACAAATTTGATAAAAGTCTTCGTAAAGCTGAAAAATTATATAATAAAAATATTGTTGATGAAATAGAGAGCTTTTCTGATAGGGACCCAAAACAGGTTTGGGAACATATAAAAAAGTTAGGACCTCGTAAAAAGAAAGCTAATATTGATCAAGTTTATGATTTAACAGGTGCACTTACATCAGATCCAGATATAGTTAGTGGTAAATGGGTTGAAGAATTTTCAAGGTTATATAATAATGTGGGGGATTTAGAGGATCACTCGCTACAATTTTTGCAACAAATAAAAGATAATTTAATCGAGTATGAAGAAACAGCTCGTTTCCCGGATGATGAGGAAGATATCTTAAACAGAGAAATTACATTTGATGAGGTAAGAAGGGTAACTAACAAATTAAAGTCTAAAAAGGCTGTAGGACCAGATATTATACCCAATGAGATGTTGAAAGACAATTCTGTGACGTTAGCATTAACTGTATTATTTAATAAATGTTTTCTTTATGGGCTCACGCCCTCAATATGGTTAAAAGCCATCATAAATCCGATTCCCAAAGGTGCTTCAAAAGACCCGTATTTACCAATGAATTATAGAGGGAGAAGCTTATTATCATGCACCAGTAGAATTTATTCTGGAGTTCTAAATAACCGAATAACTGATTACTTTGAAAATGTTGATGTTTTCGTAGATGAACAAAACGGTTTTCGTAAAGGGAGATCCTGTGAAGATCATGCATTTGTTTTAAATTCTATAATTCGAAATCGACTTACTAATAATAATCCTACATTTGTTGCCTTTATCGATTTAGAAAAGGCATTTGACCGTATTTTCCGTGATTTGCTCTTTTATAAACTTTTTCAATATAATATAAGCGGCAAATTGTATTTTGCCATCAAATCCTTATATTCTAATACTTCAGCGTCTATTCAGTTATCCCTTAATCAAACGCCATGGTTTAATACAAAACATGGAGTTCGTCAAGGAGACGTTCTATCTCCCTGTTTATTTAATTCTTTTATTAATGACCTTGTAGTACAGCTCAATCAGTAACAGCTGGGAATACATATAGAAGACTTGCATATATGCTCGTTGCTCTATGCAGATGACTAAGTTTTATTCTCAGAAAATGAGGATAATTTACAACAGATGTTAACATTCATGCAGAATTGGTGTGATAAATGGTTATTGAAGGTAAATCTTTCAAAATCAAATGTAATGCATTTTAGACGGCAAAGGGCCAAAAAAACTACTTAAAATTTCCATATGTATGGTAAAACAGTTGACCTGGTCGCAAAGTACAAATATTTAGGGGTCATCTTTGATGAATATTTAGAGTATAAAGAAAATGCCGATGTTTTGGCAAGTTCAGGTGGACGGGCTTTAGGTGTTGTTATTAATAAATTTAAAACTGTTGAAAATATTGGTTTTCAGACATTCACATGTTTATATGAATCTGGAGTTTTACCTATTTTACAGTATTGTTCAGGAGTTTGGGGTGGGAAAGATTTTGAAGAATTAGATCGGGTTCAAAATCGGGCAATAAGATATTTCTTAGGAACACACAGTAAAGCCCCAATACCTGGACTACGTGGAGATATGGGATGGAGAAGTATAAAGTATAGACATTTTGTTTGTATTATGAAGCTGTGGAACAGACTTTTAAATATGGAAGATGACCATCTCACTAAAAAGGTGTTTAATTGGGACTATAATTTGTGTAATCGAAACTGGTCTGCTGAAGTTCAGTCTATATTAGATCAGGTGGGATATGATGATATATTCAATGATAAGAGCATCTGTGATCTTAAAGTATTAGATCAAAAAATAAACATTTTAGAAGAAAATAACTGGAAATTGTCAATAGCGTCAAAACCAAAATTACGGACCTATATTTTATTTAAAGAGACATTTACTACAGAAAAGTATGTTCAAGTCCCAATTTTTAGTAGGAGGCAACGATCCTTAATTGCTCAATTACGTTTAGGGATACTACAACTTAAAATTGAAACTGGTCGGTACAGAAGGCTGGCAATAGAGGACCGCATATGTGATTTATGTACTCATAATATTGAGGATGAGTTACATTTTGTGTTTTCGTGCCCTCTATATAATGACTTGAGAGATAATTTTGTACGAAGCATTATATTACGCTATCCGGATTTCTCTCAGCTTCCCGATGTACAGAAACTTAAATACGTAATGGAAAATAATATCTTCTTATTCGGTAAATTTATTGAAAATTGTTGGAGTCGAAGGTCAGAAACTCTTTATAAACCAAATTGATGTGTATACATTTTTGTATACGATATTATCCCTGTTTTGATATTGTGTTGCACATATTTATTATTTATATTCTTTAAAACTGACTTATAAGCCCAAAGGGCTGGGTACTTTAAAATATTCTTTATAATGATACACAAATGATTGTGATTATGTATAGTACAAGTCAGTATAATAAAGATATATACATACATACATACATACATACATACATACATACATACATACATACATTGCACTTTGCATTTGGTGCAGTTGATCAGGTATACTACATTGGTAGACTGGCAGCTTAGGTGGCTGCGGATGTGGTTGACTAGGGTTGGGGTTTGGTAGCTGTGGCAAGTGGTCCCTATGTGTATATATTGGCAGGGTTGGCTGTTGGGAAGTGGGCATTTGTGGACTCGTGCGGATGGGATGATTGTGTCTTTTTCAGAAGAGATGTCAGGGCTGGACGGGGGCAGTGCTGCTTTGACTACATATTCTTTGAGGTTATGGAGTCTTTTGAAGGTAAGCATGGGGTAATCCTGAAACAGGGGTGACAGTAATGGTTTTGATAGGAAATGCTTTTCCGAGAGGTGTTTCAATGGCTTGTTTAGGTTTTGGAGGTTGGGGTGGAATGGGAGAACCAGTACTGGCCTGTGGGATGTATTCTGGGTTGTGTTGTATTGGAGTGTGTTTTCCCGGTGTATGTTTGGCTTTGTCTATTTGGGGTTTGAGGTCTTTGGTGGAATATCCTCTGTGCTGAAAGGCTGATACTAATGAGTCCAGTTCCACGCCAAGGATGGCTGGGTCGGAGATAATGCGGCGATAGTGGGGTGTCTGGCTGTAAGGGAGGGCAGTCTTTGTGTGAGGGGGGTGGCATGATGTCTTGTGGAGGAATTGCTGTCAGTCTGTGGGTTTCCTAAAGAGTCTAGTCTGAAGTTTACCATCCTGAATGTAAACTAGAGTGTCTAGGGAGGGGATTTCAGAGGGGGATGAGTGGAGCTCAAATTTAATGGAGTTGTGTGCTTCATTAAGTCTATCTCGGAAGACCACGAGGGAACTGTGGTCGTGTGGCCAGATACAAAAAAGGTCATCAATGTAACGTTGTAAGAAAAGTGGTTTCGGGCCCTGGATCTGTGGGAACAGTTGGTCAAGAAGTTTGTGTACATACATATTAGCATAGTTGACTGCGAACTTGGGACCCGTGGCTGTGCTGCAGGTTTGGAGGTAGTAGCGGCCATTGAAAGTAAAGTTGTTTTTGGTAAGAATGAGGGACATTAAGTCTTTGAAGACCTGTGGTGGGAGGGGAGGCTGGTGAGTGTTGTGTGGTATTAGATGGATGTGTTGTTGGTAGAAGTCTGTAACCAGGGACGTGTTATAGATGGACCACCAACGGGAGCGCCAATCCCTTTAGTGGTCAACTGGGCGCGACGACTACAAAGCGTGTTCACTAGCGCCACTCAAGTTAATCCCCCCTGTTCAGTCCGTTTGTTGTTCCATCTCTGTTTCCGCGTTTGGTTATATCGGGTTACATACATCAGGCTTACATCGGGTGTGCCATTGCACCAAGTTCAAAAACGGAGAGTTTTATGCGTGCACAACCAGTCTCATCGTTTGAATCAGAACCGCGCGAGTCCATCGATGTGTTTTTCGTTGAAATCGGCCGATAAAAGGGCTACTTTTTGTATTTTTTCTGTCCAAAATGATGCAAAGTTAGACAACTTGCGTGTGTAATAACTCCTTCCGCCGTAATCAGCAATAAAAAATGTAGTTTTAGATGGATAGTGTATGCCGGTAGGATCATGATGGTGGTTTCATTTCTTGTAGCTGAGTCCGGCGTAACCCTAATTTTGACTTTAAAACGTGGAACACGGTGAAAAATTTTGCACATTTCAGTCGGTGACGCGGTTATTCTCGCCTTTCATCGCGTGACCTGGCCCACGAGACTGCCAGCGGCCAGCGCGGACTGTGGTGTTGTGTTTGTTCAGCACGGAAGGTGCTTGCTCAAACACCCGATCACTTGAGCAGCGGCAACATAGATGGTACAAAGGGGGCCCCGCCATTGGTAGTCCATCTATAACACGTCCCTGCTGTAACTAAGTTGATGCCTTCTTTGTCTGGTATATTGGTATATAATGAGGATATATCTGGGGTACAAAGTAGGAAGTCATGTTGGGGGGAACAAACTTGGAAATATTATTAAGGAAGGAGGTGGTGTCTTTCAGGAGGTCTAGCACATATTGCACAATCTGTCGTAAATGGAAGTCAACTAGTTCATTGATACGGCTTGTGGGGCCATCGCAATTGGAGACTATGGGTCAGCCAGGTTTGTGTAAACCTGGCTTATGTATCTTGGGGAGGTAGTAAAAGATAGGGGTGCGAGGGAGGATGGAAGTGAGGTATCTGAAGCTGTCTTGTGAAATGAGATGTTGGTCTAAAAGTGAAAGTAGATAATTGTCTATGTGTTGTTTGTGTTGGTCCGAGGGGTCTGATTCTACTTCCTTGTAATATGTGGGGGTGTTGTAGTTGTCTGAGGGCTTCGGAGATGTAGTCTACCTTGTCTTGAATTACTATTCCCGAGCGTTTGTCTGCGGGTTTGATAACTGTATGGTCATTTTTCTGTAGGGCTTTGACTGCTTTAAAGTGTTCTTTTGTAAAGTTGGAGGGTGAGTTCGCGTGGAGGCGCTGTTCCAGGATTCTGGTGAGGTCAGTCTGGAAATGTTTGATTTCTGGGCAAGAGGAGGGAGGGGACCAGTTAGATTTGCGTTTGAATCAGGATGTTTGGTTTTTTAGCTGGATGAATCTTTGTGGAAATTGTATTGCAAATCTAACAGTCTGATGAATTCTGAAACCGTGGTTGGGCTGGGCACTTTGAGGGTGGGAGCAAAGGAGAGTCCCTTGTTTAAAACTTCACGTTCAAGTTTGGTGGGCTTATAGGTGGAAAGGTTGATGATAAGGTCTGGGAAGTTAAATTTGTCCACCTGCTTTTGTTTGGATGTGTGTCTGCATTTTTTTGTTTTTGAGCCTGAGATTATGCGTCTGTTTTTAGGAAGTTTATGGCTCAGGAAAGGGATTGGATCAGCGCATCTTTCCATTTGCTGTGGGGGCCACGGGTGTGGGGCTTTGTGGGAGTGGTGTCCTTGGGCCTGTATGTGGGGTTGCCTGGGATGTCTGGGGGCTGGTTTCCTTGCAAGGAGGCCTGTTCAGGAAGGGCGGAGGTGGCCTGTTCAGGAAGGGCGGAGGTGTCCCTAAGGGTGGGTGACCGTTTTTTGGCTGGTTTTTGTGAGAGGTGGGGGGAGCATAGTGTGCTCTATCAGTGCGCCTGTTGAAAGTCTGTATGGCTGGGGGAAAGTGGTTGTGAGTGCCTCATTGGCATGTTTGTATGGCAGGTAGAGGGACTGGTGTTTGGTCTTGTAGCAGCTGGGTGTAGGGGTATTGCAGATGGCCGGAGCCGTATAGGTTGTGCTGGGTCAGGTCTGTTGGGGACCTAAGGAGTGGCTGGATTGTTTTTCTCGTATCGAGTAGTGGGGGTGGGCCTGTTTTGGTGTGGGTGTCCGTGGGTGGGGGAGTCAGTGATTGGAACGGCTGTATGTGCCCCATGGAGGGAGTCATCTGGGGAGCAGAATGTAAAATGAGTGGTCCCAGCTGGTGTTTGTAGACTGTGGAAAGGGTATGAGGTTGGAAGATAATGTTCTTGTTTTTGGGTGTAAGTTTTGTGTTGCCGTGGTGTTTGTTGTGTTGGTGCTGTGGTGGGTTGTGAGCTTGAGGTCCTGGGTGGGTGTTGTGTTGTGTGTTGTATGTGTACCTCTGGTACATGGTGGAACCCGGTTGGGCCCCTGTAGGTCTGCCTGATCTGTCAACCCTGTTTGTATTGCGGGTTTGCAAAGTGTGGGAGGTGGGGGGGTTATCCCTGGCCTCTGAGATTGGGAGATGGCCTGGTAGGTATATCCAGTAAAGAGGGTATGTTTTGTGTACTCTGTTTGGTTGTGTGGTCAGTGTGGGGTGGAGTATGGATGGATCTGTGTATGGCCTTGTGTGTGTTGGTTGGGGATGTTTGGGTAGTAGAGTGTGTGAAGTTGGAATGAGAAGGTGGCTGGGTATTGGGTGTGTCTGTTGTTTCTTGGGAGGGGGGCGTGTAGGCAGTATCCCTACGTGGGTAAGGCCTCTTGAGGTTCAGTCTGTTGGCATAACATTCCGACACCGAATGTGCTTTACTGATGGCTCTGAGGGCTTCTCTGCTGCCATCTCTTTGTAGTATGTCTACCAGGTGGTCCTTGACTTTTACATGGACATCTAGCCTATCTAGGTAATGCTGTTCTAGGATGGTGGCTATTTGGTGGCCTGCTGCATCTAGGACTTTATCTCCATGTCCAGGTGTTCTGAGGGCTCTATGGCTGCTAGCTTGAGATGGAGTTTAAGGGGGTTGTGGTCTTGTGAAGTGGCATCTGAGAGGTTGGATAGGTGATGGCGCAGTTGTTTGATTTTGTTGTTAGAATTGAGAAAGGCTTTGTACTTGGGTTCAAAACCTTGATCAATTGCTGTGCTGAGTTCCTGGGGGGGAGAAGTGCGGATCCTGTATTGGATACATATGTCCCTTTGTGTGGGGGGTATCAGTTTTGTCTGATGGTGAGTGGTGGGTGCCTGTCTGTTGTGTATTGTGGAGGTTTTGTGGTGTAGGTGCAGCGTTGGATTACTCTTTGCTGTGTTAGTGGAGAGGGGAAGGGCTTGGTTGCTGGGCACTGTTGTGTCTGAGGGGCCTATGCTAGGGGAACTCTCATCTTGTGGCAGCTTGTGTGAGGGAGTTGATTGTGTTAATGTGAGTCTGTGTAGTGGGGCCGGGGGTTTGGGGGGCTTGTGTTGAGTTAGTATGGGGATCTCTTGCAGTTTCCTGATGTGAGCTGTGTGTTTGTTTGTTTTACATTGTGGTGGGTGTCGATTGTTGTTTTAGTGTCACTGGGCTGTTGGTGTTTAGGCTCTATTATGTTGGTTGGGGGTGGAATGCCTGGGTTGTCAGGTATTAACCTGTCTGAGGGGTCTGTGGTGGGAAAGTCCCTAGCTGGGTATCTTGTGGGCTGCAGGTTGTAGCAGGTTGTGTTTTGCCTGTGTTTGGGTGGGTCTGTGGGAGATCTTGGGCTGTGTTGGGCCTCTCCTGTCCTGTTTGGGTTCCCTTGGGGTGTGCCTGCACAGTGTCCTCCTGACCCTGGGTATGAGTGTCTGAATGAGGGTGGACTGTTGTTGGAATACTGTCAGTGAAAAGAGCTGGGATTTCCTCTGTTGTGAATTTATCTGGAGAAAAGAGGGATGGCCTCCCTTGGCCCTATGTGGAATTCCCGGTCTGGCAGGGTTTGTACATGTTTAAGGGGGTGGAGGTCATTTTGAAGCTGTGGTACAGGTAATGCAATCTCTGAAAATAGGGAAATCTAAAAAAAAAAGGAATGTGATTCCTCTAACAATCAGTTGCGTAAACCATAAGATTCTACCGTAGGTAAGAACCACAAACACTAGCAAATAGGTGTGTATATACAAATGTGCAAAATTAGCTTTTATTTACAGACATACAGAAGTGAACACGTGTGATAAAACCCTGGGATAACGATGTGAAATACCTTTACAGTCAAATGGTGTGGGTCAATTTCTGATCTGTATGGAGAAAGCTAGTTTGAAAGAGTATGGGCTATTACAACACTAAATTTGGCGGGTGTGATATGTGTGAAACTAACAATAATTGGAACAGTAAAATTGCAACTTACAGAGTCCATCCTAAGAGCTGGCTCGACCCGGGTTTCGACTCATGGGTCTTCCTCAGGAGCTGGGCTGCAAGGATGGAGTTCTGGTATTTGTACTAAAATGTAAATGAGGGGGAGGGGCTGGTGTATCTGGCGGGTGGATGTTAGTCTTGGTGGCCTTGAGACTAGGGGAACCACGTGGGCGATAAGCTGATTGGCTGGGGAGTCCATTGATGCAGGGGTGTTGAATGTGGGGAGGCTGACTGTTGGGGGGGAGGGGGGGGGTGAGCCCAAGGATGGAGTCCCAACTTGGCAAGTGATATGAATTATTCTTTAGATGGGGAGGGCCCAGGGAAAGCAGCTGACCCTCACCAGGGAAAAAAGCATGGGAATGTATCCCTGCATTAAAAACCTAGCAGGGGTCAGTGGCTTTTTTGTTATGGAAAGCTGTGATGTATGAATGGATACCATGTAATATGGGAGAACAGTGGGCCACCATGTGACTCACCATGTATCCATACTAGTATACATATATATATATATATATATATATATATATATATATATATACATACATACATACACATATATATATATATATATACCTTATATGCACATTATATATATATATATATATATATATATATATATATATATATATATATATACACATATACAGTGAAACCTCACTATACCGAACGCCCATGGGACCGAACAAAAGTGTTTGGTATAGGGAGGTGTTCGGTTTAGGGAGGTTTCCACATTGTGGCCTCATGTCTTACCAACTGTACTATACAGATACCAGCTGAGATCAATATGGTGGGAGATACTCATGTTAACTACATTTACATCATTAAATAAATGAACAACAAAGAAGTAATTTTTGATTGTTTTATGATTTGGGAAAGATGTACTGACTATGACAGAGCAAAGTTCAGATGTATACATGCACATATATATAATTATTAAAGAACATTATAACATATAGTGTATGTTCATATTGAAATAACATGCTAAGGACCTTGCACCTATTTTAGCAGAGCTGTTGCTCATTTCAGCTACTAGTCTACTGGTACTCGTCGAAATTAAATCCCCTGGCTTTGACGAGACAAACATAATGACTTAATTTGTAAGTTATTGTTCGTTAGAATGATCAAAGAAAACACCCCAAACTGGTCCAATTATCCCTGAGAGGATAGGAGCAAGTTGCTAAGTGACATTGACACTTTCACCCTCCACCCTGCTGTTGCCATCTATAGAAGTGACAACAGGTGTTCAACAGCTTGTCTGTGGATTGTTTCTATTGCTGCTGGTATAAGCAATAATTAAACCTGTCTCTGAAGTTAATCTGGTTAGTTTCAGCCTTATCAGTAATTACTCCCTGCAAATACACAAAAATATACTGAATGTGTGTTCAGTATAGGGAGGTTTTTTGGGAAAATGGTGTTCATTTGAGGTGTTCATGTTCACTATAGAGAGTTGTTCAGTATAGGGAGGTTTGCTTATAATGGAAGCATATGGGAAAAAAATTGAGACCGAGAAAAAGTGTTCGGTATAAGGGGGTGTTCGGTATATAGAGGTGTTCGGTAAGGGAGGTTTTACTGTATAATGTTCATACAAAACTCTGTGGAATGATATGCAGCATCTACGTCCCTAAACATACAATGTTATGTTCGTATTAAAGAAGTGTTCATGTGACTGAATATACAAATTGCAGTATTGAGTTTTACTGTGTCTGCATGTGAAAAAAACTATCTTAGTCACTGAACATACAAATATGGTCTAAAAGGTTCGTCATAGGTAAAGTATCCATGCTTAAATATATACAGTGTTCATTCGAAACAACCTAGGTGTGTATGTGTGTGTCTAAGGTGTATTGTCCTTGGTGGGTGTCTAAACTTGATGGGCACGCAACTATCTAAGATTGTACTCCTTATGTTGGTGGCCTGCTATAAAAACACATAAATGTCCGATGTGATATGTCTCAGCTGGAGTTGAACTTGGCTGTGTACTCTTGAATGTCCATATCTCAGCATCATCTTCAGGGTATCTGGAAGAAGTGGGTATAAACTGTAGAGTCCATGTGAGTTGTGTACGTGGTCAATAGGTGGAGGAGCATATAAACTAGGCAAAATTAATAACCCTCCGCTTAAATAATTTAATGGTGTACCCATACCTTTTAGGTAATTTAAAGATACGCACATGTATGTGTAGCATAATCCTTTGATTACATCATGTGTAAAGATGACCAGAGTTGGAGCCCATGCTTGACTGCACATGGGCTGAATGTGACACAAAGTCAAAAAGTGCACTTTGCAGAAAGGATCATGAATGGTCTTTCCTGTCCCTGTTAGGACCCTCCTGACCATTGAATTTTCTCACCATACCTGTGTAATGTGGCCAGAAACTGTGCCAATCATGGGTATAAAGGCATGTTTTTTTTTTTCTGTCAGTTATGGATTTGCCATCACTGGTCAAACTGTGAACATCACCATGCCAAGGCTATCCAAAATGGACAGGGCAAGAGCCATAGGTCGCATTGAAGCCTGTGAAAGTTGCAGAGCTGTCGCACGGGCAACGGGTGTGAACCACAAATCCATCAATGAGTTGTTGAGAAAATTCCGAAACACAAATGATGTTGCAGATTTACCACGCCCGGGAAGGCCAAAGCTGACCACCAGGCAACAAGACCGTTTCATAGTCAATGCAGCACTGAGGAGTAGGAGCCGCACAGGTCCTGATATTCAGAGCCAGCTGGAGAGAGCCAATCCTCACCAAAGACGCATGTCTACCCAGACTGTTCGTAAAAGATTGCATGCAGCTGGTTTAAGGTCCCGAAGCATGGTGAAAAAGCCGCTTCTTACCCCACATCACAAGGTTGCTCGGTTGCAGTGGACAAGAGAACATGTCCGTACAACACATGCAGGATGGAGCAATGTTCTCTTCACTGATGAGTGTCGCTTTTCCCTCTACAGAAGTGATGGACATTTTCGTGCATGGAGACGGCGAGGGAAGAGACACGCTGCTTGTTATGTTCAGCCCACAGTTGCATACGGAGGGGGCAGCATCATGGTCTGGGCGGGCATCTCTGCTAATGGCAAGACAGACCTCGTCATCATGGAAGGAACAATGACAAGCAGACGGTACATAACGGATGTCCTGGAACCCCATGTTATTCCATATGCGGGTGCCATTGGAGACAACTTCATGCGATGCACGGCAATGCCAGGCCACATGTTTCAGCTGTGGTTCGTGATTACCTGGATAGTGAGAGTGTTGAGGTGATGGAATGGCCAGCATGCTCACCTGACCTCAACTCGATTGAGCACCTGTGGAGCCATATGAAAAGAAATGTGTACCAGAAGATGGGTCCTAACTCAGACGTCGCAGATCTATGGCGTTATCTTCTGGAGGAGTGGGACAGTATACCTCACGCACTTGTGACAAAGCTCGTCTACAGCATGCGAAAACGCTACCAACAGTGCATTGACAACCATGGTGGCTACACATCCTATTGAATGGACATTTAAAGGTGCTTTATGTGACACAGTGATGAGTCAATTTCTGCTCTATTGAACTCAGAAAATGCCTTAACTTTAAGTACAGTCTGTGATAACTTTTGATGCAACCAAGCACCATCTGTGATAATTTCTGATGGGACTCTGCACTCAGTTCATATGCATGTTTGAGCGCTCTACAGGTACTCTTGCGAACTTGTGATTCAGACTTTGTCTGCTTATTGACACTGTGCAATGAAGCGTAACTGCATTTGATCAGAATTTCCTCTACAGATCTACTCTAAAGTGTATACAGAATAAAAGAAACATTGAATATATTCAAAATATGTGTGTGTGTGTTTTTTTTTTTATATATAAGAATTGCTTTTAGTGGAGGGTTATTAATTTTGCCTAGTTTATATCGGTGGTATATGGTTCTTGGTTGGCTGTGTATGCTGGCAGTGGATTTCCATGAAGTTTTGGCTTGATGTGCCTGGGAGACTGCGGAACAGGTGCCTGGTCTGGTAGGAGGGGTTCTGTGAAGGTGAAGGTGAGGGTGGGAAGTGTAGCCTTTCAGTCTGTAGAGGGGCTGGGATGACATAGTTTCCTGTTGACTTGTTGAACTTGTCTGGGCTGGTTGGTGTATTTTCCTGAAACTCATAAAGCAAAAGAAATGCAAGAGAGGGCAGAACCATATTTTGTAATGAGCAGAGGGTGTATCTAATTATTATAATTGGTATCCAAAGAAGAATTTTTTTGAGGTGTTTACAACATATGTCCAGCTTTGTACATTGATTTAGGTAATTAAAGGTGTCCAGGAGAGAATTTAGTCCAACTTTGTACATTAAATGGGGTATTTGAAATTGAGGGGTCAGTTTGGGTGGTGGGCAAGACGGGGGTTGTTTGGCCCTGCACCTGTGCTGTCCGTAGCTGCTTGCTACCTATAGCCCCCAGGGGTTTTACCTGGCAGGTGTAGGGTTTCTTTAAGTGGAGTTGTTTAATCTGCTGGCTGGGGGGGGGGGGGGATAAGGCGAATGGGTGGGGTGAATGGGGAGTTTGGTCGGCCTCACCTTTGTGCCGTCAGTAGCTGCTTGCTACCTATAGCCCCAAGGGGTTTAACCTGGCAGGTATAGGCTCTGTGCCAGGGGTGTTTTGTGTGATGGTTGATGTGAGAGTGGGGGAAGTTAGTGATGTTAGGGTTTTGCTGTTGGTGTATGGAGCATTCTGCTATGTCAGATTCAGGTGTCGGCTGGAGTGGGATGTGGACTGAGAGAAGGGTTGGTTGACTTTACACCATTGCCGTCAGTAGCTGCTTGCTACCTATAGCCCTGAAGGGTTTTACCTGGCAGGTGTAGGTGTACAGTGTGAAGGGTGGTGTTTTATCCGGTTGGAGAAGTAAGTGGAGTTTGGGTTTTGGTGTTGCGTTAAAAAAAGATTTTAAAAAAGAAAAAATTGTATATAGGGGCTGCTTGTTTAATTGTATTTTGTTATGTTGAAATCAGGTATGTCAATTGGGGTGGCAGGTCGAAAAACGGGGGTTGGTTGACCCTATACCATTGCCGTCGGTAGCTGCTTGCTACCTATAGCCCTGAGGGGTTTTACCTGGCAGGTGTAGGTGTTTCATGAAGGGAAGGGTTTTTGAAAATGGTTTGGGTTTTGGCATTGGTGTGTGGGGATAAAAATTTAGGTGTCAAAGAAAGTGTTTTGGCTCTACTCCATTAGCATGAATGTGTAGTTGGTGTATGGGGTAGGAGGGGGCATAGAGAAGGGGTGTCAAGTGACGTCCTGGAGGACAAAGACTGAAGTTTTGGGTTGGTTATCATGTGCTAAATGGGTGAAGTGCAGGAATGTGTTGTGGGGTTGTTTGTCCTCTCGCCTATGCGGACGGTAGTTGCTTGCTACCTGTAGTCCCTAGGGGTTTGTTTTGCTGGTGTGGGTGTTCTGTGAGGGAAGAGGTTTTTTCTGATGGGTGTGGGTTAGATAGGGGAAGTTATAAGAGAGAGAGAGAGAGAGAGAGAGAGAGAGAGAGAGAGAGAGAGAGAGAGAGAGAGAGAGAGAGAGAGAGAGAGAGAGAGAGAGAGAATTTTATTTCAAGCCACTAGGGCCCATAAAGACATTACAAATATGTATATACACAATGGTGAAGTACAATGATAGATGAAAATGATCCATGTATTAAAATAATGTTAAAATGGTGCTTAGTATTATGCGACACCTGAGACTGGAGACCACAAATCAAACATATCTAGGGTTTCAGGATGCTGCACTCTGGGAGTAATTCCCAGGGTACAGCAGCCTGACCCACCTATCATATGTGTACAAAGCCATTGATCCAAATCCAGTATTTATCATGTTCTGAATAATGGGATTAACCGAATCAAGAACTCTCATCCAAAAACTATATATTTCTTTTCTAATGAATTCACCAAAACTATTTATTCTGTTGTATGTAAACATCTCGCTAGCACTAGATCTTCTTCGTAAACCTATAACAATCCGAAAGGCATTATTATATGCGACCTTCAACCGATTCAACTGATAAGCTCTGACACAGGCCCACAGTTGACTACAGTAGGCATTTCCACAGTATGCCCTAAAAAGATTTATTTTGATCTCATGAGAACATTTAGAAAACTTTCTAGCCAGCATGTTGGCTCTGCTATACAAACTTCTGATTTGTTTTTGAACATCCTCATCATCACTTAAGCAATTAGTAATAAAAGCTCCCAAGTATCTATAACTTGTTACATATTTAAGTACAAAATTATTTAAATTCAACAATGGCAATCTTACAAGTATATAGTATATGGTTTCAGTGGGGTGGCGGTGGGGGAAAGTGTGCTGGTAGGGTGAGGGTCCAGATGGCTATGTTAGGATAGCCAGTGGTGGAGCATGTTTCTAGCTGTGTTGTGGGTCCAGTGGATCTGCATACGGTCAGATGGGTCTATCTGCAAAGAAGTTGAGGCGAGTGGAGGTTTTGCCTGGGATGGGAGAAGTTCCCGTAGAGTAGAGTTTAGGAGTGAAAGGTGTAGGCACTCCTTGGAGGGGAGAGATGGTGGAAAGGTGATCTGTGGCCAGAGAATGGTAGCGTTGGGGAATGTAGTCTTAAGGGAAGATAGGCAAAGGACCATGTGTTGACATACGAGGGGAGGGGAGTGACTGCGGTCATTGATTCCAAAGTTATGTGGACTTGTTCCAATGTTGGGTGTGGAGTTGTCTGGTGCAGGAGGGCTAAGAGGTGGGTGCATCTACCACCTGGGAAGCTCTCCACCTGCACGTTTGGGGGGTTGTCTACAGGGTCCAGCCTGGACAGGTTAGAGGCTCCTATGATGAGCACTGGCCGGGAAATGGGGGATAGACGCCATGTTCAGAGTTTCTGCGTGTGGAACAGATGTCTCAAGTGTGTGGTCAGGAGGCCATGGGGGGGGGGGGGCATGTTCTTTGGTGGTGAAACCCAGGCTGTACCAGTAGTGTGTGTATCTGTCTTTGGAGGTTTGGGACCATTTGTCTTTGCATTTTTCATCTGCCCATCTGTCTGCTGTCTTGGCTGCTCTGGACAAAGTGTCCCAGTCAGCTGATGGAAGGGTTTTTAAATGATGTGCATGGCAGTCTGGCAGAAAAAGTCTGCAAGGGGGTGGAACTGGGTGGTTGGGATGTTTGCCTTGTACGGTTCATGGGGACCTTTTCCAAGCCATTTCCTCCTGGTGAGTTTGGAGGGCATATTGGGTCTGTTAGAAAGATGAGTAAGAATGTCACACTGACTTACATGATCAACTGGTTGGTCAATTTTTTATCCAATTTTGATCATGATGGGCTCAGATTGTAGCTATTATAACCCAGCACATTTTTGTTATTTATATGTGACCTCTAAAGGTCAAGGTCATTTGGACCTTTGAAAATTTCATCCAGTCATAACTTGGCCAATTTCCATCCAATTCTAATCATGTTGGACTCAAATTTTAGGTATTGCAATACTTCACATTTTTATAAGAACATGTAGCCTCAAAAGGGCAAAGGTCAAGGTCATTTGGCCCTTTGAAAGTTTCATCTTGCCATAACTTGGTCAATTTTCATCTGATTTGGTTCATGTTGGGCTTAAATTGTTGGTATTGTAACACTGCACATTTTTGAAAGTTACATGTGACCTGTAAAGGTCAAAGGTCAAGGTCATTTAGACCTTTGTAAGTTTAATCCAGTCATAACTCGGCCAATTTCCATCCAATTCTAAACATACAGGACTCAAATTGTAGGTATTGCAAAACTGCAGATTTTTATAAGAACATGTAACCTCAAAAGGGCAAAGGGCAAGGTCATTTGGCCCTTTGAAAGTTTCATCTTGCCATAACTTGGTCAATTTTCATCTGATTTGGTTCATGTTGGGCTTAAATTGTGGGTATTCTAACACTGTGCAATTCACATGTGACCTGTAAAGGTCAAAGATCAAAGTCACTTGGACTTGAAATTTGCATCCAGCCATAAGCTTAATGTAATGTGAAGTACCAAAGGATAAAAGTTGTAGCATTTAATATTTACATCTTTTGAAGGCACACAGATTTGCTTTGAAGCAAATCTTCTTTTCTAGTTTCTTTCTTTCTTTCTTTCTCTCTTTCTGTCTTTCTTTCTTCCTTCTTTACAGGCAAATTTGTCCGATATTTCATTAGAAAAGAATCACACATATTAACTTCAAACCTGGCATGATTATACTTCCATACATGAAGTCTTGAGTTTTTGTAAAGAGGTTTAACGGTTTTGAAAATTGTGGAAATTAGGACCATTTGAAAATTTAAATCTTGAATATCTTCAAAACTTTTACACGTACAGGTAACCAATCCACCTTCAATTAATATGTTTGTAACACTGCACATTTTTGTCATTTACTTGTGACCTCCAAAGGTCAAGGTCATTTGCACCTTTGAAATTTTAATCTAGCCATAACTTAATCAATTTGCATTCAATTTTGATCATGTTGAGCTCAAATTGTAGCTATTGTAACACTGTAAATTTTTGTAATTTACATATGACCTCTAAAGGTGAAAAAGCAATGTCATTTGGACCTTTGAAAGTTTCATCCAGTCATAACTCAGCCAATTTCCATCCAATTCTAATCCTGTTGGACTCAAATTGTAGGTATTGCATCGTTGTACATTTTTGTAAGAACCTGTAACCTCTAAAGGGCAAAAGTCAAGGTCATCTGGGCCTTTTAAAGTTTAGTCTTGCCATTACTTAAGTTTCACCTTGCCATAACTTGGTCAATTTTCATCTCATTTGGTTCATGTTGGGCTTAAATTGTGGGTATTGTAACACTGTATATTATTGCAATTTATATGTGACCTGTTATGGTCGAAGGTCAAGGTCATTTAAATTTTCATCCAGCCATAAGCTTAATGGAATGTAACGGACCAAAGGACAAAAGTTGTAGCCCATGATATTTACAACTTTTGAAGGCACACAGACAGACTTGCTTTCAAGCAAATCTTCTTTTCTTGTTTAATTATCGTATCTATATGTAACGCAGGGTAATGACAACACCAGCCTTGTGACCTTTTAACAACCTTTAATTTCTGTTGTCCTTTTCGTCCGTCAATTTCTGGAAGACCCAACAAGGACCCCAGAAAAGACTTCCGAAAAGAAATTAACAGAAATGCCCTAAAAAGACCCTTAAAAAAGAAATAAAACCATACTACTAAGTACTCATCATGAACCGATACAAGAATATAACATTTTCAAATGCATGTACTTCAGAGGTTGGATCACTTAACATCTGGTGAGCAAAATATAAATCCCAAGTAATAACAATAATGAAAGTAATATATCATAACCCAAGGCACAATTAACATCTTGAAAGTACTTTCCCCACAACTTTTCCATGAATCAATTACCAAGTAGGTATATAAAACTCATAGCGACACTCTGTCATAGATATGATGCAAGTACATGTGCACAGTTCATATTACTAACACATCCATACCAGTAAAAGGTACATAGTTAACCAAGTAGGTTACTACCATGTCAAATACAATAACTGCATGAATGCTTAATTAAACCATATCATGGCTTTGATGCACATGTACATGTAAGAACTGTAAATGCAACCTCTGTACTGGTGAACCACTTGCACGTACTTGTACTTATTACACCCATCTATATTGGTCAATATAAATTTTATTTAAACATATTTATTTCGTCTGGATCGCCCTATAATACATCGAAATGATACTAATAAGTTGGGTTCTCCAGAACGTGGAGATACACACACCATATGTACAAAACACACAGGACAAACAATGTTACCAATTCTGTGTAGATAAACAACTGTTGGGATACAAAGTACATTGTTATGGACTCCCATACCCATAATTAGAAATTACATACATATTACATTGCATGAATAGTGAATAAACAATCATATATCATTATAATAGAGCTGAACAGTCACACGAGGTCATTTTTTTTCAGTATAAAAACCTTCTGGTGTCCACAATGTATTTTTGGAAAGCTTCACAGATTTGAAAGTTTTAGGGATCCGACAGTTCCTTGCTGCCAAAAAGGAAAATTTTGATTAATCTGTTACTTGCAAGGTAAGCCAAATTTGGGTGGACACCTGGAGCTAAGATTGGAAAAATAGAGGCAAAGAGATCGTTTCTAGGTACGGAATACTCAGGGCAGAATAATAAAAAGTGTTCAAGATCTTCAGTAGGGTAAGTACAAGAGCAGGTAGGGTTTGGGATAATGTGGACTTTAAAAAGATCGAAGTTAAGCCTAGAGTAGCCCAGTCGTAGATGGGTATGACAGATATTGGCAAATCTGTTACTATGGGAATAGTAATCAGGAACGTTATCCACGGCAAGCAAGGAAGCTTTCAGTTTAGATTTGAATATTTCAAGGGAGATAGAATCGCGAATATCAGAAGGAAGGTTATTCCATTGCTTGATGGCGTCCGGAAGGAAAGAATTTTCAAGGCGATTAGTTCGGCATTTAATAGAGCGTATAGTGGAACTGGGTTGTCGAAGGTTACGACCATGGAAAGAAGGAGGAACAAGATTGGAAAGATATGGAGGAGTTAATTTATGGTACATTTTGTAAAAGAGGATCAATTTAAAGTACTTGCGCCTGGTGGCGAGGGTTGACCAGCCAAGTTCATGTAGGAGAGTAACATGTGAGGTATGTCTAAGAGCACCAGTGCAAATTTTTGCAGCCTCAAACTGGATTGATTCGAGTAATTCGGACAGGCCTTGACCACAATTGTCGAACAAGACACAGACATATTCGAGAATTGGTCGAATCATAGATAAATACAATTTGGACAGTGCCTTACGGGAGAGTTTATATTGAAACCTACGAAGGAGTGCAATCCGCTGACCAGCTTTATTTGTTATCCGGGTAACATGTGCACGCCAGGATAAGTTATGACTCAGAGTTAACCCTAGGTGGGTGTGTGTATCTTCCTCAGGTATTACTGACTCTCCTAGGCGCACAGGTGGGTGGCCAGGTTTATTAAATTTGGCGGTAAAGATGAGGGAAATAGACTTTAATGCATTAAAGATGACTCGCCATGACTTCCCCCACTTGTGTATGATGGAGAGATTATTGTTCAAGTGATTCGAGGATTCAATGGGATTGTTAACGATTTCAAGAAGACTAGTGTCGTCAGCGAAGAGTCTGACTTCACAAGTAAGATCATCGACTATATCATTAACATGAATTAGGAATAGAAGTGGGCCCAATATGGATCCTTGAGGTACTCCAGCTTCAAGAGGTAACCATGAAGACGATTGTCCGTGAATAATGACTCGTTGGAAGCGGTTGGATAGGTAGCTATCGATCCATGTTACGATATTATCAGATATGCCTAGTTGTCGCAATTTAAAAAGGAGGCCAGGATGCCAAACCTTGTCGAAGGCTTTAGATACATCTAGGAAGACCATCCTGACTTCCTTGGAATGTTCGGGGCCGTTATAGATATTATGGAGGATATACACAAGTTGGTTAATGGTAGAGTCTCCAGCCTTGAAACCCGAGTTTTTAGAGGTAAGGAGATTATTCCGCATTAAGTATTCATAAATAGCATTAAAAATAATTCGTTCAAACACTTTGGATACATTACATAACAAGGAGATCGGACGGTAGTTACTTTTGATCTGTCTGTTGGATTTCTTAAATACCGGACATGTGTTGGATCTCTTCCAAGAATCAGGGAAACAAGACAGGCTTAAGGAGAGTTTGAAGATTTTAGTGAGAGGTTTACAGATCGAGTCGGCTGTGTTTTTTAGTAAAATATTTCCTATGTTATCTGGGCCAGAAGCAGAGGTTAATCTTAAAGAAGTCAGGACTCTCCTGACACACTCTTCTTCTACACGAATGTCATGTAAGCGTGCATCCGTTCGAAATGCAAACTCGGGCAATGTAGGGGCGTCGACATCAGGAGTTGTTTTACATTGACTGGCATGTTTTCTCACCCCTGTGTGCCAGACACCAGGCTGGTTATTGCATGCCACAGTGCAGCAATTAACCCACCATTTGGGATGAATGCCCCCAGAAGTAGTACGTGTGTACTATGAATCTGAAATACATTTGAAACATTAAATCTTGCCTGTTGATATACCTCTGCTGGTGTGCAGAGCTTTCATTTAACATAAATACAGATTAAATATTAATATTGTGATATTATAAGTATGAAATATGAGACACATATGAAACATAAAAGAAAATACTAGTCCATGACATATATTGATACATATATCTATCAGTGGTGGTAACACCTTCAGCTGGTGGGTACTTGTAATACAAGCTTAACTATAATGGGCAGCATTCCACCAGGTATCCAGACAAATGTCCTAAAATATCAACCTTCATGCTGCTTACAGCATGGGTGTACAGTGCCTGTACCAAGCAGTTGATAAACTTAACTATTTGCTGCCCATATCTGTGCCACTGCATTGCAGCACTGACGACCTTAATCCTATGCTACCCACTGTATTACTCATTACCTGTACATTAACTCATTGCAGCTTGAGTGTGACCAACACTAGCAGCTGTCAGATTTAACTCACTGCTGCCCTATGATGTCCAAGTGACTGACTGATTTGGGTCATCTCCATTAACCGTGGTAACTAATGAAACCCACTGTATTTTAAACAACATATGATGACCACGTACAGTAAAACCTGTCTATTGTGGACACCTGTGGTTCTGGCTGAAGTGTCCGCAATAGATAGGTGTCCACAATAGGCAGGGGCTGATCTTTTGGGATCTCAGAGTACATTTGTATGAAAGGAGATAAACTTGTACAGACTGTCATAAAATATACACATGTGTACCCATCTTATTCCACTTAATCATTATAATGAAAAAATAGGAAAACTGAAAGTTAGATAACTTTATTACGTTGCAACAGCACAAATTTTAACCAATATAAATGGCTGAAATATATTTTACCAGTACATGTTCATGTGTGAACATAATGTTAAGTTCACATTTGTTCTGTGTCTTGGCTCTCGCATTGTATTCCGCATATCCTCATGAGCACAATGTACACATACCAGGTTGTACACAGACTTTCATTATATGTATAGCAGTCTGCATGGCATAATGTTAAATTTTGTCACAGGTGCAATATAAGCCTTTTTGTACAAGTGATCATACAGCATTTGCTCTCAGGTTTTGTACATTATGCCCCTGACACTTTACTCAAACTCATCTTAACTTGGAATTTTACAGTTTTTATCTTTTAAGGGAAAAAATGTGTATGTACGGGCTTACCAGGCTAAAGAAAATGTGCGTAATTTCTTATACTAAGAGAAAAGCAACAAACAATAAACATACCACAGGGATATCCTATCCTTTGAGTACAGTATAATTGTATGTGCCATTGCTACAAATTGTGAATAACTTCACATGAGTCTCAGTGGGTCCTTTGTTTTAGGCTTAATGATTGATCTATGGAGCTTAATTGTTTGCTAGACAGAGAAAGTGTGAGCAACATCACTCAACAGGAGCACCAGTGCTCAAAGACACCTGGCATGTTTGTTAAGGCATTGCAGCCTAACTGCTTGGCTGAGTGAGCTTATTATGTGTTAGAGGCTACTGAACAATGGATTAAGTATAGGTTAGACGCCGAGTAGAGTTTTCCAATTGAATTAGAAGACTCGCGCTGCGCGCTCGTCTTCTAATTCAATTGGAAAACTCTACGAGGCGTCTGACATACTTATACTCCAAAAGATGGGTATTATAAAAGTATTTCCTACTTGAAACAAAGTTAAAAGACTTGATTTCGAAGAGAAAAGCGACAAGTAAGAGTACATAATGTAACGACCTTTGACACTTGACCCGTCACGCTCCCTGACCCTATTCAATGCTGGTTAACAATAGACACGCTGGAATAAATATTATGTTAAATCAGTGCAGAATCGTCTCAGCTGATTAGCGTAATGGACAGCACGCTCAGCCGTGGATCACAGAATTCCGGGTTCGAGCCCTGCCAGGCACAAAATATTTTTTTCATTAAAAAGTGGGGACAAAAAAATGTCAAAGTTCCATTGCAAAGTCCCGTCATGAGGTCACTTGCACTTCAGCGGATCTAATTCAATTAGACTCCCAGGAGGAGAGGAGCTCTATGAAAATTAGACTCCGCAGAAAACAATAGAAATTGGGCGCTGAGGAGTATAATTAGTCTTTGATTCCAGCTTAAATTGCACGGCATTCTCCAGGCATTACAGCTTGGAACATAAAAAGTTGCAAAAAAAGCATTGATATATTGTGTCCACAATAGACAGGTTGTTTTTGCATTTCGTACCCCAAAAAGTGTCCGCAATACACAATAGACAGGTGTCCACTGTGTTGGATTGTCATTATGAACAGTATTTACACAAACCCTTATATGACTCTTGCACTGCCATCTACTGACCACAATTAGAACTATGAGTAAAACCCTAGTTAAAACAATACCATTGTAATGGATACTTAGCATTTGTCCTATATACTCTCTCTTGTCTACTACACCCAGACGTGTCAGCAGCAACTATCTAGACCTGTATGTTTTAGTCAAAATAAACCCTTCTTGAACCAGCTTTCAATCTTATACATAATACTACACACTGTAGACAGGTATCACCAATATGAAAATGACTTAAAAATATTCGGTTCTGGCCAAAACTGTCCGCATTAAGCAGGTGTCCATAGTAGACAGGTGCCCACAAGAACAGGTTTTACTGTATATGTATCAAAAGTTAAATGTGTGAATACTTAAAAGATAATCATATCATTATAACAAGATAAATTGCCTGCAGAGACTGTACATCACATTGTATACATAGAATTGTACTGCATAACATGTCTGCGCTGTCTAAACAACTTCAACTTTATGGCTAAATTCACAGTATAAAACATATTGATCTGCCCTACTGTGTCAGAACATTGACCCTTGTCTGCCAAGGTCATACTTATATATGATTCCATTGCACAACATGTTCAACAGTACGTTCTGTTCGTCTACACTTTTGTAGACATGCATACTTGACCTAAAAGTACAAAATTACATGGAAGAATCTGTGCTGTCCCTTCCTGACAATATAACATTCACTATAATTCACACTTTAGACAGAACAATTCTACATTCTATTCATTTGTAAATATACACAATGGCAGTCTCAAAGGAAATTATTCAAAATTTCTTTCAAAATTTGTATTATTAATTGAAGGTATGGATGTTATAATTTTCCCCTCTGAAGAATGAAATCAGACTGGAGATTGAAGTTTGATTCAACTCCAAATAGTTTTACATCAGGTTTAAATTCCCAACCAAATCTTTATATTCTCCAATAAACAACTTTTGTGCCACAGTTTGATTCCTGAACACATAAAATTATAGAATAAGATATATAACACTGCATTTCTTGTACAGAATAGACAAATCAATGTAAGATCACTTACCAGATATGTTACGGCTGCTGTTCTCTTCTTGGAGGCTGGCATGCAACGTGCATTTCTCAATATTTAAAACGTTTACAAAAGATGTGGGCAAGTCTTGGAATTTTTCCACTCATTTCCTGTTGGTCACTTCGGAAGCAGGAAATCTCTTTGTTTTGTAAGTTTAAGTACAGACTCATTAATAAGGAATGCCACAATCAGAAACGGTTGCACCTAAAATCTAACCCCATCCCAAATATGACTAAATTTCTGTGAAAACCATAACGTTAACATTGGTCAGATCACTTCCATCTCAGCCTCTGCATGCCCTACTCTCAGTGGACACCTACCAAGCCTGTACTTCTGTGACCCACTGAGGAGTACAAAGATGTAGACCAGCCTTAACCCTAGGAGGCCTACATTCTTACCAAGGCAAAAGTATGGGGGGGGGGGGGGGAATAAACCCTAGCTCACAGCATAGAATGAACCCTGGAATTTATATTAATATAAGTCCATTCATTGGTACATTTCACCATCTCACACACTTCCCTGATTTATTTTGCTGGTCCCACAGCAAAAATAATATAAACTAGAAAAGAGGAATTGCTTCACAGCAAATCTGTCTGGTGCCTTCAAAAGGAGAACAGTTTGAAATGATACACTTTGCCATTGTTCAACATTATCAAAATTTTGTGTATTAACCTAATTTTTATAAATTAAAATGCTCAGCTTTGGTTCTTGGTTCAAGGGATGTTTCCATATCCCAAACTTATAAAGTGATGTGTAAATGAAATTACTATCTATAATAGTTTTGAAATTATTCAACATTTTAATTTTGTGTATTTGCCTAATTTTCATGAATTACAAGCCTAGAAGAACTTTGGTTTATTGTTCATTGGATGGGGCTATGCCACAAACCCATAAATTGAAGTAGGAATGGTACCTCTATAATAGTTTTAAAGCTATTAAAGATCCAAATTTTGCATATTCACCTAATTTGCATAAATTAAAATCCTACAACTTTGGTTCATAATTCATTGGATGCGGCTTTGCCACAAACCTACAAATTGAAGTTGGAATGGCATCTCTATGTACAATAGTTTTGGAGACATTAAACTTTTAGATTTTTCAATGCCCCTTCTTGGCATAATTTGGAATTCTACAACTATACTGTCCATTATACTGGCAAGTGTCACAAAGATATATATGCACATTGAAATTTTGAGTCCATCTGCAATAGTTTGGAAGATATGGCCCTTTTACGATTTTTGTTGCCTCTGAAAATTTGCATAATTTTAAACATCATGACTGTTCCAAATGAGACGCACAATTTCACTGGTTATGTCAGTCACCATGGCAAGTTTGGTGGTTTTTGGAAAAATAATCTCTCTCTCAAAAAAAAAAAAAACTGTGGACCAACTTGGTCATAAAGAAAGAAACAAAGAGAGAAAGAAATAAACTAGAAAAGAAAGATTTGCTTGAAAGCAAATCTGTCTGTGTGTGTGAAAAATTTGCACAATTACAAAAATAGACAGTGTTGCAACACTTATACAATATCTATAATTTGAGCCCAACATGATCAAAATTGGATTGAAAGTGGCCGAGTTATGGCTAGATGAATATTTCAAAGGTCCAAATGACCTTGATCTTTGACCTCTAGAGGTCACATGTAATTATAAAAATGTGCAGTGTTACAGTAGCTAAAATTTGTGTGCAACATAATCAAAATTGGATGATAATTGACCGAGTTATAGCTACATGAATATTTCAAATGGCAAAATGACCTTGACCTTTGACCTCTAGAAGTCACATGTAAATTAGAAAAAAGTGCCAAATGACTTTGACCTTAAGAGGTGACATGTGATTACAAAAATGTGCACTGTTACAATATCTATAATTTGAGCCCAACATGATCAAAATTAGATTAAAAGTGACCGAGTTATGGCTAGATGAATATTTCAAAGGTCCAAATGACCTTGATCTTTGACCTCTAGAGGTCACATGTAAATAATAAAAATGTGCAGTGTTACAGTAGCTACAATTTGTGTCCAACATGATCAAAATTGGTTGATAATTGACCGAGTTATAGCTATATGAATATTTCAAATGGCAAAATGACCTTGACATTTGACCTCTAGAGGTCACATGTAAATTACAAAAATGTGCAGTGTTACAGTATCTACAATTTGTGTTCAACATCATCAAAATTGGATGGAAATTGACTGAGTTATGGCTGGATGAATATTTCAAACGTACAAATGACCTTGACCTTTGACCTTTAGAGGTTGCATGTAAATTATATAATGACCTTGACCTTTGACCTCTAGAGGTCACATGTAAATTACAAAAATGAGCAGTGTTGTAGTACCTACAATTTGTGTTCAACATCATCAAAATTGGATGGAAATTGACTGAGTTATGGCTGGATGAATATTTCAAACGTACAAATGACCTTGACCTTTGACCTTTAGAGGTTGCATGTAAATTATATAATGACCTTGACCTTTGACCTTTAGAGGTCACATGTAAATTACAAAAATGAGCAGTGTTGTAGTAGCTACAATTTGGGTCCAACATCATCAAAATTGGATGGAAATTGCCTGAGTTATGGCTGGATGAATATTTCAAACGTACAAATGACTTTGACGTTTAGAGGTCACATGTAAATTACAAAAATGTGCAGTTTTACAATATCTACAATTTGGGTCCTAAATCATCAAAATCGGATGAATACTTTGGAAGCCAGAAGCAATTGCATTTTTATAATTGCCCTAATTTGCATATTTTTCAAAATCTTCACTATTCAGAATGATATGCAAAACTTCACTGCAGGTGCTATAGCCATGCAAAATTTGAAGTGTCTAACTTACACGGTGTCTGGGTTTAAGACAACACAAAAATCTGGCAGAAAGAAAGAAAGAAAGAAAGAAAGAAAGAAAGAAAGAAAGAAAGAAAGAAAGAAAAAGAAAGAAAGAATGTGTCTGTGTTCACACACAGACATAACTATAATGTGCAGCATTCCACCAGGTATCCAGGCAAATGCCCTAAAAGATCAACTTTTATGCTGCTTACAGCATAGGTGTACAGTGGTTGTTCCAAGCAGTTGATAAACTTAACTATTTGCTTTCCATATCTGTGCCACTGCATTGCAGCACTGATAACCTCCTATGCTACCACTGTATTACTCATTACTTGTACATTAACTCATTGCAGCTAGAGTGTGACCAACACTAGCAGCTGTCACATTTAGCTCATTGCTGCCCTATGATGGCCAAGTGAGTGACTGATTTCACATATATACGAGTGGTTGATTATTGTTCCTGACACATAGATCTGTATTGACCTCATTAATCTCAATAAAATTATGTATCTGTGTACCGGTATATGTCTTGATGCACCTATCTCCTAGCAACTGTCACCTGATTCTGCAAGTGCAAACAAACGAAGCGCCTCAATACGCTTTTGCGCCACAGAAACGACAGACGTAGGCACATGTGCATTTTGGCATGGATAGGCGAGGATGCGGAAGTCACGTATTCTCTTGCTGTCTGTCGCTTTGGTCCGGAGCGTTTGCTGCCACATTTTGATTTCTGAGCGTGAAGAAGTGGTCTGTCAGGTAAGGGAACAATTTTCTTTCCAGCAATTCTTTATTTCCTTGGTGAGAGTGAGTTGTGCTCTTGGACTAGGGTGTACAAATAATTGGACTCAGAGACAACGGCCAGAAATTGAAAAGTGGATCCAGTTATAAGGCTTAAATATACAACTCTTGCATGGCACAGTACAGATATATCCAGATATAAATCTGATGTATGCTCTGGCCCAAAAAGGGCGGGTATGCAATAAAGTACATCTGAAGTATATGGAAGTTATGACGGAGACAACTAAAGCTTTCTTCATCAACTTATCGGTCAATTTTACCGTTTGGACATTAGTTGTCGTCCTCTTTTTTTTTTTTTTTCCAACCTGAATCATGAATCAACTGCACGAACACAGAGCTGCGACGGCAATTAACCATCATAAGGGACAAAGTCAGGGACTGCAGGCTGCAAGTTCTGCAAAACGGCATATCAAAACGATTAGTACTAGTTGTTTTCTATAATTTATTTCTTGTTTCTACTCAAAAATCGAAGTAACAATGTCCACGCAAGCTCAGTTTTGTGCAAGAGGCATCAACTGCTATTTTGTTAACTTGTCAATAACGAATGGGTAAGAGATGGGTTAAAACCTGTGTAGTCAGGCAGTGTTGAGCCCTCGCGCTCAACGTCCGGACGCAATGGCAAAACGCTGGCTCGGGGTGCGAGAGGTCCCGGGTTCGATACCTGGCTGGACCACAACACCTGGATCACCGGTAGGCTGCATGTGGGCCGGGGGCCGGGGGCCGGGGGCCTGGGCCCCGGGACCGTTTAATAGTCCGGACTGTACGGGAATTCCAATTCAAGACAACACCTGATTTTTTTTTCAAAATTTCCCCATGTGTGAATAAAATTAGAAGTTTATCAAATTCATATGGTACTGTCCAGGACTGAATATGAATTCCAATATGGTTCTGGAACATATAATAGGCCTAAGAATTCGGAGTGACTATATATATTTTCACCGTATGGTGAGAATAGTGTTTTGTCTATTTTCACCACACGGTGAGAGTAGTGTTTTGTCTATTTTCACTGTACGGTGGTTTAAACATATTTTATTAAAAAAGAATACAATTGGGGAGAAGGGCCAGGCCCTATATTAACCCCTCTTGCAAAGAAAATACAATAACACAGGACAGACGGAACAAGACAAAGCTTTCAGCAGTGCTCCACCAAGACGACAATACTGTACGGTAATGATAGAGTTTGGTGTATTCATCGTATGGTGAGAATAGGGGCTGCTCTATTTCTACCGTACGACGATGATATAAATTAAAGTCAACCAGGGAAAAATATTTTGACATGATATTGCAAACAAAGAGAATTGGAACCAACATTTGCTGAAAAAATAAACAGGCCTAACTAACATCCCAGTTTGAGCATGGTTCATAATGAGATCTGTTGAGGTGTTATTTCAGCTTTTAATTATTATCTGACAGCTTTTATAGAGCCAACATTGTGTATTTTTTATGTAAACAGGCCAAAATTTAGGTGACAAGACAAAGTAGGAACCATTTTAATGTTTCCACAGATGGAAATAACGGAACTTAAGGGTAATGTAGACAACAACAACAACAACAACAACAAAAAAAAAAGCCACGAAGCAACGAAAATGAAAGACTGATTGATGGGTATGGAAGTTGTACTGTTCAATAATTCCCAAAACCCTGGGTTTTGTGCACAAAACCCAGGGTTTTGTACCAAAACAGTGGGTTTTGCTCACAAAACCCAGAGTTTTTAAACAAAACCTAGGGTATTGTTTGTAAAACCGCAAGTTTTGTAACGAAACCCTGAGTTCTGCTTGCAAATTCCATGGTTTAGCATGAAACCCTGGGCTTTGTCAACTACCCAGGATAACAGAACAAATATCATAATTTTTTAATTTTGTTCAATAATGTGCACAAAACCTTGGGTTTTATTACAAAACCCTGGGTTTTGTTCGCAAAACCCAGGGATTTGTACACAAAACTCTGGGTTTTGTAACAAAACCTAGGGTTTTGCTTTGTTATCCCATCTTTTCACAAAACTCACGGTTTTGTTTCAAACCCCTGAGTTTTAAAATGATACCGGTAACCCTGGGTTTTGCAGTTGTTTTGTTCAATTATTTGCAAATCCCAGGGTTTTTTGACGTCAGAAATTCCACGGTTTTGAATAATTCACAAAACCCTGGGATTCGTGACGTTACAAAACCCACGGTTTTGTATTTTACCGCAAAATTGGTCATATGGATACACCAACCACTCACAACACAGCTTGCTTGCTGAACTTGCTGTAAACCAATATCATGTTACTTGACTGATCTCGGGAAAACTTCCATCGATTCGCGCCTGAACATCGTGTATTTTATCACTGTGCGCATTTCATGAGCTCATATTTTAGGTACCACAAGAGAAAACATGTAAGATGTATATCGTATTGAGCTCATATTTTAGGTACTACAAGAGAAAACGTGTAAGATGTAAATCGTATATCTGTTTTTAAGAAATTGAGATTAAGAGAGATTTTCAGTTTCTGGGACCATGCAACGGGGCTGAAGTTTTAGCAGCATAAGGCCTGTGATCTGCCGCGTCATTGAAATCCACCGTACATTGTGCTGCTGCCTGCAGTAATTATGAGACCGTTGATTGCAAAACGACTGCCACATCACATCATGGTGATAATTATCTCAACACGACTAAGTCTTAAATTGTTACATGGTATTCTTTAACTCCACCTTCATTCGCACCATTCCGAATTTTGCATCTATTTCTGTGTCAGCTCTGGTGAAAAATACTAAAGTTCTTCCCCAGGAGCTCTGCAACCGGAAGGGTGAAAACCCTGTCTGTAACGGGATGAACGTTTCAAGAACTGTCGAATGGTTCATTGTACATGCACGTCCACCAATAATTGATAAATAAACACAAGAAGTTGAACAAACCAAAATCCAGTTAGACATTTTCTGGCGTCACAGCATTGTTCTTTTACGGTACCAGAACTAGGTACAGGCACAAAAATTTCAAACATTAAAATATTTCAAATTTCAACATTGAGAAATTTCCAAGTCCGAAATTTCTACTCGATTAAATTAATAATTAAAAAATAATAGATTTGGTTGGGATTGATCCGGACACCCCTTGACCCTGACCCGCAGTCTGACATGTTAGGCATGGGACCATGTTTGCTTATAAAATGCAGTCAGGTTTCTGTCTCATATTCGATGGTGGTCAGACCACACGGCTTTGTTTACTCTTTCACATCTAGGTCACGCCAGTCAAAGCCAAGATGACCGCAACCAATAACTGTTGAATATTTCAGACTTAGGGCCCCATCATATATCGTACGATAAATTAATTATTTGCAAAGGATCGAATGTTTTATGCAAATTAAAGTGCTCGAGGCTGTGCATTCAATAGTCCATGCAGCTCTTCGTTCCTGCGTGTGGATTATTTTGAACACTGGATGCACAACCTCTCATCCTTTAACAAAAACATAACTTATATTCTCGTCGTGTCGCAAAGAGGAAGACTTTGCGCGTGGTAACCAATAATGATGTTATTGATCACAATAACTGAGCCACTTGTAGTTTGACGCTATTTTTAAGTTGAGTAGCCTTGCAAGGCCTACCAAGTAACAGCTGTCATGATTGGTTGATTACAAAACCCTGGGATTCGTGATGTCACAAAACCCACGGTTTTGTTGTTATTTCAAAGTGTTACAAAACCCACAGTTTTCTGGCTAAACCGAGGGTTTTAGGAAAAAAACTGGGGGGTTTGTTAAAAAAATAACAAAACCAAGGGTTTTGTGATCAAAACTCTGAGTTTTGCTCTTAAATTGTGGGTTTTGTGCTCAAAACCCAAAGTTTTGTTACAAAACCCACGGTTTGGGTACGGAACCCTGGGTTTTGCTCATGAAACGCACGGCTTTGTACACAAAACCCAGAGTTTTGTAGCAAAACCCAGGGTTTTGTCGCAAAACCCAGGGTTTTGTCCAAAATGATATCAAAATTCAATAACTGAGCAAAACCCTGGTTTTGCTAACGAAACCCAGGGTTTTGTGATAAAACCTATGGTTTTGTTAGCAAAACTCAGCGTTTTGAAAAGCAAAACCCACGGTTTTTTTAACAAAACTCAGGGTTTTGTGAATAATTGAACAGTACAACTTCCATAGGTGGGTATAGTAAATTAATATGCATCACTTTGCGATGTCAGAAAGCCAAACATTGAATGGTGTAACGGTGCCACGGAAATTGCCTTGCAGTAAACCCTCAGTAACTGGGCACTTTGTGTTGGTCCAGTTTCCTATGGACTATAGTATAAAGCTAGCTATCTACCTAAAGTAAGCATTTTTCTCCAACCTTAATTTGGCTCAGTTCTATGTGACAAGCTATAACCATGAATTTCCGAAAAAGCTCTTAATTTCAATTTCCAGATGGTGAAAATAGAGCCGTCTCTATCCTCACCATGAAAATATACCAAACTGTACCATCATCATCATACAGTGAAAATAGACCAAGCCCTATCCTCACCGTACGGTAAAAATAGACAAAACTCTATCCTCACCACACGGTGAAAATAGACAAAACTCCTTCCAAGCACTCTTCTCACCGCACGGTGAAAATAGACCCAACGCTATTCTCACTGTACGGTGAAAATAGTGTTAGGTTTTCACCTAATGAAGTGAAGACTGTAGATCACTTTTACCATTTATTCTGCAGATCTCAAATTGTGAAATAGGTTGACAACAAAGTGCTGATAGTGCTTCAGTGCTGTCATATCTAAGTCTGGTCTACTGTATGTGTCTGTCTGACTGTGCCTCTCAAGCCTCATGTGACAACTGAACATCCAATACTCTATGTTGGGGGAAGGCATCCCTTATATACCCAAGCTCTGCGCCCGACCTCTGCGCCCGACCCCTGCGCCCAAGCTCTGTGCCCGACCTCTGCGCCCAAGCCCTGCGCCCAAGCTCTGCACCCAAGCTCTGCGCCCATGCCCTGTGCTCAAGCTCTGCGCCCGAGAATCATCTGGCTGCACCCAAGGACCATCTGGGTGGCTGGCAGGCAGCCAAGTAAACAAACCACGCCCCAGCCTTCTGTGGGGTTTCCCCAAGGGTCCCAGGAGGATAACCCACTCACTGCTACTGCATAACTCCCTGGCCTATAGCTTCCCTGGCAAACATAAACAACCCACCTATTTACTATGCTACTGGCTATGCTATGGATAATCACTCACACTGAAGTGTATAAGATTTTAGCAAAAATTCCTCAATAGCATCGGTAAGAATTCCAATAGGCATATATATAAACTAAAACTTGGATGCCGATGCGGAGTCCATGCTAAAACGCAGGTCTTTGTTGCGGAGCCTTAATATATACATTATGTTTCCAATCTGTGTTTCATAATTTTCGTCACTACTTTCCTTTAGGTGAAATCTATCAACAGACCAAATTTCAGGCCTCAAAAACGCATGTAAGACGAGAAATGGGAAGATCTGCAAACTAGAACATGCATGTGTGCGCAGAGCCATTGCGCTGATCTTGGCTGCCATTAAACTCGGTACCAGCTCTCTGCACAAAGCGGTCACTAGCTACATGTATATGTTTCTAACTGGAAAAGAAGATATGATTCAAAGCAAATCTATCTGTGCCTTCAAAAGTTGTAAATATTAAATGTTACAGCTTTTATCCTTTGGTGCTTCACATTTAATCAAGCTTGTGGCTGGATGCAAATTTCACAGTCGAAATGACCTTGACCTTTCAGCTTTACAGGTCACATGTAAATTGCACAGTGTTACAATACCCACAATTTAAGCCCAACATGAACCAAATCGGATGAAAATTGACCAACTTATGGTAAAATGAAACTTTCAAAGGGCCAAATGACCTTGACCTTCGCCCTTTTGAGGTTACATGTTCTTATAAAAATGTGCATTGTTGCAATATCTACAATTTGAGTCCAACATGATTAGAATTGGATAGAAATTGGCCAAGTTATGATGGATGAAACTTTCAAAGGTCCAAATGACCTTGACCTTTGACCTTTAGAGTTCACATGTCCTTTTGGGGTGACATATTCTTATATAAATGTGCAGTTTTACGATAGCTACAATTTGCGCCCAACATGATCAAAATTGGATAAAAATTGACCAAGTCATGGCTAGAAGAAAGGCACCCTCGAAAGTGATCTTTGACTTTCAAATGACCTTTGACCTCTAGATGAGCTCAACCTGAAGTGAACCTTGACCTCAAATATGACATTTTGGCCTAAAATTGACCTTTGACCTTGACATGACCTTGGCATTTGAGATGACCTTGACCTTGCTATGATTGAACTCCTGTCTACTCAGAACCACGTCTATTATAGTATATAAGATATTGAAGATTTAAAACTTTAATTAGTCCTCATGTGCATAATTTTGAAAAGCAAGACCTCTCATTCTAAAAAGGCCAAACTTCATCTATAGAAGTATAATTGTGCCAAGTTTGGAGTTTCTACGTGCAATACTTTTCAAATGAAATGTCAGACAAATTTGCCTGGAAAGAAAGAAAGAAAGAAAGAAAGAAAGAAAGAAAGAAAGAAAGAAAGAAAGAAAGAAAGAAAGGAAGAAAGAAAGAAAGAAAGAATATTGGGTAAAAAAAATGTCTGTGTTCACACACAGACATAACTATAATGTGCAGCATTCCACCAGGTATCCAGGCAAATGCCCTAAAATATCAACCTTCATGCTGCTTGCAGCATAGGTGTACAGTGCCTGTACCAAGCAGTTGATAAACTTAACTCTTTGCTTTCCATATCTGTGCCACTGCATTGCAGCACTGAGAATCTTAATCCTATGCTACCCACTGTATTACTCATTACTTGTACATTAACTCATTGCAGCTTGAGTGTGACCTAGCAGCTGGCAGATTTAACTCACTGCTGCCCTATGATGGCTAAGTGATTGACTGATTTCACATATATGAGTGGTTGATTATTGTTCCTGACACATAGATCTGTATTGACCTCATTAATCTCAATGATTTTATGTATTTATCTATGTACCGGTATATGTCTTGATGCACCTACAGGGCCGTAGCCAGCCTTTTAAAATAGAGGAGGCAAAGGGTACGGGGGGAGGGGGCGTACCTTCCTCCAAAGATTGAAAACGTTTGAAAAATGGCACATAAAATGGTGTATTTTAGTGGGCTTTGAAGGAAAAGACTTTATACATGTATAAATTCTCAAAATTTAACTTCAATGTGACTATTTTAGATCTTAATTTTCATGTGAATTGAATTTGGTCCTACAACTACCAGGGCAAAGATACAAGTGACCTATCTCCAAGCTGTCTATAAACCCATCTTGTCATTTGTAAATTCCGCTTTTGAAATGCGACATGAGTTCATGGGTCACTAAAATAGCAGTGGCAGGAGCACCCATAATTCTTCAGGTAGTAGTGTGTACATATATTGATTGTTCACGTATACCCCCATGCTAGGGGACTGTCTAATAATTGTACGGGTTTTATTTGTCTTTATGCATGATGTGTATGTATGTCTTTTGACGACACCATGTAAATGGTATATATGTCAATAAAGTTATTTCCATTTCCAAGTGATCATTGAAAAAAGTACGCCTGTTGTGATGCTCTTATCTTCTATCGCTATGAGTGACTGGAAGTCTTAGTTACAAAATTAAGGGTCTTTTGGTTTTTGATATGCATAATAACTTAAACTTAACAAGTCTTGGTGAGGCTAAATAAACTATTTCTATGGTAACTCCTGACATCATCAGCCAAAATTCAGTGGAGGAGAGCGTCTCCTCTGACTCAGCCTGCCACGGCACAGACCTGTCTCCTAGCAACAATACCTGTGACACTCGTACAACTACAAGTGCAAACAAACGAAGGTCACTTGTTCCATTCATGCCAGACAATACGGGGAAGTCAATGTATTCTCTTTCTCTCTGTCGCATTGTTCCGGAGCGTTTACTGCCACATTTTGATTTCTGAGCGTGAAGAAGTGGTCTGTCACTAAGTGTCAGGTAAGGGAACAATTTTCGTTCCAGAAATTCTTTATTTCCTTGGTGAGAGTGAGTTGTGCTCTTGGACTAGGGTGTACAAATAATTGGACTCAGAGACAACGGCCAGAAATTGAAAAGTGGATCCAGTTATAAGGCTTAAATATACAACTCTTGCATGGCACAGTACAGATATATCCAGATATAAATCTGATGTATGCTCTGGCCCAAAAAGGGCGGGTATGCAATAAAGTACATCTGAAGTATATGGAAGTTATGACGGAGACAACTAAAGCTTTCTTCATCAACTTATCGGTCAATTTATACCGTTTGGACATTAGTTGTCGTCCTCTTTTTTTTTTTCCAACCTGAATCATGAATCAACTACACGAACACAGAGCTGCGACGGCGATTAACAATCATAAGTGACAAAGTCAGGGACTGCAGGCTGCAAGTTCTGCAAAACGGCATATCAAAACGATTAGTACTAGTTGTTTTCTATAATTTATTTCTTGTTTCTACTCAAAAATCGAAGTAACAATGTCCATGCAAGCTCAGTTTTGTGCAAGAGGCATCAACTGCTATTTTGTTAACTTGTCAGTAGGGAATGGGTAAGAGATGGGTTAAAACCTGTGTAGTGAGGGCCAGGCAGTGTTGAGCCCTCGCGCTCAACGTCGGGACGTAGTGGCAAAACGCTGGGCTCGGGGTGCGAGAGGTCCCGGGTTCGATACCTGGCTGGACCACAACACCTGGATCACCGGTAGGCTGCATGCGGGCCGGGGGCCGGGGCCCCGGGACCCTTTAATAGTCCGGACTGTATGGGAATTCCAATTCAAGACAACACCTGATTTTTTTTTCAAAATTTCCCCATGTGTGAATAAAATTAGAAGTTTATCAAATTCATATGGTACTGTCCAGGACTGAATATGAATTCCAATATGGTCCTGGAACATATAATAGGCCTAATAAATTCGGAGTGACTATATATTTTCACCGTATGGTGAGAATAGTGTTTTGTCTATTTTCACCACACGGTGAGAATAGTGTTTTGTCTATTTTCACTGTACGGTAATGATAGAGTTTGGTGTATTCATCGTATGGTGAGAATAGGGGCTGCTCTATTTCTACCGTACGACGATGATATAAATTTAAGTCAACCAGGGAAAAATATTTTGGAAAAGCACTGTGTCATGAATCATGACACAGTGCTTTTCCAAAATATTTTGACATGATATTGCACACAAAGAGAATTGGAACCAACATTTGCTGAAAAAATAAACAGGCCTAACTAACATCCCAGTTTGAGCATGGTTCATAATGAGATCTGTTGAGGTGTTATTTCAGCTTTTAATTATTATCTGACAGCTTTTATAGAGCCAACATTCTGTATTTTTTATGTAAACAGGCCAAAATTTAGGTGACAAGACAAAGTAGGAACTATTTTAATGTTTCCACAGATGGAAATAACGGAACTTAAGGGTAATGTAGACAACAACAACAACAACAACAAAAAAAAAACAAACAAACAAACAAACAAAAACAAAAAACAAAAAAAGCCACGAAGCAACGAAAATGAAAGACTGATTGGTGGGTATGGAAGTTGTACTGTTCAATAATTCCCAAAACCCTGGGTTTTGTGCACAAAACCCAGGGTTTTGTACCAAAACAGTGGGTTTTGCTCACAAAACCCTGAGTTTTTAAACAAAACCTAGGGTATTGTTTGTAAAACCGTAAGTTTTGTAACGAATCCCTGAGTTCTGCTTGCAAATACCATGGTTTAGCATGAAACCCTGGGCTGTGTCAACTACCCAGGATAACAGAACAAATATCATAATTTTTTAATTTTGTTCAATAATGTGCACAAAACCCTGGGTTTTGTTCGCAAAGCCCAAGGTTTTGTTCGCAAAACCCAGGGATTTGTACACAAAACTGTGGGTTTTGTAACAAAACCTAGGGTTTTGCTTCGTTATCCCATCTTTTCACAAAACTCACGGTTTTGTTTCAAACCCCTGAGTTTTAAAATGATACCGGTAACCCTGGGTTTTGCAGTTGTTTTGTTCAATTGTTTGCAAATCGCAGGGTTTTTTGACGTCACTAAACCCACGGTTTTGTATTTTGCCGCAAAATTGATCATATGGATACACCAACCACTCACAACACAGCTTGCTTGCTGAACTTGCTGTAAACCAATATCATGTTAAGAATAAGATGGCTGATCTCGGGAGAACTTCCATCGATTCGCGACTTAAACGTCGTGTATTTTATCACTGTGTGCATTTCATGAGCTCATATTTTACGTACTACAAGAGAAAATATGTAAGATGTATATCGTATATCTGTTTTTAAGAAATTTAATCGGTTAAGAGTGATTTTTAGTTTCTGGGACCATGCAACGGGGCTGAAGTTTTAGCAGCATAAGGCCTGTGATCTGCCGCGTCATTGAAATCCACCGTACATTGTGCTGCTGCCTGCAGTAATTATGAGACCGTTGATTGCAAAACGACTGCCACATCACATCATGGTGATAATTATCTCAACACGACTAAGTCTTAAATTGTTACATGGTATTCTTTAACTCCACCTTCATTCGCACCATTCCGAATTTTGCATCTATTTCTGTGTCAGCTCTGGTGAAAAATACTAAAGTTCTTCCCCAGGAGCTCTGCAACCGGAAGGGTGAAAACCCTGTCTGTAACGGGATGTCCCTGTGTCAGCCACTACCGCTATGCAAACTACCTTTTCCCAGTACTGAGTTGTGTACAAGTTTTTTGTTGATGGGCACTGCAAATCACGCAAGATTGCCTGGCACCATTTCAAGAACTGTCGAATGGTTCATTGTACATGCACGTCCACCAATAATTGATAAATAAACACAAGAAGTTGAACAAACCAAAATCCAGTTAGACATTTTCTGGCATCACAGCATTGTTCTTTTACGGTACCAGAACTAAGTACAGGCACAAAAATTTCAAACACAAAATATTTCAAATTTCAACATTGAGAAATTTCCAAGTCCGAAATTTCTACTCGATTAAATTAATTAATTAAAAAATAATAGATTTGGTTGGGATTGATCCGGACACCCCTTGACCCTGACCAGCAGTCTGACATGTTAGGCATGGGACCATGTTTGCTTATAAAATGCAGTCAGGTTTCTGTCTCATATTCGATGGTGGTCAGACCACACGGCTTTGTTTACTCTTTCACATCTAGGTCACGCCAGTCAAAGCCAAGATGACCGCAACCAATAACTGTTGAATATTTCAGACTTAGGGCCCCATCATATATCGTACGATAAATTAATTATTTGCAAAGGATCGAATGTTTTATGCAAATTGAAGCGCTCGAGGCTGTGCATTCAATAGTCCATGCAGCTCTTCGTTCCTGCGTGTGGATTATGTTGAACACTGGATGCACAACCTCTCATCCTTTAACAAAAACATAACTTATATTCTCATCGTGTCGCAAAGAGGAAGACTTTGCGCATGGTAACCAATAATGATGTTATTGATCACAATAACTGAGCCACTTGTAGTTTGACGCTATTTTTAAGTTGAGTAGCCTTGCAAGGCCTACCAAGTAACAGCTGTCATGATTGGTTGATTACAAAACCCTGGGATTCGTGATGTCACAAAACCCAAAGTTTTGCAATCTCACAAAACCCACGGTTTTGTTCTGTTATTTCAAAGTGTTACAAAACCCACAGTTTTCTGGCTAAACCGAGGGTTTTTGGAAAAAAACAAAAAAGGGTTTGTTCAAAAAATAACAAAACCAAGGGTTTTGTGATCAAAACTCTGAGTTTTGCTCTTAAACTGTGGGTTTTGTGCTCAAAACCCAAAGTTTTGTTACAAAACCCACGGTTTGGGTACAAAACCCTGGGTTTTGTTCATGAACCGCACGGCTTTGTACACAAAACCCAGAGTTTTGTAGCAAAACCCAGGGTTTTGTCCAAAATGATATCAAAATTCAATAACTGAGCAAAACCCTGGTTTTGCTAACGAAACCCAGGGTTTTGTGATAAAACCTATGGTTTTGTTAGCAAAACTGAGGGTTTTTTGAACAAAACTCAGGGTTTTGTGAATTATTGAACAGTACAACTTCCATAGGTGGGTAGAGTAAATTAATATGCATCACTTTGAGATGTTAGAAAGCCAAACATTGAATGGTGAAACGGTGCCAAGGAAATTGCCTTGCAGTAAACCCTCAGTAACTGGGCACTTTGTGTTGGTCCAGTTTCCTATGGACTATAGTATAAAGCTAGCTATCTACCTAAAGTAAGCATTTTTCTCCAACCTTAATTTGGCTCAGTTCTATGTGACAAGCTATAACCATGAATTTCTGAAAAAGCTCTTAATTTCAATTTCCAGATGGTGAAAATAGAGCCGTCTCTATCCTCACCATGAAAATATACCAAACTGTACCATCATCATCATACAGTGAAAATAGACCAAGCCCTATCCTCACCGTACGGTAAAAATAGACAAAACTCTATCCTCACCACACGGTGAAAATAGACAAAACTCCTTCCAAGCACTCTTCTCACCGCACGGTGAAAATAGACCCAACGCTATTCTCACCGTACGGTGAAAATAGTGTTAGGTTTTCACCTAATGAAGTGAAGACTGTAGATCACTTTTACCATTTATTCTGCAGATCTCAAATTGTGAAATAGGTTGACAACAAAGTGCTGATAGTGCTTCAGTGCTGTCACATCTAAGTCTGGTCTACTGTATGTGTCTGTCTGACTGTGCCTCTCAAGCCTCATGTGACAACTGAACATCCAATACTCTATGTTGGGGGAAGGCATCCCTTATATACCCAAGCTCTGCGCCCGACCTCTGCGCCCGACCCCTGCGCCCAAGCTCTGTGCCCGACCTCTGCGCCCAAGCCCTGCACCCAAGCTCTGCGCCCATGCCCTGTGCTCAAGCTCTGCGCCCGAGAATCATCTGGCTGCACCCAAGGACCATCTAGGTGGCTGGCAGGCAGCCAAGTAAACAAACCACGCCCCAGCCTTCTGTGGGGTTTCCCCAAGGGACCCAGGGGGATAACCCACTTACTGCTACGGCATAACTCCCTGGCCTATAGCTTCCCTGGCAAACATAAACAACCCACCTATTTACTATGCGACTGGCTATGCTATGGATAATCACTCACACTGAAGTGTATAAAATTTTAGCAAAAATTCCTCAATAGCATCGGTAAGAATTCCAATAGGCATATATATAAACTAAAACTTGGATGCCGATGCGGAGTCCATGCTAAAACGCAGGTCCTTGTTGCGGAGCCTTAATATATACATTATGTTTCCAATCTGTGTTTCATAATTTTCGTCACTACTTTCCTTTAGGTGAAATCTATCAACAGACCAAATTTCAGGCCTCAAAAACGCATGTAAGACGAGAAATGGGAAGATCTGCAAACTAGAACATGCATGTGTGCGCAGAGCCATTGCGCTGATCTTGGCTGCAATTTAACTCGGTACCAGCTCTCTGCACAAAGCGGTCACTAGCTACATGTATATGTTTCTAACTGGAAAAGAAGATATGATTCAAAGCAAATCTATATCTGTGCCTTCAAAAGCTGTAAATATTAAATGTTACAGCTTTTATCCTTTGGTGCTTCACATTTAATCAAGCTTGTGGCTGGATGCAAATTTCACAGTCCAAATGACCTTGACTTTTCAGCTTTACAGGTCACATGTAAATTGCACAGTGTTACAATACCCACAATTTAAGCCCAACATGAACCAAATCGGATGAAAATTGACCAACTTATGGCAAAATGAAACTTTCAAAGGGCCAAATGACCTTGACCTTCGCCCTTTTGAGGTTACATGTTCTTATAAAAATGTGCATTGTTGCAATATCTACAATTTGAGTCCAACATGATTAGAATTGGATAGAAATTGGCCAAGTTATGATGGATGAAACTTTCAAAGGTCCAAATGACCTTGACCTTTGACCTTTAGAGTTCACATGTCCTTTTGGGGTGACATATTCTTATATAAATGTGCAGTTTTACGATAGCTACAATTTGCGCCCAACATGATCAAAATTGGATAAAATTTGACCAAGTCATGGCTAGAAGAAAGGCACCATCGAAAGTGATCTTTGACTTTGAAATGACCTTTGACCTCTAGATGAGCTCAACCTGAAGTGAATCTTGACCTCAAATATGACATTTTGGCCTAAAATTGACCTTTGACCTTTGACCTTGACATGACCTTGGCATTTGAGATGACCTTGACCTTGCTATGATTGAACTCCTGTCTACTCGGAACCACGTCTCCTTTCGTATATAAGATATTGAAGATTTAAAACTTTAATTAGTCCTCATGTGCATAATTTTGAAAAGCAAGACCTCTCATTCTAAAAAGGCCAGACTTCATCTATAGAAGTATAATTGCGCCAAGTTTTGAGTTTCTGCATGTAATACTTTTCAAATGAAATGTCAGACAAATTTGCCTGGAAAGAAAGAAAGAGAGAGAGAGAGAGAGAGAGAGAGAGAGAGAGAGAGAGAGAGAGAGAGAAAGAAAGAAAGAAAGACAACATGTCTGTGTTGGTACACAAACATACATATGGCTGTTGGTACACAAACATACATATTGCATATATGGAGGAAACTTAGTCGACACTAGAAAATTCTGGGCATAAATATGAATGAAGTCTGCTTTGATTAATATGCCAAGATGCGACTTGCAGAAGTGAAGCTCACAGTTTGCTTGCCGGTGTTAAGGAATATTTGTTCCCAGCCACGAACATTTGTTCCCCCTCTGTGTGGGGAACCAATATAGATCTTGCCTACTGGACCCTGTGGAAGAACAGCCATAGGCTGAACAGGCTATCCAGAATAAAGATGTTCAATTATTATTGTATTTGTGTCTTTTGGCAAAACAATATGTCTCCCCGTGTAAGGGGGTGACATATTGTTTATGCGTCTGTTTCTTCCTCTTCTTGTTCTTCTTCTTCAACACATTGTTGCATGCGTTGCAGACGTAAGAACTCAAGAAAGATTTGACTTGGGAATTGAATTTTTTTTGTGAAGATGTTGCTGTATAAAACCTTGCTTGGGATTTTAGATGGGTGACCTTGACATTTTTCAGGGTCACGTGGGCATGCTATGTAAAATTGACTCAGGCGCAATAACTGCAAGGATTTGACTTAGGAGATTGAAATTTTGCTTGATTATGTACCATAATATGAACTAGGTTGGGATTGTAGATGGGTGACCTTGACCTTTTTTCAAGATAACATGGCCGCTTTTAAAAAATCATTAAAGAAGCACTCGAGAGAGTTTTAACTTTAAGAGGTTGACATTTTGTGTGATTATGTTTCTATGTAAGACTTTTGTAAAACCTTGATTATGACTGTAGATGTGTGACCTAGCCCTTTTTATCAAGGTCACATGGGCATTTCGTCTAAAATGAATGTGGACGTGATAACTCAAGAAAGATTTGCTTGGGAAGTTTAAATTTTATGTGAAGATGTTCATATATAAAACCTTGCTTGGGATTGCAGATAGGTGACCTTGACATATTTTTCAAGGTCACATGGGCATGTCATCTAAAATTGACGCGGAGGCAACAACTTTGCAAGGATTTGACTTAGGAGGTTGAAATTTTGCTTGATTATGTACCATAATATGAACTAGGTTGGGATTGTAGATGGGTGACCTTGACCTATTTTCAAGATCACATGGCCACTTTTTAAAAATCATAGCAGATGCACTTGAAAAATATTTGACTTAAAGAGGTTTGCATTTTTTGTGATTATGTTTCTATGTAAGACTTTTGTAAGACCTTGCTTGTGACTGTAGATGTATTACCTTGACCTATTTTTCAAGGTCACATGGGCATTTCGTCTAAAATCAGTGTGGATGTGATAACTCAAGAAAGATTTGACTTGGGGAGTTGCCAAAATATAGTACCGCTTATTGTCTTTGAAAACGAGGCTACAACTATAAATAGAAAGTACAAAATGGCGGACGAGTTGACGTGGTCCGGAACTTACAATTATTGAAACTTTTTCCCTCTTTTTATCATGTTACTTCAATGTTTTAGGTATCTATATATACGATGAACAGACCAAACTCTCCTTATCCGTTGAATAGGTACGCTTCCTATTTTCTTATCACTGCTTTGTCGTGTCTCAACTCATTTATGCAATGTTTACAATTTCAACGACGATGTCCATTAATATTATGACAACCATCATATTTTTAATGTAAAGAAATGTCGAAAGTTTATCATCTCACCTTCATGGCTAACACAGACGAAACTTTTCTGAATTATGTAACGGGTGGTTTTGAAGGAAACTCACTTCGAAATGTTTTACAAATTCATCATGGCGATAACAACGATACAGACTCCAATGTAACAGACATGATAAAACATTCGCCTTACTTTGAAAATTTTAATCAAATATCTTGGGAAAAGAAGCGTTTTAGTGTTCTGAGCACAAATATCAATTCCATTCAAGCCAAATTTAATGAACTTGCACTGCTGGAAGAAGAATTCAAAAATCAAGGCATCGTACTAAGCGCAATTTGTCTCCAGCAATGCCAGATTACTTCACAGAATGATTTGTCACTTTGCCAGTTAGACGGTTATCAGTGTATCAGTCAAGGGAAAAAATGTAGCTATAAAGGTGGATTAATTATATATTTAAATGAGGAATATAAGTATAATACAAGAAATGATATCTATAACCTCTCTGAAATATGGGAAGGTCAGTTTATTGAAATATCACACAGAGAATTAAAGAAAAGTATTTTACTTGGGAATATATACAGACCTCCCAGAAATCTTAGTGAAAACTTGAATGTTTTTTTGGAGGAATATAGACAGGTGCTTGGAATTTTTGATGATGTTAATAAAGAAATAATGTTATTAGGTGACTTTAATATAAATTTACTTAAGATAAATGAAAAGCCAATATTGAATGAGTTTTTCGAAGAAATGATTACGCATAGTTTCTTTCCTAAAATAACTTTACCTACTAGGTTTTCAGAGAAAAATGGTACTCTCATTGACAATATATTTTGCAAAATAAGTGAAGCATCAATTAATACAACATCAGGTATTTTCATACGAAAATTATCTGATCAATTCAGCCATACTTTACTTGTTTGGAAACAGATCTACATAAAGATAAAAATCCTAAATTTGTGAAATGTTATCCAAAAACTATTGAATCAGTTGAAAATATAAAACTGCATTTGCAAAATGCCAATATTATTGATAAACTAAATCTTGATATAAACAGTAATCCAATTAATAATTATAACTTGTTGAGTGAAGAAATTAAAGATGCACTTGAAAAATACATGCCATTGAAGCTTGTAAAATTTGATAAATATAAACACAAAAACAATGCATGGATCACACATGGTATACTTAATTCAATAAAATTTAGAGACAACCTCTATAAGTGCTTGAGAAAAACAAATCCTAATAGTGTTGAATATAATAATTTAAAAGTAAATCTATCTACCTATAATAAGATCCTTAAGAAAAAGATAAGATTGGCAAAGAAAAGATATTATGACTTTATTTTTAACAAACAAAATGATATGAAAAAAACATGGTCAACTATCAATAATATACTTAATATAAATAAATCAAAGAAATCTTTCCCTGAAATGTTCAATTTAAATGGAACACCTATTAATGATAAAAATATAATTGCAAATAAATTTAATGAATTTTTCATAAATATTGGACCTGGTTTGGTCAAAAATGTCAACAAACCTGAGGACATTAGTTTTGATAAATACTTGAACAATATTGAAAATGATAATTTTGAATTCAAAGAAGTTACAAGTGAAGATGTAAACAAAGTAATAAATAGTTTGAAAGTCAAAACTAGTTTTGGATATGATCAAATGTCTATGAAACTTTTTAAACAAATTAGCTCTGTCTTGATTCAACCTATCACTAAAATTATAAATCAAAGTTTAAAAAACGGTATTTTTCCAGACAAACTTAAAATAGCTAGAGTAATTCCCTTATACAAAAAAGATGATGATGGATTATTTACAAACTATTGTCCTATTTCTGTACTTCCTGTTATATCAAAAATCTTTGAAAAAATAATATTCAATCAAATTTTTGAATACTTTGATCAATTTGATTTATTTCATAAAGGGCAATATGGGTTTAGAAAAGGACACTCAACGGAATTTGCCGCTATAGAACTTGTAAAAGACTTGATAAGCAAACTTGATAATGATGAAGTACCTCTCTGTATTTTTCTTGATCTTTCGAAGGCATTTGATACGCTAAATCATAAAATCTTGCGACAAAAATTAAATTATTATGGAATCCGAGGTCCAGCGTTAAAATGGTTTGAGAGTTATTTGAATAATAGGAAACAGTATGTGGATCTTGATGGTGTTAACTCAGAACTGTTAGAAATCAAAACTGGAGTACCTCAGGCCTCTATTTTGGGGCCGCTACTGTTTATTATTTATATAAATGATATATCAAATGCCAGCAATTTATTTAATTTTATACTGTATGCAATGATACTACCTTATCAACTACACTAAATGTTAACATTATAGATGGTGTTACAGAAACTATTAACAGAGAACTTACAAAAATTGGTGTTTGGCTTCAAGTTAATGAATTATCATTAAATGTTGATAAATCAAAATTTATGATCTTTCATCATTCAAATAAAAAAAGTTGATAAACCATACTTAAAAATGAATAATATCCCGATAACCCAAGTCTCATTTTTTAACTTTCTAGGGCTTACAATTGATGATAAATTATCATGGAAGGAGCATGTTACCAAAATTTCAAGTAAAATATCAAGAGTTATCGCAATTCTAAATAAACTTAAACATCAACTTCCGCTGAAAGTTAAAATAACTATGTATAACTCATTAATACTTCCACATATAAATTTTGGAATACTTCTATGGGGATTTAAACTTTCAAAAATTGAAAAACTTCAGAAAAAAGCAGTACGCTGTATAAATTGTAGTAAATACAATGCCCATTCAGAACCAATTTTGAAAGCTCTCAAACTTTTAAAAATTCAAGACATTTTTACATCAGCTAAATTAAAATTCTATTATAAATTTATCCATAATGATCTACCCATAAGATTACTCTCTTTTCAATTCATCTTAATAAATGAAATAAACAACTACAACAACAGACATTGTGATAACCTTTTTATTAATAGAGTCAATAAAATATTTGCAAAACAGAGTTTAAACTATGATATTCCAGTCACAGTGAATCAAACAGATAAGAATCATATAAGGAAAATACATACTCATAGTTTACAAGGGTTTTCCTTGTATATTAAAAATTTTTTTTTTTTTGAATAATTATGAACAGAGTTGTAATATATATAACTGCTATGTTTGTCAAAATAATTAACAATTATATTTTCCCACCCATGTTGTGTGTGTAAACTATTATATCTTGAAGTTTATTTCGACATTTATTGTTTAAGTAGCTGCCATCTATATTGTTTCAAATGTTTAAGACTTAAAGGTGGCTCCTATGAGAGCGACATGTATTTGTCTTAATAGGAGTCCCCCTAGCCACATCAATTTTTGGTCATTATGTACATATATCTCAATATTGAATTCGTCATTGTATTGATTGGCTAAAATAAACAAGTTTTGAGTTTGAGTTTGAGTTTGAGTTTGAAAGTTTATGTGAAGATGTTCCTCTATATGATCTTGCTTGGGATTGCAGATGGATGACCTTGACATATTTTGCAAGGTCACATGGGCATGTCATCTAAAATTGACATGGACGTAATAACTATGCAAGGATTTGACTTAGGAGGTTGAAATTTTGCATGATTATGTACCATAACACCAACGAGGTTGGAATTGTAGATGGGTGATCTTGACCTATTTTCAGATCAGAGGGCCACTTTTTAAAAATCATTGAAGATGCACTCAAGAAAAATTTGACATTTTGTGTGATTATGTTTCTATGTAAGACTTTTGTAAGACCTTGCTTGTGACTGCAAATGTATGACCTTGCCCTTTCAAGGACACGTGGGCATTTCATCTAAAATCAATGTGGACGTGATAACTCAAGAAAGATTTGACTTGGGAAGTTACAATTTGTATACCTTGCTTCGGATTTCAGATGGGTGACCTAGACCTATTTTTCAAGGTCATATTGGCATGTCATCTTAAATCGATAACTCAAAAAAGATTTGACTTGGCAAGTTGAAATTTTATGTGAAGATGTTCCTATATAAGACCTTCCTTGGGATTGTACATCGGTGACCTTGACCTTTTTCAAGGTCACATGGCCACTTTTTCAAAATCATTGCAAACACACTAGTGAAAGATTTGGCTTACAGAGATTAAAATTTTGTGTGATTATGTTTCTATGAAAGACTTGTAAGACCTTGCTTGTGACTGCAAATGTTTGACCTTGGCCTATTTTTTAAGGTCACATGGGCATTTCATCTAAAATCCATGCAGACATGAAAACCCCACAAGGATTTGACTTAGGAGGCGGAAATTCTACATGATTATGAACCATAATACGAACTAAGTTGGGAGTATAGATGGGTGACCTTCACCCTTTTTTCGAGGTCACAAACACTTCCTTGAAGCTGTAGAAGCGATAAGTCAAGAATGTCTTTTTAAAAAGAAGCACCTTCAAATTGTATTAATTTATATCTGTAGGTGTGTGACCTTGGCCTATTTTTCAAGCTCGAATGGGCATTTCCTTGAAAATAGTCACAGATGTGAGATCAGAAGAATAGTGAGGAATTTTTGCCCAAATTTCTTTCACTTCAGTGTAAATGGAAATCCATAGCATAAGCCAGTAGCATAGTTTATAGGAGGGTTGTTTATGTTGCCAGGGAAGCTATAGGCCAGGGAGTTCTGCAGTAGCAGTAATTGGGTTATCCCCTGGGAACCTTGGTGAAACCCCACAGAAGGCTGAAGAGTGCTTTGTTTATTTGCTTGTCTGCCAGCCAGCCAGGTCATGGAAATCCCACAGAAGACTGAGGTTGGAAGAGCTTTGTTTACTTGGCTGCCTGCCAGCCACCCAGATGGTCCTCGGGCGCATGGGTTGGGTGCAGAGGTCGGGCACAGCCTGCCAGCCACCCAGATGGTCCTCCGACGCAGGGGTCGGGCGCAGAGCTTGGGCACAGAGGTCAGGTGCAGAGCTTGGGCCAGGGGTCGGGCACAGAGGTCGGGTGCAGCATGGGTATATAAGGGATGCCTTCCCCCAGCATAGCGGTATTGGAAGTTCAGTTGTCAGATGAGGCTTGAGAGGCACAGTAAGACAGACAGGTACAGTAGACCAGACTTAAATGTGACAGAACTGAAGCACTATCAGCACTTTGTTGTCAACTTGTTTCACATTTTGAGATCTCCAGAATAAATGGTAAAAGTGATCTACAGTCGTCATTTCATAAGGTGAAAACCTAACACTGGAGGCAGGAGTGGGATGGACCTGATAGCAGTCCTCATTTTTATTAGGTGAAAAAAAACCTAACACTGGTGGCAAGCGGCCGGATCAAGGATTAATAACACAATTCAGAAGACTGGTGTGTGAACCATAGCCCAGCAATATGACAGTCAGCTGGGTTGAAAAACTGGAAGTTGTTGAATGCTGCAAATGCTTTGCTCTGCTGCCATGCAAAGACACTCTCCATAGCTGCCCTGGAACAGAGAACTACAAGATGGACCCCAGCATGACTTACTTCTGCCTACTTTTGGAATTGCTGCAAGATTTGGAAAAACAGACTGGCCACAGTCCCATGCATATCATCCCAGCTGAAGAGACCCTGGACCAGCAGTAATTGAATTTGGAACATTTGCAACACAAAGAACTGGAAAACAATTTTGTTCACTGAAAAGTGGCTGACCTTTGACATAAAGTGGGACAAATATATGGTCACATCGAGAACATGTACTTTATTGAACTGTTGTTAGCGCTGCTGATAATTGTGACAGTACCGGTATTCTTTGCCACAGGGTACTTTTATATTTACATTTGGCACTTTTCTTACCAAAGACAAAATAGGAGAAGAAATGTCATTCAATTTTCTATGAACACATCACTTGACAACATAGGAACTACTTTCCCCTGGTGGACAATGGTGGCACTAACTATGTACACAAAACCACATCCACAACTGTTGCCAGTGACAGGTCAAATGCGCCCAGCCTTCCTCTTATTCCAACATCTCTTTGTCCCAGTACCTGTAATCTCTTGCCACAAACCAAACATTGTCATCCGGTATGATTTCCAGCTCAACTTTCCACAATTGTATGTTCAATCTTACCTTCTCTAACTAAATGTTAACATTAATCGAGCAGTTTCAAAGCATGACGCTTCTGGAAGCATGGCCAAATCATCCCTTTCAGGCTCCTTCCGTGTGTCATCATGTGCTTTCAGAATTTAACAAATTTTGTCTTTTTAGGCCATATTACTGAGATAAAAAGATACTGTATGTAGTAAATTCACATTTTTTAGCCATAAGTGTAATATTATCTGTTAAGATATCAAAATAAATATATATATATATATATATATATACATATATATATATATATATATATATATATATATATATATATATATATATATATATATATATCTTTTATTTCATACACATAGTACACTGGATATTTTACATCAAAATTTATAGAGGCAACAAACATGATTCAAGGAGAAAAAAAAATTGCAGATAAATAAGTTAGTACAGTAGTCCCTCCTTTGAAAGACCACTCCTTTGGGAGACCACCTCCTTTGAGAGACCACAGTTGTCAGGTCCTTCTGTTGTACTTATCATGTTATTTATTCCTCCTTTGAGAGACCACCTGCTTTATGTGACCGCCTTTTGGGTGGCGCTAGGAGCGGTCTCTCAAAGGAGGGACTACTGTATACATACATACATACATTTCACAGTCGTTTACCATGTTCGTAACCACAGGGAGACACACAAACAGTCCAAGTGACCCTTCAATTAGGGGTTTTAAAAAGATACATTAATTATCAGTCTGTGTAATCCTGAGACAGGATTCAAGATGTGCAAAGCTCTTCCAATAATAATTGGACTTGATCAGGCTCTAATATGGAGGTGAGTCTCTGATCTCTGACATGACAGAGTTTGCGTATCGCAAGAGCATTTGCTCGCACTGATTCCTCAATAACCGGGGTTCGTTTAATCGCCTGTAGAATTTCAGTTACATCATCATTCAAATATTCTCTGTCAATATTGTAACGTTCTAGAAGAAAGTTTAGAGATTTTCCTGCTGGAGATCTAGAGCCCAGAAGTAATAACTTGCCGCATGTTCGCACTATTGAGTTTTTGCTGTTGATGACATTGTATATATACTTAAAAAATCTGGTATGTAATCGGATTTCAATTGGTACATCTTTGGATATCAGTGTGAGTAATACAGAGTGTGTGTTTCTTGGTAGTTTCCATATGAATCTAACAGCTTTACGCCAAGCAACAAATATTCTGTCTACTTCATTATGGGAATAATCCCATAACGGAGAGCCATAAAATGACATGCAATATGCTTGGAACAGCTGATGACGTGTTGAAGAAAAAACTGTACCAAACTGAGCCATCAGTAAATTGACTTCCGAATTGAAATTAATACAAGACCTTTCGAGACATTTTCTTGAGGCCCTTGGACCGATGAGATGGCCAAGATGTACAAATTGATCAACCTTCTCTATTACCTTTCCATTTACATAAACTGTGGAGTCATCATTTTTCTGAAAAGACATCCATTTTGTTTTCCGGGAATTAAACATCACGTTATATTCTTTGGCAAATTCTGTGCATATGTCAAGTAATTTGTTCAATGAGAAGATTGTGGGAGCTATCAAAACTAAGTCATCCGCATAGGCTAAAGCACCAAAAAAGACATGACCAATGTGGCACCCAAAACGTGAATTTTGTAATTTAACAAGTAGCTCATCAATGTAGATTCCAAAGAGAATAGGTGAAAGAACTCCGCCTTGTTTCACCCCATTCAAACACGTGAATGGTTTTGTGATGGAATTATTCCAGACTAAACTAACTTTTTGATTAACATACATATTTAGCAGTAAGCGAATCACAATCGGTGAGATACCTCTTTTTACCAGTAATCGAAATAATCTAACGTATTCGACTCTATCAAATGCTTTGGTCGCATCAAGAAAGATAAGGTTGACATTGGTGTCGTTGCAAGTATAGTAGTTCACACACTCTAATAATGTACCCGTACATTGAGTAGTGGAGTGATTAGCTTTGAAGCCAAATTGGAGATCGGACGAACATAGCAGTTCTTCATTTTCTATCAGAATTAGCCAATCAAAAAGTTTACCTATGACACTACTCAAGGCAATACCACGGTAATTCTCTGAATCCCTACAGGAGGCACGCTTGTCTTTGGGTATTGGGTGAAGCATAATTTTAGTCAAACCATCTAGCGCAACCCCATGCACAAACATTGTAGTAAAAAGCAGTGACAAGTAAATACTGAGTGACTCAGGACCATGAATTAAGTGCTCAGAGTAGTGGCCGCAGTCGCCATCATGCTTACCAATTTTTAACTTTTCAATACCTTTAGTAATTAAATCAGGGCCTATTCCTCTGATTATGTCATCTGGGTCCACAGAATCTGCTATCAACATATCTAGATCATCTCTAAGTTTGTCCATATCATTAACATCATAAGTAACGGAATTATACAGTTTTTCATATTTTTCGGCAAAAAGCATGCCTATTTTACCTGGATCGCTTTCACCATCCATCATTGTTGGTCTAGAGAAGCCATGGTTTCTGATTCTTTTGACCTCAGCCCAAAAATCTCTACATTTGTTATTAACAATTGTGTCAGCTAAGCTTTTAGCTCTACACATTTGTTCATTCTTTTGTACAAAGCGCAAGGCATAATGATATTTGGCTCTGGTTGAATTTCGGATATCAGCAAGAATACCGACCCTTGGAGAATTATTACATTTCCGCAGGTAGTGCCAAAAATTGGCTTCCCTTCTGTGTGCTTCAGCATTCTCATTCCAGCCTGGAATGATTTTTTTCTGTTTACTGGAACTATAAGGAATGGTCTCTTTACTGGCTGTTAGGCACGCTGTGATAATATCATCATGGAATCTTTGAATTTCTAAAGAATGCTCACTGCAAAACGTATTCTTGCAGTGTAGAGCATGCCATGGGATAACAATGTCTCTCAATTTAGTATCTAGCACACAACTATACTGAGTAAGATTCGTTTTTGATGCCTGGTGCCACAGTGGTTTAGGAGTATTAGACCTGTCACAACCATTGACCTTGTGCCCAATCGGGATATTCAGATTCATTATGACTGGATCATGATCCGATAAATTATCACCATCGTGACGCACACTGTATTCGGTTATGCAGTCACGTAAATTCTCTGATAGGATAAAATGGTCTATGGTTGACCTATCAAAAGTGGCTTTACTTTCATAGGAATAATCAACTTTAGATATATCTAGATTGTCTGCCAGAATAAGATGCTCATCGTCTAGAAATGAACACAATTTTTGCGTATGTGGTGACCTAAACCGCGAAATGTCCGTATTAAAATCGCCACCGATTATAATATTATCAATATTCAAATCTTGACATTTAAAACTTATTTCGTTTAGGATGTCCTGGTATTCATCAGCATTTACTCCCTGTGTGTCCTGGGGCATATATACATTTACTACAAATAATCTCACATCGTCAGATTCAATTAAAATCGCACAAGTTCTTTTTGATTGAAATATAATTGGGGAGATTTTGCATGAGAGAGATTTCCTCCACACAAATGCACTACCACCATGTAGTCTACCTTCAATCAACTCATTATCATTCATGCCCGACACCCCATGCACATGAACTTCATGTACATAGTTAGATATACTTTGTATTTCATTATTAAGCAGCCAGTGTTCCTGTAAAAGAACAATATCATATAGCTCAGAGATCTTATTGACATATTCCCATCTTCCCACGCCATGGCCATGGGCGTTATAAGTAGCTAGCGAAAGTGTCGACATTGTGAGAAACAAGAAACTCAAGCCACTCAAGCACAGTCCTTTGTTAATGTAGCGAAGGCATGGACAAATGTATAATATTATTGGAACTATATTTTGTTGTGTTCTCATTCAGAAAGCCCACTTGATGGCTTTTCTCATCAGCCAACTTACTCCCACTTAACAAAGATTTATCACGGAGAACTGTGGTTAAATTTCACACTATTTAAACTAATTGTTTAATCTAAAATTTAGCTAAAAATGTAAATATAAGTATTGGACGGCATGTTTGTGTCATCCATGCTGGGTATGATGACGTGACCCAGCAGCATATTCCAGGACAACTAATAATTCCATGGCAGCTGAGACCAATAGTGAGGTGACAGGGGCACAGACCAGGGAGACCAGAAGCATGTGACATGCAGCAGGAACTAGAGAGTCTGAGGCAACAGCTGCTTGTAACTATGCAGTCAGTTCAAGAAGCCAACCAGAGGGCAGATGATGCAGAAAAAGACAGACAGGCAGCATTGTCAAGGCTTGAAAGCCTACAGAAGGAGAAAGAACTGTCAGAAGTCACAAAGTTGCAAGCACAGACTGCTTCATATTTGTCACAAGCCACACCAAGCACCAGGGCCAAAGGTGCATTCAGCCAGGGTATGGACCATGGGAATAGTCAAGCCACTCAAGCACAGTCCTTTGTTAATGTAGCGAGGGCATGGACAAATTTGCAATCCTTGCAGGTGGCACCACAGGGCAACATACATATCTCCCCACCCACTTAAGAGGTACTCTCAACACCAAAGCCCCAGCCTGGGTACGCTCCACGCTATAGGGGAAATAAGTCACATGATATTCCCTTACCACCCCAAAGTACATTTGATGGGAAAGAAACATGGGAGGGCTTCATACAGCCTTTCTGTACTCTAGCAGCAGTGTGCCAGTGGACTGAACAAGAGAAACTTCAGATTGACCAGCAGGGGGTTGATGCAGCAGAGTATGCATTGAGCCAGCTACCACAAGAGACCCTACCAGCTTATGACCAGCTGGTACAGGCCTTAGAGAGCAGGTTCAAAGAAAGGCACACAGTCAGCTCTTACCTTGCCAGGTTGGAGAGCAGAAAACTTGGAGTCAAGGAGGCACTGTCTGAATATGTGGCAGATCTGAAGCGCCTAGTCATTAAGGGCTACCCTACAACAGACAGCCACACCAGTGAAACAATAGCAATGTGTCACTTTCTGAGGGGCCTGCCAGATCAACAAGCTGCTGTTTCCATAGGAATGAGGGACCCCAAGACCATTGAAGAGGCCAGGGGAGCCTATGAGATTTACATCAATTTGAAAGAAGATGTTGGCAAAGGTCAAAGTCATTGCACAGCTGTGCGCCCTGTGAAAAAACTGAACAAGTTGAGCAACAGCCAAACAATGTTGCTTTTGTGGCTGAAAAGTGCTTACAAGAATTGGTACAGAGCATAAAGAGTCACTGAACCTTAAGTTTGAGGAAATCAAGGAAGGCCATTAAAGCCAGCCACAGGTCCCAACATAGCCGTCCTAGGAACAGGGAAAAACCAGACATGTCAAAGGTTAATTGCTTTAACTGTGGATGCTTTGGACATTACAAAAGATCATGCCCAGAGCCAGACAGAAATAGCAGTGAGAGCCAGGGCAAAAGTGGCCAAGCCAATGAACAGTCAGAAAACTAATGAGGACCAGTCCTCCCGGCCTGGTACCGGTCCACAACACAGTGACTGTTGAGAGGGTTATAAGGATTAACAGACAGAACAGTCCTATAGGTGTCTCTATGATAGTACCTGTTAATACTGGTGGATTTGACACTGGTATGTTATTGGACACGGGTGCAGTGGTGACTGTTTTATTCATGAGACACTTAATTAATAAGATACCTGGAGAGATGTGTCCTACTATACAGCCTTTGTGTGAACCAGTTTGTTTAGAAGTTGCTGATGCTGGCCAGCATATGAATGGGATGTATTTGTGGCTCCTATTAAGAACAGTGGGCTCCTGGGAATGGACTTCCTGTACAAGCATAACTGTTCAGTGTTGGCTGGACAAGGGGGTCTCTATCTAAATGATAAATGGGTAGAGTGTGAAGTTCAAGATGACCTGCCTGGAGTGAGGAGTGTGAGCTTGGCTGAAACCACCACTATACCTGCATGCAGTGAGATCATACTGGAGGAGAAAGTGCAAGGCAAGAAGCTCCACTCAACAGCAGCCATCATAGAGCCAGACCCCACCATTTGCCTGGGTGACCATTTGCTTCTTGCTACTGCCTTGGTTGACCCCCAGAGGGCAGACATGGGCATACCTGTGAGAATTGTAAACACAGGGAATGAAGATTATGCCATGCAAAAGGGGTCAACACTGGGCTACATTACTACTGTGGATGATGTACAGGAGCTGACCATTCCATGTAAGCTTATCAGTGTATGTCAAGTGAAAGATACTCCCCCAAACAAGGTGGATGTGCCAAATTTGCTGGCAAAGTGGTGCCCTGACCTGAGGGGCCTATATAACAGAAGCATCTCAGAGCTAAGCATGGCTCAGCAATTGAAACTTGCACTGCTGCTGGACAAACATGAATCTGTCTTTTCAAAATCTGGAGATGACTTAGGCCACACCACTGTTGTCACTCATTCTATTGACACTGCATGGGGATGCCAAGCCTATTAAAGAAGTTTAAGACCTAGGCGCCCTCCCAAAGCTTTTGAGGGTGATGAGGTAAAAGTGATCCCACTTAGTGTACTGCAGGAAAAAAGATAGATCTCTGAGAGCCTGCATAGATTATCATTGCCTAAATGAAGTCACTAAAAAAGATGCTTTCCCTTTACCACACCTACAGGACTGTTTAGCCTTAGTGGGAATAACCTGTTCAGTGTTTGCGATATGAGCCAGTCCTATTACCAGGTGTATGTTGCAGGGGAAGACAGACCAAAAACTGCATTTATGACAAAGGTGGCTTATGGGAAAACAATGTCATGCCAATGGGCCTTTCAAATTCTCCATCTCCCTTCTCAGGGTGTATGGAGTTGGTGATGCGAGGGTTACAGTGGGACACCATGATTTTGTATCTTGATGACCTGGTTACCATAGCAACCAGTCCAGAGCAAATGATTGACAGATTAGACCAGGTGTTTGCCCGGCTGCAACAGGCAAGGCAGAAGTTGAAACCAGCAAAGGGCTACCTATTTCAGAAAGAGGTTACCTTTCTGGGCCATGTTGTGACACCAGAAGGGATAAAAACCAGATCCCAGCAAAGTTGAAGCTGTTGTTAACTGGCCCATCTCAAGAAACACAACTGATGTGAGGGCATTTCTTGGACTGTGTGGTTATTATAGGCATTTATAAGAGGGTTCTCTGCTATTGCCAGTCCAATGAATAGCATGTTAGAGGCCGGACAAGCATTCGATTGGACTTGTGATTGTCAGCAATCATTTGAGACCCTGAAGGCTGCCTTAACCAGTGATGTAGTTATGGCCTATCCAAACGATAAAGGTTTGTGGGTTCTGGACATAGATGCCAGTGCCAGGGCCATTGGGGCATGTGTTAGCCAGATCACCTGGTGCAAGGAAACACAGGAAGACATTGAGCGACCAGTGGCCTATGCTAGTAAGTCACTTACTAGAGTTCAGAGACGATATTGTGTCACCAGGAGAGACCTGCTGGCATTTGTAGTATTTTTACAGACATTTCGTCATTATTTGCTTGGTAGAAGCTTCATTATCCGCACAGATCATAGTGCACTGAGATGGGTAATGTCTTTCAAAGAGCCACAAGACCAAATGGCTAGGTTGTTAGAGCTGATCTCGCAGTATTTCAAAATCTTGCACAGAGTAGGACCCCGTTACCAGAATTGTGATGGTTTAAGTTGTGTCACGTGATTCCAAGGAGTATGATTGTTATGACGGGAAGACTGTGCTTCAAAATCTGCCATGTGGTGGATGTGATCACTGTGAAAGAAAGCACCAAATGTGGTCAGATTTCCTTGTGCAAGATGATGTGGTCCCATTGAAGGCAAGGCCTGTACAGCAAGGAACCTGTGGAGTGGCGCCAGAAAGGAGAGCAGACAGTGATGGAGAAACCCTTCATGGAAAGGGAAGAGCATTCTGCCTTAGCCTGTTTGTTGTGATGTGTGTAGTAATCGCATTTCTCCTGAGCTGTTTCAGATGTGCTGCTAAACAGGTTGCCAGAGCTGTTCATCTCAATTTGTGTTATTGGACAAGCTGTATGCACTGTGTGGTAGCCAATGAGTTCAAGCCTCATGCCATACAGTACCCTACAAGTCCAGTTCACAAAAAGAAAGTGCCAGGGACTGAGAGTCCTAAAGCCAGTAGCAAGACAGGAAGACAGGGTGATATACCAGAAGAAAGTGACCCCATTCCATTGCCTGAGCCCACAGACGGTTCCTATGGTAACGGGTCTGCACAGGTAGCCACTGAGGAGTGTGCTATGTCTGGTGATATACCTGGTGTCTGGATGAGCCGGTACTCCCCAGGGGAGTTGGCCAGGCTACAGAGAGAGGACTGTGACCTGGACATCGTGATAAGATGGCTGGAGACACAGGAAGAGTGGCCAGGGAGAGATAGAATTGCTGCTGAGTCCTCTGATTTCAGAAACATGTGGCTTATGAGACAACAATTGGTGCTAAAGCAAGGGGTCCTATATAAAGCTATTCCCCTGGGTGCTGAGAAACCTAAGCTGACACTGGTTGTTCCTAAGTCCCGTTATAGCACAGTAATGCAGGCAATGCACAATTCTGTAAGTGCTGGACATTTGGGCATTAGAAAAACATTGAGTGCAATGAAACACAGTTTTTACTGGTACAAAATGAGCGAGACAGTGAGAGACTGAATGCTGAACTGTACTAAATGTGGTGCAAGGAAAAGGACTGTTAAGCAGGCAAAAGGAGAATTAAATGATTACAGAGTGGGTGCCCCCATGGACAGGGTTAGCATAGATGTGTTGGGGCCCTTCCCACTCACTGAGAGACAAAATCGCTATGTTTTAGTGGTTGGCGACTATGTTCATTACAGCCTATGCTATACCTGACCAGACAGCCAGCACCCTGGCACATGTCCTGGTGTATGAACACTTCTCAATATTTGGCTGTCCATTAGATCTGCATGCAGATCAGGCACAGGCCACAAAGGGTCAACTATTCCAGGAACTCTGCAAGCTGTATGGTATTCACAAGACCCGCACATCCCCATATAGGCCCAAATCCAATGGTTTGATTGAGAGATTCAATCACACCTTGGCACAGATGATATCTGCTTATGTGGACAAAGAACAGAGGCAGTGGGATGTGCACCTGCCCTTGCTTACAGCAGCTTATAGGAACTGTGTTCATGATGCCACATCTTACTCTCCAAACTATCTCATGTTTGGGAGAGAAGTGCACATGCCTGTAGAGATCATGTTAGGCTGTTGTACACCTGAAAGTATAGAGGAGGACGGTCACGTCAGGCCAAGTCAATATATTGCTGACCTGAAAGACAGACTAGCCACTGTATATGCTCCTGTAAGAGAACACTTGAAGTATGGTGAGAGACAAAAGAGGGATTATGACAACAGGCTCATGGTCAACTCTTATGCTGTAGGTGATCTGGTGTACTACCTAGATACAACTAGGACAGTGGGTCGCAGCCCAAAGTGAAACTCTGACATATGGAAATTAAGGACCATGTATTTTAGTACAGAAGTACAGTGAACTTCTGTTTAAGATTCAGGGTCACCCTAAAGCCAAGCCCAAAATATTACACCATGATCGTCTCAAGCCATATGTGAGCCAGGACTGGCCCACAAGACTGCTGATGTGGCCACACAGTCTGACACCCCAAAACTAGGGGGTAACCAGTCCATTTGTCAAGGATGTTGTAAAAGAGGCTGAGACTCATGCGTCTATGGGGCTGCCTATCACTGGCGCACATCCAGGTGGGGAATCTGTATCCTTTCAAAAGCCCACCCCTAAGCATGGTATGGACATCACAAATGAAGCAAGTTCCTCTGTGAAAAGAGAGGAGAATGTCACATCAGAAAGTCACCCTGAGAATGGCCCAGTGGCAGCAAGAGGCAATGCACAGCCTAACTTATGGTTGAAACAGGAAGGTGGCAGGAGAAACATCCCTGGTAAACAAGAGGAACCACCTGTCAAGGGGAAAAGAGGAGGCAAACAGTTTGGTCCTACTCCCTATAGACGTTTTAGTGACCGGCCAAGGAAACAGACACAGTTTTATGGTTGTTAGACCAGTTACCTTCAAAACTATTGCAGGCTTCTCCCTCATAGAGAAGTTGGTTCAAGATGAGTTGTGGAAAGTTGTTTAAGTTCACAAATATGCATACTGCTTGAAAGTGATAAATAAAGTGTGGGACTCGGACCTTTGAAGGCATAGCACAAACACCACAGGGTTTCAGTGCAGATGGCCACCTGTTAACAGTCAGAAGCCCATTAAGTGTGCCAGCCTCTCACTAGGTGTCTTCAAATATGCTGGTGAATCAAAGGACCAGGCAGCCAGGGGGTTGTCTGTCTGGAGCGCCAGTGGTCTACAGTGGAAACAATGCATAAGAATAGGACCAGTGACCAATACAGTCAACTTCACTTTTTGCTTGTTGTGGTGGTGATACCTTTGTACATAGTGAGTGTGCACAACCATGGATATGATTTTGCCTAGTGGGGGTGAACCTTTTTGTACATAGTGAGTGTACACACCTGACATGACTTTACTGGATGATGGACCCCTGAATATATAGTTGTAGATTTTTAAGATGAGACTAGTGTATTCTTTTTATGTCTGGGTGCCAACCCAGACATTTTGTTTTTCCAAGAATTCTTTCTTTCTTTCTCTCTCTCTTTCTTTCTTTCTCTCTTTCTTTCTTTCTTCTTTACAACCAAATTTGTCCGGAGTTTTTCTCGGACACTATTATTCCCAAAAACCACCAAACTTGCCATTATGACTGACCCACCAGTGAAATTATGCACCTGACTTGGAATAGTCATGATGTTTAAAATTATGCAAATTATGGGCAATTAAAATTTTTTAAAGCTTTATATCTTCAAAAATATTAAAGATAGACACAAAGTTCTAACTTACACATATAGGTTTGAGACATCTGGCAAATCCAATACCATGCAAACAAAATTTGGGGGATTTTAATGTATGCTAAATCCAGTGAATTTCCTAACAATCCACATTTTGACTAGGGCTTCTGCTGTATTGCATGTTATTAGCCTCCATGGTGCTAGGCAACCATTTTGCATTCATGATACTTGAACCTGTCTCATAGGCAGCCTTCTAGCAATGCCTACTGGGTTTATGGTTTGAAAGGTCTGGGTCTTATGGCAAATGGGAGGTAGGGGTGGGGGTGGGGGGAACTCCCAACAACTGTGTAATGAGGTTCTCAATAAAATACATAGAATCTCTTTCTGTTCATGCGAGAAACATATCTGATCCATGTTCACACTAATGCTGGACAAAGCTGTACTTTAAGTGCATTGTGGCTGAGACTGACCAGTCAGAGTTTACCTTAGGCTAGGAGTCTGCTGTGCTTATCAGTCCCAAGGGAACAGAGGACCTGGACTTCTAGGCAGAACCAGCCAGAGTATACCCTCTGTTAAAAATAGACTACATACAGAGCTGAGTTTGCTGGACCGATATAAGTTTGACTTACGGTCCTCAGTGACTGTTTTCACATTTTGGTGAATTTTGAAAAAGTGTGTGGATTTGTGTCATCTCATTGGACGCTTTCATATCTTTGTTTTCTTGGAACCAGCAAGATGAAACCTGTTCTTCATAGCCAATACTGAGTCAGTATAGTGCATGTCTCAGTTCACAGGTACATGTACATGTAGTATTGTGGCAGCATCTGTTAAAATTTGTTCATGTAATAAAGGAACAAAGTTTTGTATTGCACGTATAAACATCCCTCTGCATTATAATATTTGTACACTGTACATGCACAAGTCATATACTCATCAATACTGCACAGAAGGGCTGACCCTCTCAAGAGTGGGCACTTTTTTCTGGTCGAGACCACCCCTAATGCCAGACAAAAGTGGTCACATAGTACAGGTGGTCTTTCATCTCAGATAAATTAACAAAGAAATAAAAGGCCAATCTTTCTTTCTTTCTTTCTTTTTCTTTCTTTCTTTCTTTCTTTCTTTCTTTCTTTCTTTCTTTCTTTCTTTCTTTTCAGACACTATTGGAATAAACCACCAAACTTGCCATGGTGACTGACATAACCAGCAAAATTGTGCATCTCATTTGGAATAGTCATAATGTTTAAAATTATGCAAATCTTAGAGGCAACAAAAATTTTAAAAGCGCCATATCTTCCAAACTATTGCAGATGGACTCAAAATTTCAATGTGCATATATACCTTTGTGACACTTGCCACTATAATGGGCAGTATGGTTGTAGAATTTCAAATTATGCTAATAAGGGGCATTGAAAAATTTAAAAGTTGAGTATCTCCAAAACTATTGTACATAGAGATGCCATTCTAACTTCAATTTGCAGGTTTGTGGCAAAGCCGCATCCAATGAACCATGAACCAAAGTTGTAGGATTTTAATTTATGCAAATTAGGTGAATATGCAAAATGTAAATCTTTAATAGCTTCAAATCTATGATAGAGGTGACATTTCTACTTCAATTTATGGGTTTGTGGCATAGCTCCATTCAATGAACATAAACCAAAGGTCTTCTGGGCTTATGATTCATGCAAATTAGACAAATACACAAAATTAAAATGTTGATTAGCTTCCAAACTATTATAGATAGTAGTTTCATTCAAACTTCACTTTATAAGTTTGGGGCATGGCCACATCCCTCGAACCAAGAACCAAAGGTGAGCATTTTAATTTATAAAAATTAGGCTAATACACAAAATTTAGATTATGTTCAACAATGGCAAAGTGTAACATTTAAAACTGTTCTCATTTTGAAGGCACCCAGACAAATTTGCTGTGAAGCAAATCTTCTTTTCTAGTTTGCATGCTTCTGCATGGAGTGAAGTTGATCTTTATAGATTGAATCAGTGGCCTGTATCTGTCACTGATAAATATTCTAATGTGATGAACAATTACTGAACACTTGCAAATGCCAGCACTGGCTGATATGTAAAGCATTTTCTTTTTCTTATCATATGTGGGTGCCAACCCAGACATTTTGTTTTTGCAAGAATTCTTCTCTCTCTCTCTCTCTCTCTCTCTCTCTCTCTCTCTCTCTCTCTCTCTCTCTCTCTCTCTCTCTCTCTCTCTCTCTCTCTCTCTCTCTCTCTCTCTCTCTCTTTCTTTCTTTCTTTACAACCAGATTTGTCCGGACTTTTTCTTGGACCATAGTATTCCGACAACCACCAAACTTGCCATGGTGAATGGCAAGTTTGTTGGTTGTGAAATTAGGCACCTGACTTGCAATAGTCAGGATGATTAGGCCAGCCTTAAAAATATTCTTGTTACCGGTAACGCGGCCGTATGGGCTGAAAACGGTACCAAAAAGTGCGGTTGTAATTTCCATGCAAGCCAAAAAAAAAATATTGATGCGGTTGTCCGCGCTATCTTTTGATGAAAATGCGAACTTGAAATATTTAACGAATGATCCCCTGTCCCAGAAAACGTGGGAAAATGGCGGCAATGCAAGAAGACGCAACGCCCGCAACAACTGTTTTCTCCATGACCGTGATGACGGTCATAGGAAACAGCAGAACTACCAAACTACCTACAGCTTGAAGGGACAAAATACCTGAAATTAGAAAAATTAAATAGTGCAGTTGCTATATTAGTTTCTAATGCTGAATTTTAATGTCTGGTGATTTCTACTATAATTGCGGCTGGCCCGTCTCAAGAGACCACATTTGACAACATTTTGCTGTCTTTTCCATGTTTCTTTACTCTAACCATGGAGGAATAAACTAGAGTTTATTCCTCCATGCTCTAACAAGAGACCTGCCCTTGGTCTCCAAAGACATGGATACTGTAAATGTACCCAAATCTTTACCCACAGGAGGTTGAATGTGAACACTGCGAGAAAAAAATGCCGAGTGTCCCTCATGGTTTTTGTCAGGAGGCTAAAAAAAAAAAAAATCCTCCCTCCCTCCTGTGTTTTATCAGGAGTGTAAAAAAAAAAATTTCCTCCCTACTCTTTGACTTCACAAAATTTGTGTTACTGGAAACAAGAATATTTTTAAGGCTGGCCTTAAAATTATGCAAATGTCAAATGAGGGGCAATTAAAATTTTAAAAGCTCCCTATCTTCTAAACTATTGGAGATAGAGAAACAAAGTTCTAACTTACACATATAGGTTTGAGACAACTGGCAAATCCAATAGCATACAAACAAAACTTAGGGAATTTTTGATGTACGCTAAATTCACCAAATTTGTCCCAATCCGCATACAGGCTTTGAACTGAATGCAGTTTGACCTATTGCTTAATTGACCTCCATGGTGCCAGGCAACCATTTTGCATTCATAATTAATTAGCTTGAACCTGTCTTGCAGGCACCTTTCAATCCATGCATGCTAGATGTATGCTTTGGAAGGTTTAATTGGGTCTTGTAGCAAATTCGGGGGGGGGGGGGGGGGAGAACTCCCAACATCTGTGTAATCAGGCCCTCAATAAATACAGAGTATCTGTCTCTGTTCATGCAGGGACAGATTGACTCCATGCTGCCATATATGTACCAGGCATATGAAATCAAGTCAGATTCATATGTTGAAGTCTTTAATGGAACAACCATCACTCAATACTTTTTGTGTAAAAAAGCTCATAATCACCATGCAAACCCAGGTGTTAAGGGAACCCCATGTTTGGGTCCAGTGTGGCTACAGAACAGTTCTGTTCACTGCTTATTGGCTGAAAGTCAGGATTTAGATAGGGTTGACTGAATATGCAAGCCTGCCTGCAGTGCTCTTAACGGAGGCCCATGGGGTCTGCCTTATCACTGGACATGCATGTTTGGGCATCTGTTTGTGTGTTTGTGTGTGTGTGTGTAGGAAGATGGGAGGCCGGTTGGTCACAATATTTTCCTGCTTAGATAACTGTCAGGCCATTTTTGTATGTGGCTGGTGGCTCAGGGTGCCTGTCCAGTTGTCAAGGACAGTGGGTCTGCTAAACAGGCATCACCTTGAACAGGGACCTACATGTGTAAATTATTCTGCTATAAAAATTTGAAAGAGGTGATGACTGGTCTCTCTCTCCCTCTTCCCTATCCCTCTTCCCTCTTCATACTGTTTTCTTTCTTTCTTTCTTTCTTTCTTTCTTTCTTTCTTTCTTTCTTTCTTTCTTTCTTTCTTTCTTTCTTTCTTTCTTTCTTTCTCTCATTCTTTCTTTCCACTACATAATTTGTCCAGAGCTTTTCTCAGACAACATGCGAGCTACAATGTTTAAACTTGGCATGGTAACAGAGCTAGGAGGGAAGTTGACTACCTGACTCTAGACACAAAATTTTAATGGGCACATATAGGTTTGTGAAACCCACCAATATAATGGGCAGTATATGAAAGTTGTAGAATTTGACATTATGCTAATATGGGGCATTCAAAAATATAAAAGTTGAATATCTCCAAAACTATTAGAGATACAGATGCCGTTCCAACTTCATTTTGTGGGTTTGTGGCAAAGACGCATCCAATGAAATATGAATCAAAGTTATAGGATTTTAATTTATGCAAAAATTAGGTAAATATGCAAAATTTAAATCTTGAATAGCTTTAAAACTATTATGGATATAGATGCCATTCCAACTTCAATTTATGGGTTTTCAGCATCGAATGAACCATGACCCACAATTGTACAATTTTAATTTATGCAAATAAGATGAATACAAAAAATTCAAATTTTTTAATAACTTCAAAACTGTTATACATAGAGGTGCCATTCCAACTTATATTTGTAGGTATGTGACATAACCGCATCCAATGAACCATAAACCAAAGTTGCAGGCTTTTAACTTATGCAAATTAAGCAAATGCACAAAATTAAAGTCTTAAATCACTTCAAAAGTATTACAGATAGTAGTGTCATTCAAACTTCACTTTATAAGTTTGTGACATGGCCACATCCAATAAACCAAGGACCAAAGTTATACCATTCTAATTTATGGAAATTAGCGTAATACACAAAATATAGTTTATGTTGAACAATGGCAATGTATATCATTTCAAACTGTTCTCATTTTGAAGGCACCCAGACAGATTTGCTGTCAAGCAAATCTTCTTTTCTAGTTGTGATTTGATGGACTGTTGGAAGAGATATTTTCAATCTTTTCATGATCTTGTCAGAGGACAGTACCGGCCACTGCTAGACATTATGGGAACACTAATAAGTGTCAACAGTAATCATTGTTGACATGCAAGACAAGGTTATTTTGATCTTGTCAGGAATGGACACCTGAAACTTAAAAAAACACTGGAATTTTTAAGAGTACTCTCATGTGTCTGATCACTCAAGTGGTCATAATTTACATATGTGTGTAGAGATACCTATGGAGTGTAAGCTTCACCATGCTTTGAATTGTGTTGAATTGTAAAGTGCAGTGCTCAACTTAAAGTAGGAGTGGTAGGCTAGCTGAGGTAACTTTAGCATATTTCTTCAAACTGTAATGACACAGATAAGTAATGTTCAGGAGAACATTACGCTAAGAGGGGGAGAGTGAGGAATTTTTGCCAAAATTTTATTCACTTCTGTGTAAATGGTAATCCATAGCATATTTAGCCAGTAGCATAGTTTATAGGTGGGTTGTTTATGTTGCCAGGGAAGCTATAGGCCAGGAAGGTAGCAGTAATTTGGTTATCCCCTGGGAACCTTGGGGAAACTCCACAGAAGGCTAGGGAGTGTTTTGTTTACTTGGCTGTCTGCCAGCCATCCAGATAGTTCTCGGGCACCAGGGTCGGGTGCAAAGGTCATGGAAATCCCATAGAAGACTGAGATGGTGGGGGGGGGGGGGCTCTGTTTACTTGGCTGCCTGCCAGCCACCCAGATGGTCCTCGGGTGCAGGGGTGGGGCGCAGAGGTCGGGCGCAGCATGGGTATATAAGGGATGCCTTCCCCCAGCATAGCAGTATTATGGAACTTCAGTTGTCAGATGAGGCTTGAGAGGCACAGTCAGACAGACACATACAGTAGACCAGACTTGGATGTGACAGCACTGAAGCACTATCAGCACTTTGTTGTCAACTTGTTTCACATTTCGAGATCTCCCAGAATAAATGGTAAAAGTGATCTACAAGTCTTCATTTCATTAGGTGAAAACCTAACAATATGACTTGAGGGGTTGAAGTTTTCTGTGATTATATACAGTAATGGTAGGTAATATATCTGCAATGGGAATATTCAAATTCCACAACAAAAATACTTGTAAATATTTTCCTTGTTTGTTTCTTTGCTTCCATTCTAATTATGTCTCCCCGTGCAACGGGGGGACATATTGTTTTTGTGTCCGTTTCTTCCGCTTCTTCTTGTTCTTCTTCAACACATTGTTACGTGCATTGCGGACGCAATAACTCAAGAAAGATTTGACTATAGGAGTTGAATTTTTTTGTGATGATGTTGCTGTATAAAACCTTGCTTGGGATCGCAGATGGGTGACCTTGACTTATTTTTCAAGGTAACATGTGCATTTCATGTAAAATTGACGCGGACCCAATAACTCTGCAAGGATTTGACTTAGGATGTTGAAATTTTGCATATGTACCATAATACCAGCTAGGTTGGCATTGTGGATGGGTGACCTTGACCTATTTTCAAAGTCACATGGCCACTTTTTAAAAATCATTGCAGATGCACTCGAGAAAGATTTGACTTAAAGAGTTGGCATTTTGTGTGATTATGTTTCTATGTAAGACCTTTGTAAGACCTTTCTTGTAACTGCAGATGTATGACTGACCTATTTTTCAAGGTCATGTGGGCATTTCATAAAAAATCAACGTTTTGAAATGTCAATAAAGAGTGTACCTTCACCATATCTGTAGATCATTGGACTCGGTATGCCTATTTATAAAAATAAGAGTGACAATAGTAAGGGCGCAGGGGAGACATTCGATTTTCTGTCGGAAAATCAGCCAGTTCTAGTTATTATTAGTATTATTAACAATAATAATATTCAGTGAATATTTGTTCCTACCCATTAACATTTGTTTCGACTTGTTTTGACTCTCTGTATCTCTTCCTATGTGGATGAAGTTTTAATATTCAGTAAATATTGTCCTCATGGTCTTAGCACTCAATTATTACTTTTATAAAGATATCCTTTATTGTATTACAATTCCTATTATGTATTTATGTGGGGCACCAATATACTACATAGTACATGGTCACCATGATTTTTATAAATGTAGTTTACTCTCTGTACTTTTTAGCTCAGCTGATAATTCAGGAGGGTGAGGCATCCGTCCTGCATCTGTCTGTCTTCCGTCCATCATCTGTCCACAATTCACATTTTCGACTTCTCCAAATCCTCAGGCCAGATCCACTTCAAACTTGGTGGGGATGTAACTTGGGTGGGTCTCTACAAAGTTTGTTCAAATGGTCACAGTCCAGTGATTTCTTTATTTTTCATGAATTTTTTGTTCGTTTTTGGGGGAAATCTTAAAAAATCTTCTCCGAAACCTGTTTGCCAATTATTTTGAAATAGGATAGGGATTTTTCTGGGGACCCCCACACCTTAAGTTGTTCAGCAAGTGGCGTTGCGATTTTTTTCTATTTTTTCATGAATTTTTGTGCATTTTTGCTATTTTTGTCTTCTTTTCTAAAACCTTGTCTATGATTGTGCTGAAACTTGGTGGATATGTTCCTTGTGGAAGGGTCACACAAGGTTGTTTACCAGATGGCTTTGCTGTGGATCCCTGATTTTTAATAAATTTTTCAATTTCAACTTGTTTGTCAATGCATACATTCCTATTGTTTACTATGTAAGTCAATGGGAATTTCAATGGTAATTCACATTTTCAACCTCATCTCCAAAACCGTTAACTAGATTCACTTCAAGCTTGGTGGGGGTGTGTCTTGGGTGGGTCTCTACCAAAATTATTTAAATGTCATGGTCCAGTGATTTTTTGATTTTTAATGAATTTTTTGTTCATTTTGGGGGGAACTCTTAAAAAGTCTTGTTCTCCGAAACTGCTTGGTCAATTACTTTGAAATTGCATGTGGACACTTCTGAGGATCCCCTGACCTTAAGTTGTTCAACAGGTGGTGCTGCGATTTTTTTTCGATTTTTTTTTTATGAATTGCAATGATAGTTTATATTTTCAACCTCATCGAAAAACCTTTAGCCAGATTCACTTCAAACTCAGTGGGTTGCATCTTGGGTGGTTCTCTACCAAGTTTATTCAAATGGTCACAGCCCAGTGATTTGGGTTTTTCTTTAAGGAATTTTTCTTGTTGATTTTACATGCCTATATGTATAGGGAAAAAATATTCAGCGAATATTTGGTCCTTGTGCTTTCAGTTATAATTTAGCTTCTGTAATTCGACTTTGCTTTATTTTTGTTTTTGTTTTTTGTTTTTACATTCTAATTTAATTCAAGAAGATAAGTCTCTAAGGTTTAGTTTATGCATGATATATAACCTAAAAAGCATTATTTTGTACAGACATTGATATAGTTTGTATTACCATTCTGATGCCTTATTTCTGAGGGGAACTAATATTTGGTGAATATATGGTCCTGATGTTTTCATACACATGTAGCTTACATCCTGTATTTTCCTCTAACTTATTTGAGCATGAAATTTTCCTGTGGTGTGATTTTATTTCCTATGGAACATAATATTTTGTGTAAAAAATACAACCTTCACCATGTTCACATGTACCCATACCTGTACCTTATATGTGTAGGGAACAAATATTTGGCGAATATAATGGGTCAAGACTATTTTAGATATTAGGTGAATATTTGGTCCATAGGCATTAAGTTTAGTTTTAGCTACTGTAGTTCAAATTTATTTGTTACATTCTTATTTCATTGAGCAAGAAAATGGCCGGTGGTTTAATTCATTCATTTGAGAAGACTAGGCAAGTGTTTATAAGTAATTTCATACATAACCTAAATGAATTATGTGTGTATGACTATTCTTGTACTATATATTGGGGGGTGGGGGGGGGACTAATATTTGGCGAATATATGGTCCTCAAGTTTTCGTATACATGTAGTTTACATTTTGTACTGTTTCCAATTTATAATTTTGCTCTGGTGAAATTTTATTCTTTCTGTAGAACATAAAATCATTTTGTCTGAAAAAAAACAACCTTCACCATGTTCACATCTTACCTATACATGTGTGTGTGTGTGTGTGTGTGTGCGTGCGTGCGTGCGTGCGTGCGTGCGTGCGTGTGTGGAATAAATATTTGGTCCCTATATTTTAAGTGATATTTTAGCTTCAGTAATGTAAATTTACTTGTTGCATTTTTATGTCATTGAGCAAGGAAAATGGCCTCTGGTTTAAAGGTCCTCTTGACTGACTATGTTCAAATTTTATTCATGGGTTTCTCATGAGTTGTTCTCACCTTACTGTGCGATTTTTAGCTCAGCTGAGCTTTTGTGAGGGTCCGTCGTTCGTCGTCCACAATTCACATTTTCAAATTCTTCTCCAAAACTGTCAGCCAGATCCACTTCAAACTTGGCGTGGATGTGCCTTGGGTGGGTCTCTACCAAATTTGTGCAAGTGGTCACAGTCCAGTGATTTTTACCTCAGCTGACTTGTCAGTCAGCTGGGGTTTTTTTGAGGGTCCGTTGTCCGTCCGTCCGGCCGTCATCCACAATTCACATTTTCAACTTCTTCTCAAAAACCGTCAGCCAGATTCACTTCAAACTTGGTGGAGATGTGCCTTGGGTGGGTCTCTACCAAGTTTGTACAAATGGTCATGATCCAGTGAATGTTGGATCTTTAATGAATTTTTTTGTTCTTTTTAGGGTAAATCTTAAAAAATCTTCTTCTCCGAAACCGCTGACCCAATTGCTTTGATATCACACAGGAACACTCCCTGGGACTCCTAGTTCTTAATTTTTTACCAGGTGGCACTGCAATTTTTTCCTAATTTTTTATGAATTTTTGTGTGTTATAGCTATTTTCGACTTCTTCTCCAGAACCGTCACTCAGATTAAGCTGAAACATAGTGGATATGTTCCTTGTAGAACGGTCAAACAAAGTTGTTCACTATGTGGGAATGCTGCGGATTCCTGACTTTTAACGATTTTTTCAATTCGGGTACTTGTCGGTCAATGCAGCTTTCCTATTGATTACTATGGAAGTCAATGGGCATTCTAATGCTAATTCACATTCTCGACTTCTTCTCCAAAACCGTCATCCAGATTAACTTCAAACTTGGTGGGGATGTACCTTGGGTGGGTTTCTACCAGTTTTGTTCAAATGGTTGTGCTCCAGTGATTTTTGGATTTTTAATGAATTTTTTTGTTCTTTTTTTTGACAAATCTTAAAAAATCTTCTCTGAAACTGCTTACCCAATTGCTTTGATATCACATAGGAAGACGCCTAGGGACTCCTTGTTGTTCATTTGTTCACCAGGTGGCACTGCAGTTTTTTAGCTCAGCTGACTTGTCAGTCAGCTGAGCTTATCTTATGGTCCTCCGTCCGTGGTCCGTCGTCCGTCCGTCCGTCCGTCCGTCCGTCCGTCGTCCGTCAACAATTTACATTTTCGACTTCTTCTCCGAAACATTCAGCCAGATCCACTTCAAACTTGGTGGGGATGTGCCTTGGGTGGGTCTCTACCAAGTTTGTTCAAACGGTCACGGTCCATTGATTTTTGGATTTTTAATGAATTTTTTTGTTCTTTTTTGGGCAAATCTTAAAAAATCTTCTTCTCTGAAACCGCTCACCCAATTACTTTGATATCACACAGAAACATTCCCTGGGACTCCTAGTTCTTAATTTGTTCACCAGGTGGCGCTGCAATTTTTTTCTATTTTTTTATGAATTTTTGTGTGTTATAGCTATTTTCGACTTCTTCTCCAGAACCGTCACTCAGATTAAGCTGAAACATGGTGGATATGTTCCTTGTAGAAGGGTCAAACAAAGTTGTTCACTATGTGAGAATGCTGCAGATTCCTGATTTTTAACGATTTGTTCAATTCGGGTACTTATCGGTCAATGCAGCTTTCCCATTGATTACTATGGAAGTCAATGAGCATTCTAATGCTAATTCACATTTTTAACTTCTTCTCCAAAACCGTCATGCAGATTAACTTCAAACTTGGTGGGGATGTACCTTGGGTGGGTGTCTACGAGGTTTGTTCAAATGGTCATGCTCCAGTGATTTTTGGATTTTTAATGAATTTTTTTGTTCCTGTTTTGGACAAATCTTAAAAAATCTTTTTTCTCCAAAACCGCTTACTCAATCACTCTGATATCACAGGAGAAGACACCTAGGGACTCTGTGTTCTTAATTTGTTCACCAGGTGGCGCTGCAATTTTGTACTAATTTTTTATGAATTTTTGTGTGTTATAGCTATTTTCGACTTCTTCTCCAGAACCGTCACTCAGATTAAGCTGAAACATGGTGGATATGTTCCTCGTAGAAGGGTCAAACAAAGTTGTTCACTATGTGGGAATGCTGCAGATTCCTGATTTTTAACGATTTTTTCCATTCGGGTACTTATCGGTTAATGCAGCTTTCCTATTGATTACTATGGACGTCAATGAGTATTCTAATGCTAATTCTCATTTGCGACTTCTTCTCCAAAACCGTCATGCAGATTAACTTCAAACTTGGTGGGGATGTACCTTGGGTGGGTGTCTGCCAAGTTTGTTCCAATGGTCATGTTCCAATGAATTTTGTTTTTTTTATGATTTTTTTTTTCAAAAATCTTTACAAAAGTTTTAACATGGGAATTTCTTGCAATGGTTATAACTTAAATAATTCTGGCCAGATTTACTTCAAACTAGGTGGGGATGTGCCTTGGGTGGATCTCTACCAAGTTTGTTCAAATGATCACGGTCTATTGATTTTTGGAATTTTTATGATTTTTTTTCGTTTTTTGGGGGCAAACCTTAAAAACTCTTCACCTGTGAAACTGCTCACCCAGTTGTTTTGATATCGTTCAAAGACTCTCCCAGGGACACATAGTTCCCAATTTGTTCACCAGGTGGCACTGCAATTTTTTCTAATTTTTTTTTATGAATTTTTTATATGGTTTTGTTATTTTTCACTTGTTCTCAGAACTGTCACTCAGATTAAAGTGAAATGTGATGGATATGTTCTTGTGGAAGGGTCAAAACAAAGTTGTTTACTAGGTGGCACTGCTTTAGATTCCTGATTTTTAAGTATTTACAACTCGGGTACTTATTGATCAATGCAGCTTTCCTATTGATTACTATGGAAGTCAATGGGTATTCTAGTGCTAATTCACAGGACAACTGACACAAAATTTACTGTTTACTTGATAACTTGAGATCTGTTTTGAGTTAGTACTGTGATGTTGCACATGTTAATGTTTTTGTATGAAGGTCATGCTCAGACAGTACATGAATGACTTTGACCTCATTTCGGGGGTCACAGTGCAACATACATGAATTTTACTCTTCATTATAACTTGAGAACTATTTGAACCTTGATGTTGCACATGTTAGTGTTCTTTTATAATGGTCTGACTTACTCAGAACATGGGTGACCTTGATCCTTTCCCAAGTTCATATATCTGCAAGTGTGATGAATGTCAAGATCAGCTGAGCATGGGCTGTTCACACAGCCCTCTTGTTTCTAAATTTTTATGAATTTTTGTGTGTTATAGCTATTTTCGACTTCTTCTCCAGAACCGTCACTCAGATTAAGCTGAAACATAGTGGATATGTTCCTTGTAGAACGGTCAAACAAAGTTGTTCACTATGTGGGAATGCTGCGGATTCCTGACTTTTAACAATTTTTTCAATTCGGGTACTTGTTGGTCAATGCAGCTTTTCTATTGATTACTATGGAAGTCCATGGGCATTCTAATGCTAATTCACATTCTTGACCTCTTCTCCAAAACCGTCATCCAGATTAACTTCAAACTTGGTGGGGATGTGCCTTGGGTGGGTTTCTACCAGTTTTGTTCAAATGGTTGTGCTCCAGTGATTTTTGGATTTTAAATGAATTTTTTTGCTCTTTTTTTCGACAAATCTTAAAAATCTTCTCCGAAACTGCTTACCCAATTGCTTTGATATCACACAGGAAGACACCTAGGGAATCCTTGTTGTTAATTTGTTCACCAGGTGGCACTGCAGTTTTTTTCTAATTTTTTATGAATTTTTGTGTGTTATAACTATTTTCGACTTCTTCTCCAGAAACGTCACTCAGATTAAGCTTACACGTGGTGGATATGTTCCTTATGGAAGGGCAAAACAAAGTTGTTCACTATGTGGGAATGCTGCAGATTTCTGATTTTTAATGATTTTTTCAATTCGGCTCCTTTGCGGTAAATGCACCTTTCCTATTGATTACCATGTTAGTCAATGGGCATTCTAATGCTAATTTACATTTTCGACATCTTCTCCAAAACTGTCATCCAGATTTACTTCAAACTTGGTGGCGGTTTACCTTGGGTGGGTGTCTACCAAGTTTGTTCCAATGGTCATGTTCCAATGAATTTTGGATTTTATTTATGATTTTTTTTTCAAAAATCTCTACAAAAGTTTTAATAGGAAAGTTTAACATGGGAATTTCTTGTAATGGTCATAAATTTAATAATATTGACCAGATTTACATCAAATTTGGTGGGGATATGCCTTGGGTGGATCTCGATCAAGTGAGTTCAAATGGTCACTCTCTATTGATTTTTTGATTTTTTAAGAATTTTTATGTTCTTTTTTGGGGCAAACCTTCAAAATTCTTCTCCTCTGAAAATGCTCACCCAATTGCTTTGATATCGTACTTAGACACTCCCGGGGACATCTAGTTCCCAATTTGTTCACCAGGTGGCGCTGCAATTTTTTGATGAATTTTTTGTATGGTTTGCTATTTTGCACTTGGTTTCAGAACCGTCCCTCAGATTAAGCTGAAATGTGATGGAAATGTTGTTGTGGAAGGGTCATACAGTTGTTTACTAGGTGGCACTGCTTTGGATTTCTAATTTTCAAGGATTTTCAATTCAGGTACTTATCGTTCAATGCAGCTTTCCTATTTATTACTATGCAAGTCAATGGGCATCCTAGTGCTAATTCACAGGACAACTGACACAAAATTTACTGTTTACTTGATAACTTGAGATCTGTTTTGAGTTAGCTACACATGTTAATTATTCTGCATGAAGGTCATGCTGAGACAGTACATGAATGAACTTGACCTCGTTTGTGGGGTCACAGTGCAACATACATGAATTTTACTCTTCATTATAACTTGAGAACTGCTCGAACTTTGATGTTGCACATGTAAGTGTTCTTCTATAAAGTTCAGACTTACTCAGAACATGGTGTCCTTGATCCTTTCCCAAGTTCATAGAGCTGCAAGTGTGATGAATGTCAAGATCAGCTGAGGCACGGGCTGATCACACAGCCCTATTGTTGGATTTTTTATGATTTTTTTTTGTTCATTTTGAGGGAAAATCTTAAAAAATCTTCTTCTCCGAAACCGCTCACCCAATTGCTTTGATGTCCCACAGGGACACTCCCGGGTACTCATGGTTCTTAATTTGTTCACCAGAGGGCACTGCAATTTTTTCTATTTTTTAGCTCAACTGATAATTCAGCTGAGCTTTTAGGAGGGTGAGGCATCCATTGTCCGTCTGTCATACGTCGTACGTTCACAATTCACATTTTCGACCTCTTCTCAAAAACCGTCAGCCAGATCCACTTCATACTTGGTGGGGATGTGCCTTGGGTGGGTTTGTACCAAGTTTGTTCGAAAGGTCACGTACCAGTGATCTTTGGATTTTTCCTTTTTTTTTTTGTTTATTTTGGGGGGAAATCTTAAAAAATCTCCTTTTCCAAAACCGTGTTGCCAGTTACTTTGAAATTGTATAGGGACACTTCTGGGGACCCCCATACCTTAATTTGGTCAACAGGTGGTGCTGCAATTTATTTCTTTTTTTTTATGAATTTTTGTACCTTTTTGCTATTTTCGACTTCTTCTCCAAAACAATCGATCAGATTGTGCTGAAACTTGGTGGATATGTTCCTTGTGGAAGGGGCACTCAAGTTTGTTCACCAGGTGGAGTTGCTATGGATCCCTGATTTTTAACGAATTTTTCAATTCGGGTACCTGGTGGTCAGTGCAACATTCCTATTGTTTACAATGTAAGTCAATGGGAATTGCGATAGTAATTCACATTTTCAACCTCATCTCCAGAACCGTTTACTAGATTCACTTCTAACTTGGTGGGGCTGTGTCTTAGGTGGTTTTCTACCATCTTCATTCAAATGGCCATGGTCCAGTGATTTTTCAATTTTTAATGAATTATTTTGTACATTTTTGGGAGAAATCTTAAACAATCTTCTACTCTGTAACCCAGTTGCCAATTTCTTTGAAATTGAATGGGGACACTTCTGGGGACCCCCAGACCTTAAGTTATTCAGCAGGTGGTGCTGTGATTTTTATCAATTTTTTTTTAATGATTTTTGTGCGTTTTTGCTTTTTTCGACTTCTTCCCAAAACAATCTCTCAGATTGTGCTGAAGCTTGGTGGATATGTTCTTTGTGGAAGGGTTACACAAGGTTTTTCACCAGGTGGCATTGCTGTGGATCCCTGATTTTTAATGAACTTTTCAATTTGGGTACTTGTTGGTCAATGCATACATTCCTATTGTTTACTATGTAAGTCAATGGGAATTGCAATGGTAGTTTACATTTTCAACCTCATCTGAAAACCGTTAACCAGATTCACTTCAAACTTGGTGGGGATGTGTCTCGGGTGGGTTTTTACCAAGTTTATTCAAATGTTCATGGTCCAGTGATTCAGGTTTTTTTTATGAATTTTTCTTGTTCATTTGACATGCATATTGATCACCATGCAAATCAATGGGGATTGCAAAGTCATTAGGGTTTGCAATGCTAATTGACAATATTTTACTTCTGCCAAACCGTCAGCTAGATTCACTTCAAACTTGGTGAGGGTGTTCCTTGGTTGGGTATTTACCAAGTTTGTTTAAATGGTCACAGTCCAATGATTTTTTTGATTTTTTTATTTTCTTGTTCATTTTTTGGCCAAATCTTCAAAAGTCTTTATCCTGGTATATACTCAGTCAATTGGTTTGAAATTGCATAGGGACACTTCTGGGTATGAGGGGGACACGTGTACAGTAGGTGAGTGACCTTGACCTCATTTCCAAGGTCAAAGGGCGAGGTTCATGAAATTCACTGTTTATAGGGTAACTTGAGAACTATTAAGGGTGGGACATGCATATTGCACATGCTAGTTGTCCTTAATAAGGGCCAGACTTAGACAGTAGACGAGTGACCTTGACCTCATTCCCAAGGTCATAGGGCCACTGGCTCAAATTTTACTGTTCACCTGACAAGTTGAGAGCTATTTGAACTTGGACCTTGATGTTGAACATGCTTGTTGTCCTGAGCAAAGGCCAGACTTAGACAGTACATGGGTGTCCTTAACCTCATTTCCAAGTCACTGGGACCCAGACACTTACATGAATTTTCCTTTTCACTTTGTAACTTGAGAACTGTGGAAGGTAGGACCTTGATGTTGAAGTTGTTGGTGGTCCTCTATTTAAGAAAGATTAAGACTGTACAATAGTGACCTTGATCTCATTCTCAAGGTCACAGGGCCACTAACATAAATTTTACTGGTCACGTGACAACCTGAGAAGTATTTGTACTGTGACTTTGATCTTGCACATGGGGATGGCCCTCTATGAAAATTAGATTCAAAATAGGTCAGTGACCTTGACCTCATTTCCAAGGTCATAGGGTAAGTTAGTCAGCTGAGCACAGGACTGTGACAGTCCTCTTGTTTGGGAATTTTTGTATGTTTTTGGTATTTTGGACTTCTTCTCCAAAACAATCTCTCAGATTGTGCTGAAGCTTGGTGGATATGTTCTTTGGAGAAGGGTCACACAAGGTTGTTCACCAGGTGGCTTCGCTGTGGATCCCTGATTGATTTTTAACGAACTTTTCAGTTAGAGTACTTGTTGGTCAGTGCATAATTTCCTGTTGTTTGCAATGTAAGTCAATAGGGATTGCAATAATAATTCACATTTTCGACGTCATCTCCAGAACCGTTAACCAGATTCACTTCAAACTTGGTGGGTATGTGTCTTGAGTGGGTGTCTACCAACTTTAGTCAAATGGTCATGGTCCAGTGATTTTTGGATTTTTAATGAATTATTTGTTCAGTTTTGGGGGATATCTTAAAAAATCTTCTCCGACGAAACCGCATTGCCAATTACTTTGAAAAAGAATGAGGACACTTCTGGGCACGCCCGGACCTTAATTTGTTCAACAAGTGGCGCTGCAATTTTTTTTCTATTTTTTTATGAAGTTTTGTACCTTTTTGCATGTTTTTGGACTTCTTCTCCAGAAAAATCTCTCAGATTGTGCTGAAACTTGGTGGATATGTTCCTTGTGGAAGGGTCACACAATGTTGTGCACCAGCTAGGGGAAATTGCTGAGGATCCCTGATTTTTAACAAATTTTTTAATTCGGGTACTTGTTGATCAATGCATACATTCCTATTGTTTACTATGTCAGTCAATGGGAATTGCAATGGTAGTTTACATTTTCAACCTCATCTTGAAACCGTTAACCAGATTCACTTCAAACTTGGTGGGGATGTGTCTCGGGTGGGTTTCTACCAAGTTTATTCAAATGTTCACAGTCCCATGATTTTTAGGTTTTTTATGAATTTTTCTTGTTGATTTGACATGCCTGTTGATTACCATGCAAGTCAATGGGGATTGCAAAGCCATTAGGGTTTGCAATGCCAATTGACAATTTTTTACTTTTTGACCTTGATGTTGAACATGCTGGTTGTCCTGAGCAAAGGCCAGACTTAGACAGTACATAGGTTTCTTTAACCTCGTTCCCAAAGTCACTGGGACCCCGACACTTGCGTGAATTTTACTTTTCACTTTGCAACTTGAGAACTGTGGAAGGTAGGACCTTGATGTTGAACTTGTTGGTGGTCCTCTATTTAGGAAAGATTAAGACTGTACATTAGTGACCTTGATCTCATTCTCAAGGTCACAGGGCCACTAACATAAATTTTACTGGTCACGTGACAACCTGAGAAGTATTTGTACTGTGACTTTGATCTTGCACATGGGGATGGCCCGGTTAGATTCAGAATAGGTCAGTGACCTTGACCTCATTTCCAAGGTCATAGGGTAAGTTAGTCAGCTGAGCACAGGACTGTCACAGTTCTCTTGTTAAAAGATTGGATGTGAAAATAGTACTTGTATTCACATTTTTTTTTAATAGCTCTCTGCGCCTTCAATCGTCGCTTTCCGTACATTAATTTCCAACACCCGCAAGGCACGAAGCGCTTGTGACATTTCAAACGCAACAGGGCTGGCTGATAGGGAAGACTCCAACCATGCTAGCGAGCCATGGCTGTCAAGTCTCACTCGGTTTCAACATATTTTATTCCCCTTTATCAACAGTATTAAAAATTCATGTGGAACTAACAAAGAAGATTTGCTGCACAGCATATATGTCTGGGTGCCTTCAAAATGAAAACAGTTTGAAATGCTACACACTGCCATTGCTCAACATAATCTAAATTTCATGTAATAGCCTAGTTTTTATAAATTAAAATGCTCAGCTTTGTTTCTTGGTTCAAGGGATGTGGCCATGCCCCAAACTTATAAAGTGAAGTTTGAATGAAACTACTATCTGTAATAGTTTTGAAGCTATTCAACATTTTGATTTTGTGTATTTGCCTAATTTGCATGAATCATAAGCCTAGAAGAACTTTGGTTTATAGTTCATTGGATGGGGCTATGCCACAAACTCATAAATTGAAGTAGAAATGGCACCTGTATAATACTTTTGAAGATTTACATTTTGCATGTCACCTAATTTGCATAAATTAAAATCCTACAACTTTGGCTCATTGGATGTGGCTTTGCCATAGACCTAAAAATTGAAGTTGAAATTGCATCTCTATGTACATTGGTTTTGGAGATATTCTACTTTAAAATTTTTCAATGCCCCTTATTAGCATGATTTGAAATTCTACAACTATACTCTCTAGTATAGTGCCAAGTGTCACAAAGGAATATATGCACTTTGGAATTTTGAGTCCATCTGCAATAGTTTGGAAGATATGGCGCTTTTAATTTTTTTTTTGTCTGAGAAAAACTCTGGACCAACTTGGTAAGAAAGAAAGAAAGAAAGAAGGAAGGAAGGAAGGAAGGAAGGAAAGAAAGAAATAAAGAAAGAAAGACTTATTTCTTTGTTTATTTATTTGAGATGAAAGACCACCTGTCCTATGTGACCACTTTTGTCTGGCATTCATTGATAAGGGGTGGTCTTAAATTGCAGGTACCACTGTACAGTGAAGCCTCTCTACAGTGATCACCCTTGCAACCAGAGAAAAGTGCCCATTCCTGAGAGGGTCAGCCCTTCTGGGGAGTATTGATGAGTATATGTGCATGTACAGTGTACACATATTATATTTCAGAGGAATGTGTATACATACAATACGAAACTGTTTTTGTTCCTTTATTACATAAACACATTTAAACAGATGCTGTCACAAAACTACATGTACATGTCCCTGTGAACTGAGACTCGCACTATACTGTCTCAGTATTGGCTATGAAGAACAGGCTTCATCTTACTGGTTACAAGAAAACAAAGACATGAAAGTGTCCCATGAGATGACACAAATCCACACACTTTTTCAAAATTCATCAAGTTGTCAAAACAGTCATTGAGGACTGTAAGCTCTGTATGTGGTCTATTTTTAACAGAGGGTACACTCTGCAGGACTTGTTCTGCCTAAGTGGGACTGACAAGCCCAGCAGACTCCTATAGCCTCAGGCGAAAACAGACCAGCTGCCACACTGGTCAGTCTCAGTCATGGTATACTTACAGCTCTGTCCAGCATTAGTGTGAACATGGAGCAGATATGTTTCTTGCATGAACAGAAAGGGATTCTCTGTTTTTTATTGAGAACCTCATTACACAGTTGTTGGGAGTTTCACCCACCTCCCATTTGCCATAAGACCCAAACCTTTCAAGCCATACACCTAGCAGGCATGGCTAGAAAGCTGCCTATGAGACAAGTTCAAATATCATGAATGCAAAATGGTTGCCTAGCACCATGGAGGCTTGTAATATGCAGTGCAGCAGAAGCCCTAGAGAAAATGTGGATTGTTGGGAAATTAACGGAATTTAGCATACATTAAAATTCCTGAACTTTTGTTTGCATGCTATTGGATTTACCTGATGTCTGAAACCTAAATGTGTAAATTAGAACTTTGTGTCTATCTATAATATTTTTAGAGATATAAAGCTTTTAAAATTTTAATTGCCCATAATTTGCATAATTTTAAACATCATGACTATTCCAAGTCAGGTGCCTAATTTCACTGGTGGGTCAGTCATAATGGCAAGTTTTGTGGTTTTCGGAATAATAGTGTCCGAGAAAAACTCTGGACAAATTTGGTCGTAAAGAAGAAAGAAAGAAAGAATTCTTGGAAAAACAAAATGTCTGGGTTGGCATCCAGACATGACTAGGAAAGATGATTTGCTGCATAGCAAATCAGTGTGTGTGTGTGTGTTCAAAACATATTGGTATGGCAAGGTACAACTATTCCATAACACAGGAGTAGGAGTTGGAATGGCATCTCTATCTATTATAGCTTTGAAGTTATTCAAGATTAAGATTTTCTAGTGGTGCTACTGAGCATAATTTTAATCGCTACAACTTTTATTTTTAATTCATTAGGTGCGCAATGGCCAACAACGCCCTGGTAGAAGTTGGAATGACATCTCTATCTTTTATAGTGTTGAAGATATTCAAGATTGAAAATTGTGAACACTGCTGATTAGCATAATTTCAATTGCTACAACTTTTGCTTTAGATTCATTACATGCGCAATGGTCAATAACCTGCTAGTAGAAGTTAAAATGACATCTCTATCTATAATAGTTTTGAAGATATTCAAGTTTTAAAATTTCAAATGCTGCTTATTAGCATAATTTAAATTGCTACAACTTTTGTTTTGAATTAATTAGATGCGCAATGGTCAATAACCCACTAGTAGAAGTTGGAATGACATCTCTATCTATCATACTTTTGACGATATTCAAGATTTAAAGTTTCAAATGCCCCTAATTTTCATTATTTTAAACATCCTCATTCCTCTCTAAAAAATGGTCAAACTTCTTGTATGGAGGTACAATCATGTCAAGTTTGGAGTTTCTATGTGTGATAGTGTCTGAAAAAAGTGTCGGACAAATTCGCTGGTAAAGAAGAAATTAAGACAGAAAGAAACCAGAAAAGAAAATTTTCTTCAAAGCAAATCTGTCTGTGTGCCTTCAAAAGTTCTAAATATTAAATGCTACAAGTTTTATCCTTTGTACTTCAAGTTATATTAAGCTCATGACTGTATGCAAATTTCAAAGTCCAAATGACTTTGACCTTTGATCTTTACGGGTCACATGTAAATTGTGCATTGTTACAATACCCATTATTTAAGCCCAACATGAACCAAATCGGATGAAAATTGACCAAGTTATGGCAAGACAAAACTTTCAAAGGGCCAAATGAACTTGACCTTTGCCCTTTTGAGGTTATATCTTCTTATAAAAATGTGCAGTGTTGCAATACCTACAATTTGAGTCCAACATGTTTGGAATTGGATGGAAATTGGTCAAGTTATGACTGGATGAAACTTTCAAAGGTCCAAATGACCTTGACCTTTGACATTTAGAGGTCTCATGTAAATTTCAAAATGTGCAGGGTTACAATAGCTACAATTTGAGCCCAACATGATCAAAATTGGATAAAAATTGACCAAGTCATGGCCAGAAGAAAGCCACTATCGAAAGTTGCCTTTGACCTTGAAATGACATTTGACCTTGAGATGACCTCTACCTTAAGTGAATCTTGACCTCAAAAATGACATTTTGGCTTAAAATTGACCTTTGACCTTGACATGACCTTGACTTTTGAGATGACCTTTACCTTGCTATGATGGAACTCCTTAACACTCAGAACCACATGTACTATATTATATAAGGTATTGAAGATTTAAAACTTTAATTAGCCCTCATTTGCATAATTTTGAAAAGCATGACCTCTCATTATAAAAAGGCAAGACTCGATAGAAGTATAATTGTGAGAAGTTTCGAGTTTCTATGTGTAATACTTTTCAAAAATTTTCAAAGTGCCTTAATTAGCATAGTTTAAAATTTTACAACTTTTGTTTACTGTCCATTAGATTGGCAGATGTCACAAACCTATATGCTGAACTTTGAATTTTGATCTATCTATAATAGTTTTGAAGATATGGAGCTTTTAAAATTTTAATTGCCCCTACTTAGCATAATTTTGAACATCATGACTATTCCAAACCAGGTGCTTAATTTCACAACTACGTGAGTCACCATGGCAAGTTTGGTGATTGTCGGAATAAAGTGTCCGAGAAAAACTCGGGACAAATTTGGTTGTAAAGAAAAAAGAACGAAGGAAAGAAAAAATAATTCTTTGAAAAACAAAATGTCTGGGTTTGCACCCAACTTGAACATAATTAAGACATCATCTCCATACATGAAAGTCAAACTTTTACCAGTGATGTGTAGCAATGAGTAATGCATGGATATGAAATGAACAGATGCAACTGTATCCTTAAAAATTTATCAAAATATTATTCAATTGGTGAGCAGCTTTTGTCTGAGTATGTAACATGACCCTGACCATCCAGACTTTTTTTAAATGGGAGAGGGTTACCACCAGAAACTTATCTGTCGCTGCTTGGACACAATTCGTAGAAGTTACTGACATGAACAATGTGTTGAAGTCAGAAAGTGTTCTTTTAATGATGATTGAACCATTTTCAAGTGGCCAAAACTAATTTCATTTTTAATCCCTCAGCTTTATTGGCCAAGAAGGTGTTGTCATTGTGTTTCTGCCTGCCTGTGTGCATGCATCTGCCTGTCATTTACCCTTGGGATGCAATAACTTTTGAACAAGTTTAGCTACTATCATGAAACTTGCACTGTAGAAGCAGCTAGCTCATTGAAATCTTAGCAGAGTTTGACATTCAGGGACCTTGACATATTCAGTCAGGAAGCCAAGGCTGATTTTTTGGAGGAACCTTGACTTGACGGGTTTATCTTTTTTCACACTTGATTCAGCAACTTAGATGTCATACAAACACAAACTGGCTGGTAAATTGGCTTTACCCATGAGCATTTTGAAAAAAATTAGATGATTACATGTCTCGAAACAGTATGACTTTGCCATACTCTTGAGTAGAAAGGATGACAAGTTCATTAATGTTTTGAGTTGACATCCTCAGCAAATCAGCTGGCTTGATTGAACTGCCTACTAATTCTGTGAAGCACTCCTGTAGTTGAACTGAATTCCATATTTGGGTGCAATCAGCTTGCATTTCTGCAATAAGCTGTCTTAAACCTGATTGGTGGTGGTGGTGGTGGGGTCTCACTTGAATGTCATCTTGTGTCGACATACCCTCACCTGGAGCACACCGATGACTGAAAAATCTGCTTCTGTAGTGCTTGTGGTACCTTGCATCAGATGCATGTAAGTCACTAGGGGCACCAATGACACGCAGCCTCACTGCATGACTCTGCCCACTGGTCACCTCTGGCTTGGCACTGTTGCAAGATTTTGTGCTTCACCCTCAATGGGTGGCCCCTGTCATCTAGTTCATTTGTGGCTACTGCTTTTACCAGGAAGGCTGCATCCACCTATTGGGATTTTTTCTTTCTTTTTCTATCTTACAGCATTCACCACAATATATACAATGCTCTCTGAAATTGAACTTGGGAACATCAGATCGCCTCATAACACTAAATAGGGGGTTGGTCTACTGGCAGTGATTTGAAACCAGATGGTGCACATGTCAGATTTGTTGAAATACAGTGCTTGTGATAAAACACCTGCAGATGCTCATTCAAGTCCAGTTGTTCCTGTAAGTATTCTTGCAAATTTTTGCCATAATGGACACTGTCTTGTATAATATTGCCCAACCTAGCACCATCAGGTTTACTTTGAAAAAGCTTCTGCTTGGCTGGACATTGGCCAAGCACAGATTTGAAGATACACTCTTGTGCCATTAGTAAACTACTGCCAGTTCTACAGGCTACTGCTACTGCTACAGGCTACTGCTACGCTTACATGCTACTTCTACTGCTTCTTGAATCTACATCTGAAATGGAAGTAAATGAAAATAAGTCTTAACAAGAAAAATCATGGTAAGTACCCCATATTCCGTGGAAAGAAATACCCTTGACCTTGCAGTATGACCTTGACCTTTGAGGACCTACAAAATGTCCAATTTGAGTAAGGCATCATCTCAAACTTGTATTATGGACAAAACATTACTAAATTTGGTCAAGAGGCTACCAAAAATAGTGAATCCTTGTGAGCAGCTAAGTTCGGCAACCATATTGGCCGCCATCTTGAATTTTTCAACATGCTCAAGGGTAAAGCCAATTTACCCACCAGATTATGTTTGTATGACATCTTAGGTTGCAGAATGAAGTGTGAAAAAAAAAATCTGTCAAGTCAAGGTTCCTCCAAAAAATCAGCTTTGGCTTCCTGACTATAACATACCAGTAGTCTTGATCTCTGAATGGACCTTGATTACTTGTAATTACCAACTTTTCATTCATCATTGTGTGCAATATGTTCTTGTCACACACAACACAATATATAATCGAACATATTGTACTCTTATTCATGAATTGTGTGTTGTTATTTGCCATCTCACAGCATTTTCTGGGCTATAAATACCTTTGACCTTACCATATGACCTTGACCTTTACCTCTGACAGTCTCACAAGTATTTTATTTGAGTCAGGCATCATCACAAACCCATAACATAAAATGATCCAAATGTCATCAAAATGGTAAACAAGCTTACTGAAAAAAAGTGTTGCTTTGTTAAAATATACGTTTGGCGGCCATATTGGAAGCCATCTTGAATTTTAAAAAATGCTCAAAGGTAAATCTAATTTACCCGTCAGTTTTTGCTTATATGCTATATCAGTTCACAGAATCAAGTGAGAAAAAAAAAATCAGCCAAGTCAAGGTATACTCAGCTGGCTGCCTGACTAATTCTCAAGGTTACCCAGAATCATCATGTTTTAACGCTGGCTGATAAGGTCTTCAGGTCGATCATTCTGAAGTGTCAAATGACAGACATACTCTGGGCTAAAATAAGAGAGGTTTAGGGGAATTAGGCCTCAGGGTCTGTTAGAAAAGCTGATCTTCTAACAACAGTTAAATGTTGGACGCAAAGTAGACACAGAAATATTTTCATGGAAAGTTTGTGCTTCAATCATAACCACAGTAAAGTATTTCATTGCTGTATTCGTTATCTGCATTTCAGGAAACTGGTCTCTAAGAAGAAAGCTGTTCGGTCAGAGTGGACAAGTGGTTTCATCATTTATTGAAAGAGTGATGGACAGGTAGGTTTCCCTTTCAAGCCTTATGCCTAATTTTCTCATTAACCATGATAAAATATTTCCACGTCACATCAACTTATCCTGTCCATTGGAGCTTAATTGATCCAGTAAATCCCAGTTTATCTATATGTATCAATGAACGAAGGATTTTTTTTTATCACATTTTGGACCCCAGATCTCCCATTATGAGTGGGACATCTCCAGGTATTTTGTTGTTCTTCCATCTTTCTGGTCTACAACTTAGATACTGTTTTCCCTGTTCTAAAAGAAAAAAAAAACATGTTTTTGCAAAAAAAATTCTTGTGGGAGGGGCTCTGCCATGCTTGTGAATGCAGACATGGCTTCATTGCTTGGATCCCTTGAATCTGCAGTTAACACCATCATGTAAAGAGAGAGAGTATGTATGTCATTTAGCACGTAGTGTGCAGGGATAACCAACGAAAGTCGATTTGACTTATTTCCAGTGAGGTCTCTCTACAGACAGAAACCTGCTGCCGCTGCTAACACAGCTTCTCTTCTCGATAAACAGCAAGGGGTCTTTAATATGCATTTCCCATAGACAGGTCAACACATAGCATGGCCTTTGATAAACCAGTCATGGACCACTGGTGTAATTGAGAGCCAGAGACAAGTCTCTTGGTTTTGGCCGGGATTGAACCCGAGACCCCCCGCGCTTGAAGCGGACACATAGCCACTAGGCCACGACGGCTCTCATTAGAGAGATGCCCCCTCTGCGACAGTACCTGGCAATGGATGCTCTGTGTGCCTCATTTAACTCGGAACACAGGTTGCATAATGTTGAACCTGGCAAGAAAATCATGTTATTCATTTATGAATGATGAGAAACCACTGCTTCACTACAGTGAGCCTAGAGTCAATAGTGTGAGGCAGAAATGAAGAGCAAGTTAAGTTTTTCAATGTAGCAATTCTGAATGCTGAGTACCACCTTCAGGGCAGACAGATTTGTCAAAGCTTTGCAGGCAATTGAGTATACAGGTTTATTACATTAGTAATGTGTAGCCTATATACATGTGATAATCACTCAGGAAGTGAAGTCATTTTGCCTGGTTGGACATTACCTGACATTCATACTTGAGTGCAAAATCGCAATTTATATTCTTTCACTTGCATAGATAAGCTCAAGCAACAAGCTTTATTGAGTTGCCAATGACCAGTGTACATAGAGTTATTTGTCAAATGAGAGTTATCACTGCTTCCATACCAAGTCAGTTTGCCTGGTCTGCAAACATTTTCATGTTGTGTTGTGTTCATGCTGTTGGGAGTGGGAAAAGATGTTTTTTGTGGTTCTTTTCCAGTGATTTGCCCAAGGAGTATATGTTAGATTGATACAAGTCCCTCCATACACTACATGTACGTAACAAGAATTATCCAACATTAGGGGAATACAAAGTGATCGGGTCTGGACTGCTCATTGGACTATGATGAGAACCAGCAGTGCCTCTTGTGGTGAAACTGAACACAACATAACACTAGAAAATTTGATTTGCTTTTTAGCAAATCAGTCTGAGTGCCTGGAGAAACTGCAATGCAATGTATGCAGCTGGGACATGAGCTCCAAATGTATAATGGCATGTTAACAGTATGGCCAAGTTGGTGAAAAGTGTTGTAGAATGATATAGGTAGACATTTCTAGCTTTGACCTTTCAAGGTCACTCTAGATCAAAAAAAGATAACACCAGATGAAAGCTTAAATATCATTTCGTACTCATGTTCAATAGTAACTATGGCCCCAAAGTGCACCGTTTTCCATATACAGAGATCCTAATGCTGTGTGGCCTTGCTTTGACCTTTTAAGGTCACTAAAGGTCAAAAAAGACAGCACCACATGAAAGCCTATATATCATTTCCTATTCATGTTTAATGGTAACTATGGCCCTAAAGTGCACCTTTTTCGAGATACAAAGATTGTCATGGTGTGTGACCTTGATTTGACCTTTCAAGGTCACTCAAAGTCAAAAAGGATGGCACCAGGTAAAAGCCCATATGCTATTTCCTATTCATGTTTATCCGAGGTCGCTGGTTTTCAATAAGTATCTGATCCATTATAGGGACCATCTCTGAGGTAAATTTTCAAAGTGCCTTACATAGCATAATTTAAATTTTTACAACTTTTGTTTACTGTACATTAGATTGGCAGATGTCATAAACCTATATGCTGAACTTTGAATTTTGTATGTATCTATAATAGTTTTGAAGATATGGAGCTTTTAAAATTTTAATTCCCCTAATTAGCATAATTTTGAAGATCATGATTATTCCAAATCAGAGAGACAACTTCCCTACTAGGTAAATTACCATGCAAAGTTAAAACAGTGTAGCTTGCACGGTGTCAGAGAAAAGCTCCAGACAAGAAAGAAAGAAAAAAAGAAAGAAAGAAAGAAAGACAGACAGACACACAGACAGACAGGCAGGCAGGCAGGCAGGCAGGGCAGGGCAGGGCAGGGCAGGGAGGTAGGGCAGGGCAGGGCAGGGCAGGGCAGGGCAGGGCAGGGCAGGGCAGGGCAGGGCAGGGCAGGGAGGGAGGCAGGCAGGGCAGGGCAGGCAGGCAGGGCAGGGCAGGGCAGGGCAGGGCAGGGCAGGCAGGGCAGGCAGGCAGGCAGGCAGGCAAGAAAGAAAATTTGATTTCCTTGTTAGCAAATCAGTCTGGGTGCCTGGAGAAACTGCAATGCAATGTATGCATAAGCTCCAAATGTGTAATGGCATGTTAACAGTATGGCCAAGTTGGTGAAAAGTGTTTCAAAATGATATAGGTAGACATGTCTAACTTTGACCTTTCAAGGCCACTCTAGATCAAAAAAGACAACACCAGATGAAAGCTTAAATATGTCATTTCGTACTCATGTTCAATAGTAACTATGGCCCCAAAGTGCACTGTTTTCCATACACAGAGATTCTAATGCTGTGTGGCCTTGCTTTGACCTTTCAAGGTTACTCAAGGTCAAAAAAGACAGCACCACATGAAAGCCTATATATCATTTCCTATTAATGTTTAATAGTAACTATCACCCAAAAGTGCACCATTTTCAATATACAAAGATTGTCATGGTGTGTGACCTTGATTTGACCTTTCAAGGTCACCCAAGGTCTAAAAGAACAGCACCAGGTAAAAGCCCACATGCCATTTCCTGTTCATGTTTAATAGTAACTGTGGCCCAAAAATGCACAGTTTACGAGATACAAGCTTATATCACTGATACAGTTGTATCTACCCAGATTTTCCTAATTTGCATCAATTTAAATGTTACAACTTTGGCTCATGGTTCATTGGATGCCCCTGCAGCACAAACCTATTTATTGAAGTTGGAATGGCATCTCTACCTATAATGATTTTGAAGGTATTTAAGATTTAAAATTTGTGTATTCAACTAATGTGCATAAATTCAAATCCTACTATTTTGGTTCATGGTTCACTGGATGCACCTATAGCAGAAACCTATGTGCGGAAGTTAAAATCGCATCTCTATCTATAATATTTTTGAAGATATTCAAGATTTAAACTTTAGGTAATCATCTAATTTGCATAAATTCAAATCCTACAGGTTTGGTTCATGGTTCATGGTTCATTGGATGCACCTCTATCACAAACTTGAAAATTGAATTTGGAACAGCATCTCTATCTATTATAATTTTGAAGATATTCAAGATTAAAATTTTCAAAGTGCCTGAAGTAGCATAATTTAAAATTCTACAACTTTTGTTTACTGACCATTAGATGGGACGATGTCATATACCTATATGCTGAACTTTGAATTATGTCTCCCCGTGAAACTGGGGGACATATTGTTTTTGCCTCCGTTTCTTCCGCTTCATCTTCTTCTTCTTCTTCTTCTTCTTCTTCTTCTTCTTCTTCTTCTTCTTCTTCTTCTTCTTCTTCTTCGTCTTCTTCTTCTTCTTCTTCTCCTTCTTCTTCTTCTTCTTCTTCTTCTTCTTCTTCTCCTCCTTCTTCTTCTTCTTCCTCTTTTCCTCTTCTTGTTAAAGTGTGTGTATCAACCCACATTTTTTAGGTGGGGCTCCGTAAGGAGACCCCCTCTCATGTACATAGTACATAGTAGACCTAAAAAGTTCAATATTTGAAAACCAGGAACTATTCCTGTCGTGTTAATAGTCCTGATTTGTGACAAGACTTTATTCTTAACATTTGATATCGGCAAAATAAACAGGACTGATACCTGAAGGGTTTAATAAGAGAAAATACCCTGTCACCACTGGTCACAATTGCTGAAAATGCCCAACTGTTAGCTGAAAAAGCCTTACTGTGAGAATATGCCATTTTTCGCACACACGGCAAACGTTATGTATTCTGGTGCAAACAAGAAACAGATTTTGAAAAGGTTTTGCTTATTTTCTTTTATTTGTGCTCTTAATGGTAACACTGGTATTACTGCTCATTGCTGATGTAAAATGTAGATATTCTTTATTGATCTATGCACATTATCAGGATCTTTTGGTTTAAAGAAGTTCCGTATCTTGCTTGTATTCGTGCGTGAATGTGACGTCAAATCTGTGAACACCGAACTTTTGTCAGCTCAATGAGGCTCTCCGTAGGTTTTTGCATATCCAAACAGTTACCAGTCTGAACACGTCCAAAGATGCATCAGACGGAAAAAATCCATTGAGCATTCGTTACAGTGATCTATAAAGTCCACGAGAAAATGTAATCAAGTTATCACTTCCCCTTACAAGTCTTGTGCAAGTACGCTGTTTTGACGCAATAACAATATGTAAAGTGCTTTAAAGTTGCATTCCGCGATATTTCATACACGTACCTATCCACGTAATTCATCACTAATCATGCGTCGAAGGACCGTTGTGCCTTCGTTTTGGTCAATAAACATGATATTTTGGCGGCAAGAAAGAGTTTTCATATTCGACCATGCAAGTGTTGTTTGTAACGGCATTCGGCCATGCACAACGGTTCTAGGGCAATTCCTTGCTGATGAGAGATACCCCCCCCCCCCCGCGCCCCTAAAGAAAAAAAAAATTAAAAGAAAAAAAAATTCTGGCGCCTCCAAAAATTGTTTGTCATCTCCGATCACACGAGTAAGTATGGGGGGGGGGGGGGTAACCCATTACATCTTTGGTCCGAGCTTTCCGTATCACCAAATTTCAAAGACACAGAGTCGATTAATCAACGTGTTGTCAAAGATCCTCAGGCTGACAGTCGATTAATCAACGTGGTGTCAAACAAAAACAAAACAAACAAACAAACAACAACAAAAAACAAACAAAAACCACACACACACACACAAAACCCACAGCAGATCTAGAAAGGACCAGATGAAATTCTGAATTACTTGACTAAAATGATTTGTTTGAAAAAATTTTTGATACTTTAAGTTTATGTACATCAACTTTTGTTCTGCATATGACTTATAAGAAAGAACGATAGATAATTCTGTGCTGGAAGCATGTGCAAAAAAATGGGATGTTATTTAGTTGGACTTGTGTGTGCGTGTTTTCGGAGAATGTATACGGTCGCGACCGATAATAGCAGATAGATATGGCTGAAGCAGTGACCGTAAGAGTGAGAGAATGAGGCTTCTTTGTATAATAAATTTTATGTTTCGAAACGTCCAGTTCCTCTTCAAATTTTTGTGTCGCATGTGCCATCATACCGAACACAATGTGACACCGGAGGACCCGTTCAGACCGTTGTGCAGTATACCGTTCTGTCAATGGTGACAACGTTCAAAGCTTGTTCTAATCCATTGCAAATGCATTTGGCTAGTGTGGTACACAGCAATGTGAAATTACAAGTACAATCCTTTCTAATTTTTCAAAATAAATTCGTTATATTGTCGTCGAGAAATGTTGGTAAAATTCTCTGTCGGACGAGGTTCTGAACAACGTATTGCAACTTCCCACACAAGTGACATGCAGACAAATGTCTTAAGAAAGAAACTCACACATTATACCTTGCACAATCTTATAGAAATACAGAACAGATAAAGTCAAGTTCATGAGAAAATTTCATGGTGCCCCAAAGAAAATTGATGACGAATAGAATAACATAAATCTTTGACATCGTAGACACTAACAGCTTGATAAGTAGCGGAGGTCGCGGGCACGTCTTCCTCGCAATATGTGCAGTCAAGAGCTGCCGATGCAGACAAAATTTTATCTCAAAGTTAGCGGAAAACGTAGATAATATGCCCATTTGTTTGTTGTTTTTTCTCTCTCTTTGTCTCTGAAGTTGGTCTCTGAAGTTGCCGTCGTCTTTACTGATCTTAATTAACGGCACTTTTGTCCCATGAATTTGATTACCTCAGGCGCAGATTTAGGGGGTGGAGCGCCGGGAGCGCGCGCTCCCCCCCCCCCCCCGCGCCCCTAAAAAAAAAATTAAAAGAAAAAAAAAATTCTGGCGCCTCCAAAAATTGTTTGTCATCTCCGATCACACGAGTAAGTATGGGGGGGGGGGGTAACCCATTACATCTTTGGTCCGAGCTTTCAGTATCACCAAATTTCAAAGACACAGAGTCGATTAATCAACGTGATGTCAAAGATCCTCAGGCTGACAGTCGATTAATCAACGTGGTGTCAAAGATCCTCAGGCTGACAGGCACAAAAACAACAACAAATACTGCAGCGCCCTCCGTCGGGTGCAGGAAGACTGGTTCCCAACGTGAATGCATAAGCCAGAGTAGCGAATCGCAAGGAGCCGTGCTATTTTACTTCCCGCCATGCATTGTAAATTTTCGGTTTGACGTCATAAGTTCGGGAAAGTTTGCCATTTAAACTTGGAAATTTACATGTGCGACAATAAATAGATAGAGAGACATCATTTCTTACGACTGTTTTGACTGTTTTTCGAGATAAGTAACTAAATGAAGCTGACTGAATGTGTTAAGTGATTTGTAAATCCTCATCCACATTGTGGATTTGTGTCTTACTTAGTGCAACTCGGGCTATTCTGATTTCAGACAGATCGTTTTAGTTATTAAGTGATAAGATGGTGCTGATTGACAATTTGTACTGAGATTATGTATTATATTTACTTTAGCTGATTTGTGAAATCAAGCTCTAAACATAAATTGTGGCATTATGAATATAGTTCAAAACATTCCTCTAATTTTGTAGTTTTATTAGTTATCTGATTTATTGCTTTTTTGTCATTCAAGTAGTTGTGTGGTGCTGCCTAAATTGTGATCTAATTGTAAAATTGTTCCAGTGTACAGCTGCAGGCTTGAATGTTTTATAGTTACACATGTTCATAAATATTGGTCACTTCATGTGTCCTCCTTGTTTTTTTTTTTTGGACTCAAATTCATTTGACAAGTGTCATAACATAACATTCAAATATATTATCATGGTAACTACACATAGTTTCCTGTTCTGGAGAATTTGTGAATTCCAAGGACAATTGAACAGCAGATGGAAGCTTTGGAAAATAAAACCCTTTGTAATGGTTATCAAAGTTTTATTATGGGACACTGACATCCCAAATGAAGATAAACCAGACATCATATCTCTTACAGTGGTCCCCTGTATAAGACCCCTCTCACCAGAGGCCACTCCTCTTGAAAAGTCACCATTCTTGTGCAGAAAGTGTAACATTTTATTATATATATTCCCCCTCTAGAAGGGGCCACCCCTCTTACAAGGCCACTTTCAGGCTGCATTTTGGGTGCCTTGTAAGAGGGGAGCCACTGTATTTTATTCACAGAAAAAAGCAGTTTATGCCCCTTTAAATGTATTAAAACCCTGGAGCTTCGGGGGGCTCCGCCCCCCCTAACCCCCCAGGCTCCGCCCTGGACCCGCCGGGGCCCTGGGCAACCCCCGGACAACCGGCCTGACTTGCTATGTTCAGCTCCTCCCCCTTGACAAATCCGGGATCCGCACCTGTACTTAGCCACTCTCTCCCCCCGCCCCCCCCCCCCCAAAAAAAAAGGAAAAAGAAAAGAGAACTTCATCAAGCTGGAGCGGTTATAATATGATAATGATATTCGGATTCAATCTTGATTGATTATAAACACGACTGATCAAGTATCCATGACGACTTGAATATAGCCTAACCACTTCAAAGAAATGGGCGGCTCCTGTGATCTTTGATTTTTAGGTGGGGCTCCGTAAGGAGACCCCCTCTCATGTACATAGTACATAGTAGACCTAAAAAGTTCAATATTTGAAAACCAGGAACTATTCCTGTCGTGTTAATAGTCCTGATTTGTGACAAGACTTTATTCTTAACATTTGAAATCGGCAAAATAAACAAGACTGATACCTGAAGGGTTTAATAAGAGAAAATACCCTGTCACCACTGGTCACAATTGCTGAAAATGCCCAACTGTTAGCTGAAAAAGCCTAACTGTGAGAATATGCCATTTTTCGCACACACGGCAAACGTTATGTATTCTGGTGCAAACAAGAAACAGATTTTGAAAAGGTTTTGCTTATTTTTTTTTATTTGTGCTCTTAATGGTAACACTGGTATTACTGCTCATTGCTGATGTAAAATGTAGATATTCTTTATTGATCTATGCACATTATCAGGATCTTTTGGTTTAAAGAAGTTCCGTATCTTGCTTGTATTCGTGCGTGAATGTGACGTCAAATCTGTGAACACCGAACTTTTGTCAGCTCAATGAGGCTCTCCGTAGGTTTTTGCATATCCAGACAGTTACCAGTCTGAACACGTCCAAAGATGCATCAGACGGAAAAAATCCATTGAGCATTCGTTACAGTGATCTATAAAGTCCACGAGAAAATGTAATCAAGTTATCACTTCCCCTTACAAGTCTTGTGCAAGTACGCTGTTTTGACACAATAACAATATGTAAAGTGCTTTAAAGTTGCATTCCGCGATATTTCATACACGTACTTATCCACGTAATTCATCACTAATCATGCGTCGAAGGACCGTTGTGCCTTCGTTTTGGTCAATAAACATGATATTTTGGCGGCAAGAAAGAGTTTTCATATTCGACCATGCAAGTGTTGTTTGTAACGGCATTCGGCCATGCACAACGGTTCTAGGGCAATTCCTCGCTGATGAGAGATATATTTAGAACCAGTTAGCTCTCGCCGGTCACGTGGCGTGCGCTATATTGCGAGAGCAAAGCAAAACTGCATGCAATCTCCACGTGCTTGCAGAGCCGTCTGCGGAGACAGATGGAAACTGTGAAATACCACTATTTTTTTGGTCGTCAACGAGAATAGAATTTTTCATGTCATTAACTGTGCTTGATCATATTTAAATCATGCATGTTCGTATCGCAAGACCCAATGATAAATGGACGAGTTTGTACGCTCATCGGTGCTTATGTTGTTTGTTCAAGCCTACGGCCTTGGCATCGTTTGAACTTGAAGACGACGGCATGCAGTCTTACATAATGTTCCGGTGTCAATGACAATGTTTGACACATTTATTGACGAAAAACAGCAAATAAAGCCTTTATATATGGTGTTCATTTTGACGCTAAACTTGTGCATGTTTTTATAAATTCAAGTCGCGATCGTTTGCCATGGACTGTGTTTGTGTTCATTTGGTATATATTTTGATAGACATATTTGTTTGCGTTAGATTACATAAGTGTGGAAAACGAGCAAATGAGAACACACATGGTCGCAAACAATAACACATGATTGTCATCTTCACCGTTCACTGCAAATACAGATTCAACTTGGAACATATTGACCTCAAATCTCAGGAAACTAAATTTTTGTGCAGTGAAACAAACGTCGTTTCCAATTTCAAGATTTGTCTATAATTTGGTACCAGCAGTTCTAGGATGCAGGTACCTCAGTTCCATTGGTTATTAATGTTACAGCAAAGATGGTAGAGAAAGCCCTCCTTGAGGGTCGGTAAGGGGTTTCTCGTACTGGCGTACTGTTTTTTTTTTTTTTTTTTTAAATTTACTGTACTGGCGTACTGGAAGCCGTCTTGTTTTACGTACTTCGTACTATCCAAAATTTTGAAAGATTTTTATTTTCCGTACTGCGTACTCTAGAAGAATAATTACCTGTACCAGCGTACCGACCCCCCCCTTACCCCCTTCTCCTTGGTTACAGTGAGCAAAACACTATCTTCATGCTTATCTGCAGAGAGAGAGAGAGAGTTTTCACCAGGATTCGTCGTGTTTTACTACCAAAAATTTTGTTTTAGGATGTTTGTTTTATTGAGGATGCACTGCATTCGTAACAAATCAAAATCTGTATTTCATTTTTTCTCTCATTCTCTTCTTAGATCTTGTCAATATTATCGTCTGAATAATTTCCCTCGCGGTGTTCCTACCAACTCTACACTATAGTAGATTGTTCCAATGCATATAAAATTAAGCAATCATATATTTTAAGTTTGCATCATGGTATGATACATTTGAAATCCTCAGTATTTTTTTTTTCATCGCAAATTACCAAAATAAAAATGCGAGATAAAAAACAAACAAAACAAAACAAAACAAAACAAAAAACAAAAACAAAAAACAAAAAACAAAACAAACAAACAAACAAACAACAACAAAAAACAAACAAACAAACAAAAACCACACACACACACACAAAACCCACAGCAGATCTAGAAAGGACCAGATGAAATTCTGAATTACTTGACTAAAATAATTTGTTTGAAAAAAATTGTTGATACCTTAAGATTATGTACATCAACTTTTGTTCTGCATATGACTTATAAGAAAGAACGATGGATAATTCTGTGCTGGAAGCATGTGCAAAAAAATGGGATGTTATTTAGTTGGACTTGTGTGTGCGTGTTTTCGGAGAATGTATACGGTCGCGACCGATAATAGCAGATAGATATGGCTGAAGCAGTGACCGGAAGAGTGAGAGAATGAGGCTTCTTTGTATAATAAATTTTATGTTTCGAAACGTCCAGTTCCTCTTCAAATTTTCGTGTCGCATGTGCCATCATACCGAACACAATGTGACACCGGAGGACCCGTTCAGACCGTTGTGCAGTATACCGTTCTGTCAATGGTGACAACGTTCAAAGCTTGTTCTAATCCATTGCAAATGCATTTGGCTAGTGTGGTACACAGCAATGTGAAATTACAAGTACAATCCTTTCTAATTTTTCAAAATAAATTCGTTATATTGTCGTCGAGAAATGTTGGTAAAATTCTCTGTCGGACGAGGCTCTGAACAACGTATTGCAACTTCCCACACAAGTGGCATGCAGACAAATGTCTTAAGAAAGAAACTCACACATTATACCTTGCACAATCTTATAGAAATACAGAACAGATAAAGTCAAGTTCATGAGAAAATTTCATGGTGCCCCAAAGAAAATTGATGACGAATAGAATAACATAAATCTTTGACATCGCAGACAATAACACTAGCAGCTTGATAAGTAGCGGAGGTCGCGGGCACGTCTTCCTCGCAATATGTGCAGTCAAGAGCTGCCGATGCAGACAAAATTTTCTCTCGAAGTTAGCGGGAAACGTAGATAATATGCCCATTTGTTTGTTGTTTTTCTCTCTCTTTGTCTCTGAAGTTGGTCTCTGAAGTTGCCGTCGTCTTTACTGATCTTAATTAACGGCACTTTTGTCCCATGAATTTGATTACTTAGCCACTCCCCCCCCTCCCCAAAAAAAAGAAAAGAAAGAAAAAGAAAACTTCATCAAGCGGAGCGGTTATAATATGATAATGATATTCGGATTCAATCTCGATTGATTACAAACACGACTGATCAAGTATCCATGACGACTTGAATATAGCCTAACCACTTCAAAGAAATGGGCGGCTCCTGTGATCTTTGATTTTTAGGTGGGGCTCCGTAAGGAGACCCCCTCTCATGTACATAGTACATAGTAGACCTAAAAAGTTCAATATTTGAAAACCATTTTTTTCCGGCATGTGCGACAATTGGGCACTGCTCTGAACATCAGACCTGTTCAGAATGAATGTAGCGACATCATCATCACTTGCACGCCGGAGGCTGACCTTGTCCTTCTTTTACAACCCGCTATCGCTCCATATTTTCAACACCGATGGAAACTGTGTGTGTCTGTCTTATTTTGTCACGCGCGGTTGGAGCACGTTTTTATTCGCTGTCAGTGGCGTAATTTTCTTGGTCGCACAAGCAGACGAAAAGCCGGCTCAGACGGAAAACATAAGATGTACGCATGCGCGAGATCTGTATGTAAATGACCCAAATGACATCGTCCAGGAATTCTCTGCCGCACTCTGTTTGAATATTCAAGTTCCATCGGTGGAACCAGAAGAAGACGTGAGGATTACTCGGTAGTTTCACAAGTGAGTGTGTGTTTTTCATATTTCGTTGTTTTATATTGTGTATTTCACACGAGCGAAGATGTGTTTGTATAAAATTTGACAGGTTCCCTGCCATTTGCGGTGTCAGCGCATCAATGTGGTATCCACGTGGTCATTGCCATGTTGACCATCACATGAACATAGTGGCAGTGTCGCTCATCACGAGCACATGCTTTTGAATATCAATGCATTGCTCACAAATTAAACTTGATGTGTGTTTTGAAGTCTTATACTGAGTTGTTATTGTATGTCACTTGGTCTGCTTTATTGATTGCGTTAAATTGATTGTGGGATTCTGAGATGAATCAAGATCTAGGTCATGGATCCGAGCGAGAAGTGGATGTTTGTAAACATTGCCATGCTGATACTATCGACATTTTCAGTTCACGTTTTGAATGACCTATCACTCAGTGCTGTACTCACTCAACCTTGCGCTCGATAAGGCCACTTTGTTTGATGCTAAAACTATTTTTTCTTTGATTGATATACTATATAGGGAAACTGTGCGCCAGAACAGTCACGGAGAGATGGGAAAAGTTGTGTTTTAATGGGAGGGAAAATGGCGTCAGTGAAAACTATTATTAAAGCAAAGCAAAATTTATATAATCAAAAGTTGGTTTGATTCATTTACATGTTGAGCTTTAGATTTGTCACATCGTAATCATTCATAACTTGCCTTTTTTGAACGATCTGAATAGAGGTTGAAATGTATGTATGTATGTATATATATATATATATATATATATATATATATATATATATATATATATATACATACATACATACATACTTACATACATACATACATACATACATACATACATACGTATATATGTATATGCATTTTTTAAGTGTGATTAAAACCCCATCTTCTGCTGGGATTTTGGTGTGATTTGTAAGGTCCATCTTCCTGCATACCCTTGGAATGGAAAATGACAACCTGTATGTATCAAATGTACAGGGTGGCCTTTTACAGATCAAGGGTAGAAACTAAACCAGAGGAGAAGCACTTCCAGTGATGAGGGGGCTAACAATTCTGTTTCTATTTTGCACCACCGGATTAAAGTGTACTGGAGCTCAAATGAAATAATACAGTGAAAACTCAAAGTGACACTCAGTTATCTGACATATTCATTATAATGACACAAATTTGAAGGGACTGAAGTTGTTGTTCCTTTGTTTTTTGACTCATTAATCTGAAATATTCAGATATCTGACTCATTTTCTTGCAAAAAAAATAGAGTCATTCTTACAAGTTTTCATTCTGCCTGCTGTGTGTTGACCCTTACAAACATTAAAAATGTAGCAATCAATAAAGCAGACTTAGTGACATACAATAACAACTCAGTATAAGACTTCCAAACACACATCAAGTTTAATTTGTGAGCAATGCGCCGATATTCAAAAGCATATGCTGATGGTGAGTGACATCGCCATAATGTTCATGTGATGGTCAACATGGCAATGACCGTGTAGAAACCACATTGATGCAATGACACCGCAAGTGGCAGAGAACCTGTCAAATTTTATACAAACACATCTTCGCTCGTGTAATACATACAAAGTAAAACAACGAAATATGAAAAACACACACTTACTTGTGAAACTACGGAGTAATTCTCAGGTATTCTTCTAGTGACACCTCTTCGCAGTGGCTTCAGCAACAGGTCTTTTCATATCTCTGTGGCTGCTTTACATATGTCATAACACATTATGCGTGCGCATAAACGATCTCCAAAATACGCTCACTCCCAGCCTAGAAATAAATTTTTGTTTGATCATACACAAACCTACATGTATTGAAATTTTAACAAACTATTCATATTAAGCCCGGTAAATTAAGGTCTTACAGATATTACTATAATAGCCATGAATATTTACTCATAAATGTACCCAAATTTCATATACATGTATATGTGTATTATACATGTAAACATATGTTCATGCCCTAATGAAAACAAAGGAAAAACAACAAAAAGCCCCACCTCCAGGCTTTAAGCCTTGTTTGTTTTTCCTGAAATTCATTCTTTCTTTCTTTCTTTCTTTCTTTCTTTCTTTCTTTCTTTCTTTCTTTCTTTCTTTCTTTCTTTCTTTCTTTCTTCTTTCTTCTTTCTTCTTTACCAGCAAATTTGTCCCAACACTTTTCTTAAACACTATTATGCTCCAAATTTGGCATGATTGTACCTCCATACATGGAGTTTGACCGTTTTATACAAAGGAATGAAGATGTTTAAAATTATGCAAATTAGGGGCATTTGAAATTGTAAATCTTGGATATCTTCAAAAGTATAATAGATAGAGATGTCATTCTAACTTCTACAAGGGGGTTATTGACTATTGCGCATCTAATGATTTTAAAACAAAAGTTGTAGCAATTTAAATTTTGCTAATTAGCAGCATTCGAAATTTTAAAACTTGATTATCTTCAAAACTATTATAGATAGAGATGTCATTTTAACTTCTACTAGGGGGTTATTGACCATTGCGTATGTAATGAATGTAAAGCAAAAGTTGTAGCAATTCAAATTATGCTAATTAGCAGCATTTAAAAATTTTAAACTTGAATATCTTCAACACTAAATAGATAAAGATGTCATACCAACTTCTACTAGGGGGTTGTTGACCATTGCACACCTAATGAATTAAAAATAACAGTTGTAGCAATTTAAATTATGCTAATTAGCAGTATTTGAAATTTTCAATCTTGAATATCTTCAACACTTTAATAGATAGAGATGTCATTCCAACTTCTACTTGGGGGTTGTTGACCATTGCACACCTAAGGAATTTAAAATAAAAGTTGTAGCAATTTAAATAATGTTAAATAGCACCATTAGAAATTTTAAATCTTGAATAACTTCCAAGCTATAATAGATAGAGATGCCATTCAAACTTCTACTCCTCTGTTATGGAATAGTTGTACATTATCATATCAATATGCTTTGAAGACACACACACTGATTTGCTATGCAGCAAATCGTCTTTCCTGGTTTCTTTCTTTCTTTCTTTCTTTCTTTCTTTCTTTCCTTCTTTCTTTCTTTCTTTCTTCTTTCTTCTTTACCAGCAAATTTGTCCGACACTTTTCTCGGACACTATTATACGTAGAGCTCCAAACTTGGCATGATTGTACCTCCATACAGGGAGTTTGACCGTTTTATACAGAGGAATGAAGACGTTTAAAATTATGCAAATTAGGGGCATTTGAAATTTTAAATCTTGAATATCTTCAAAAGTATAATAGATAGAGATGTCTTTCCAAGTTCTAGTAGGGGGTTATTGACCATTGCACATGTAATGAATTTAAAACAAAAGTTGTAGCCATTTAAATTATGCTAATTAGCAGTATTGGAAATTTTAAAACTTGAATATCTTCAAAACTATTATAGATAGAGATGTCATTTCAACTTTTACTAGGGGGTTGTTGACCTTTGCAAATGTAATGCATCAAAAACAAAAGTTGTAGCAATTTAAATTATGCTAATTAGCAGTATTCGAAATTTTCAATCTTGAATATCTTAATAACTCTTATAGATAGAGATGTCATTCCAACTTCTATTCCTGTGTCATGGAATAGTTGTACACTGCCACACCAATAAACTTTGAAGACACACACACTGATTTGCTATGCAGCAAATCATCTTTCCTAGTTCTTCTTGTTCTTCTTCAACACATTGTTGTGTGCGTTGCAGACGCGATAACTCAAGAAAGATTTGACTTGGGAAGTTGAAATTTTTTGTGAAGATGTTCCTATATAAAACCTTGCTTGGCATTGCAGATGGGTGACCTTGACCAATTTTTCAAGGTCACATGGGCATGTGATGTAAAATTGACGCAGACGCTATAACTCTGCAAGGATTTGACTTAAGAGGTTGAAATTTTGCATGATTATGTACCATAATATGAGCTAGCCTTGGATTGTAGATGGTTGACCTTGACTCATTTTCAAGGTCACATGGCCACTTTAAAAAATCATTGCAGATGCACTCGAGAAAGATTTGACTTAAAGAGGTTGATATTTTGTATGATTATGTTTCAATGTAAGATTTTTGTACAACTTAGCTTGTAACTGCAGATGTGTGACCTTGACCTATTTTTCAAGGTCACGTGGGCATGTCATGTAAAATTGATGCAGACGCAATAACTCCCCAAGGATTTGACTTCAGAGGTTAAAATTTTGCATGATTATGTACCATAATATGAACTAGGTTGGGATTGCAGATGAGTGACCTTAACTTATTTTTCAAGGTCATATGGGAATGTCATGTAAAATTGACACAGATGCAATAACTCCGCAAGGTTTGACTTAAGAGGTTGACATTTTGCATGATTTTGAACCATAATATGAGCTAGGTTGGGATTGTGGATGGGTGACCTGGACCTATTTTCAAGGTCACATGGCCACTTTTTAAAAATCATTGCAGATGCACTCGAGAAAGATTTGACTTAAAGTGATTGAAATTTTGTGTGATTATGTTTCTATGTAAGACTTTTGTAAGACCTTGCTTGTAACTGGAGATGTATGACCTTGACATATTTTTCAAGGTCACATGAACATTTCGTCTAAAATCAATGTGGACGTGATAACTCAAGGAAGATTTGACTTGGGAAGTTGAAATTTTATGTGAAGATGTTCCTATATATGATCTTGCTTGAGATTGCAAATGGGTGACCTTGACATATTTTTAAAGGTCACGTGGGCATGTCATCTAAAATTGACACGCATGCAATAACTCCACAAGGTTTGACTTAAGAGGTTGAAATTTTGCATGATTATGAACCATAATATGAACTAGGTTGGTCACATGGCCACTTTGTAAAAATCATTACAGATGCACTCGAAAGATTTGTCTTAAAGAGGTTGACATTTTGTGTGATTATGTTTCTATGTAAGACTTTTGTATGACCTTGACCTATTTTTCAAGGTCACGTGGGCATTTCGTCAAAAATCAACATTTTGAAATGTCAATAAAGAGTGTACCTTCACCATATGTGTAGATCATTGGAATCGGTATGCCTATTTATAAAAAAAAGGGTGACAATAGTAAGGGTGCAAGGGGGGGGGGACATTTGATTTTCTGTTGGAAAATCAGCCTGTTCTAGTTTTGTATGTATCTATAATAGTTTTGAAGATGTGGAGCTTTTAAAATTTTAATTGCCCCTAATTAGCATAATTTTGAACATCAGGATTATTCCAAATCAGAGAGACAACTTCCCTACTAGGTGTATTACCATGCCAAGTTGAAAAAGTGTAGCTTGCACAGTGGGGAGGAGGAGGAGGAGGAGGAGGAGGAGGAGGAGGAGGAGGAGGAGGAGGAGGAGGAGGAGGAGGAGGAGAAGGAGAAGAAGAAGAAGAAGAAGAGTCTGGGTTTGCACCCAGGCATAATTAATCTTTACCATGACAGCTGTCACAACAAATGACTTTGACAATCATTATTTCTAGGGGTACGGTTTGGCTACAAACATGTTCCCAGGGACATGCTGTCCATAAAAGTCAAAGTTATGGAAATGTGGAACATTGTTGTTCAATTTATGAGTAAGAATATACATTTCCAGATGCAGGCGACAGAGGGAATAATATAGGTCCAGGTTGTGTGTCAAATCGTGGATGCACAACTTATTTTGATTTTGACCAAAGGACCTAATGAAGCATTAAGTCACCTTCAATAAACTGCTTCAGGCAGATTATACAACAAATGCAAAACGCCTTTTTTAAACTCTGTGATATGACCTTGATCTGCAGCATTTGGAGGGTAAAGCTGAACGAAGAAAAATATATTCCCATGCACCAGCTATCTGTAGAACTCAGAATCATTAAATTTGGATGATTATCATTCAAAATATGAACTAAAATTTGCTTTTACATAAGTAGGTCAAGGTCATCCATCAACTACCAGGGTTTATAGTGAGCTTCAGTGAGTTCTTAGCATTTTCCGCAGTTTTATTTACACCAAAGTGCTTTATGGAAATTGTGTCCATAATTCATGTCTGTTCTGAAAACGTTGTCGATAAAGTGTAATAAATGAAATCGATTCACCAACTCACATTGTTGACACCTCGGTGGAACCTGGGCCTGGCAAACATGCTTCGGGGGCTAGAAATAGGTTTCCGCCTAATAGAAAAACTTCACAGCTGTGAGGGTAACCTAAATAAACATCGCAAAGTATGTAACATTTGTTGCGCATGGTGGCACGTGTGATACCTTAATTAATGTCTGCAGTGACCATTTACCACGTTGCTTCTGGAAGCCTTCCAGATGATCGCAACTCACACTATATGTCCCTCGGAGGACCCCAAGGGCCATGTTGCCAATGTCTGCTAAGATTTGATGTTGTTGCGCAAGATTCCAACAATCCCTCTTTGTACCCACTGCGTCGCTGGCACAGGTTATGACACTATTTGAGTGGGGATATAGAGATCTTGGGCACAGTACTTAAATTTGTGGAACTCTGTCTAACAAAACAAAAGGCTATGTGACAAATGGGTTCATTCAGCTGCTCAAGGTTCTACGGCGTCACCCCTCTTGACTGGTTTAGTAAATGACGGCTAGAGGTATCTAGCAGCCAGGTGCTACTGCCTGATCCACAGATGTTATGCCTAAAACATATAAACATAGGGTTATGAACATGACTTTGCTTTTAAAGGACATTGTGAAAGGCAAATATGAGTGCTCTTTCATATACTATATTTAGAAGGTTGAACAACAAATGGAAAATGTATACATATAATTTTTGGACTCTCATGTGACCTTGACCGTAAACATTAAGGGTCAAGTCTAACCTAGAAAAAAAAAGAGTCCCTTATCATGAGTTGTCCATGGGAACCAAAGTTATAATTTTGGTGATTTGACATTGAAGTTAGGGCAAAAACATTTTTGTATATAAATAAGTGATAGAGCCAAGAAGCTGGTGAAACTTCATCTTAAAGAATCAAATTATCTCTCAAGTTTCTACTTTCTAAATCTGATTCAAAAGTGGGTGAAAGAAAGAAGCGAAAAGTTAGAAATTTTTTTGAAAGAATTAAAATGAACAAAAACATTTTAGATTTCTAGTGCAATATTTATGGGAAATGCGCAGAGAAGACTCACTACACTTACATGATTTTTGCAGGTTGATATTTTTCTGTGACACCAGTCTTCCTACAACTTGACAGGAATTTTGGCATATGTCTCCTGTCAGTTTCTTATTCCTGCATCTGGAAATCTGCAGGTGCAGGGAGTTCCAGCATCACGATAGCTTTGTATCTGGGTGCCAACCCAATCATTTTGTTTTTCAAAGAATTCTTTTTTTCTTTCCTTCTTTATGTCTGGGTTGGAACATATTGTTTTTCTGCTGTTTCTTTATTCTTTCTCTCCTCCTCCTCCTCCTCCTCCTCCTCCTCCTCCTCCTCCTCCTCCTCCTCCTCCTCCTCCTCCTCCTCCTCCTCCTCCTCCTCCTCCTCCTCCTCCTCCTCCTCCCCCCACCATATATTTTGTCAGGAGCTTTTTTCAGCCGCCATCAAGATACAATGTTTAAACTTGGCATGATAACAGAGCTATTGGGGACGTTGACTGTCTGGTTTTTGAATAATCAACATGTTTAAAATTATGCAAATTAGGGCCTTTCTAAAATTTAAAAGCTCCATATCTTCTAAACTATTGCAGATAGACACAAAATTTTAATTGACACATATAGATTTGTGACACCTGCCAATATAATCGACAGTAAATAAAACTTGTAGAATTTCAACTTATGCTAATAAGGGGCATTGAAAAGTTTAAAAGTTGAATATCTCTAAAACTAATATAGACAGAGATGCTATTTCAACTTCAAGTCATAGGTTTGTGACAAAGCCGCATACAAGGAAGCATGAATTAAAGTAAAAGGATTTTAATTTATGCAAATTAGGTGAATATGCAAAATTTAAATCTTGAATAGCTTTAAAACTAATATAGATGGAGGTGCCATTCCAACTTCAATTTATGGATTTGTGACATAGTTCCATCCAATGAATCACAATCCAAAATTGCATAATTTTAATTTATGCAAATAAGATGAATACAAGAAATTTAAATCTTGAATAACTTCAAAACTATTATACATAGAGGTGCCATTTCAACTTCAATTTGTAGGTTAGTGACATAGCCATATCCAATGAACCATAAATCAAAGTTGTAGGCTTTTAATTTATGCATATTGGGCAAACACACAAAATTAAAGTCTTGAATAGCTTCAAAACTATACCAAATAGTGGTGTCATTCAAACTTCACTTTTATAAGTCTGTGACATGGCCACATCCAATGAACCAAGAACCATAGTTGCAGCATTCTAATTTATAGAAATTAGTGTAATGCACAAAACTTAGATTATGTTGAACCATGGCAAAGTGTAGCATTTCTAACTGTTCTCATTTTCAAGACATCCAGACAGATTTGCTGTGAAGTAAATGTTCTTTTCTAGTCTTTTTTTCTTTCCACGGCACCCAAATTTCTCCGGAGTTCTTGTCAGACACTATCATTCCCAAAACCACCAAACTTGACATGGTGACTGACCTACATGTACCAATGAAATTGTGCACCTGGTTTGGAATAGTCATGATGTTTAAAATTATGCAAATGAGGGGCAATTAAAGTCTTAAAAACTCTATATCTTTGGGTTTTTTATAATTTTATTAGCTCTGTTGACTTGTCAGTCAGCAGAGCTTATAGAATTTGTTTGCGTCCATCATCCGTCCGTCCATCTGCCCGTCCATCTGTCATTAGACTTTTTACATTTTCGTTGTCTTCTCAAAAACCAAGGGATGGAATGTTTTGATTTTGCACATGAATGTTCCCCAAGTTGACCTCTGCCAAGTTTGCAAAGGAGTTCATGATGCAATATTTTTTCTATTTTTGATGAATTTTTAGCTCTTCTGTCCGACATTCTTTTTTTATTTTTGGCAGAAGTGATAAAATTTGGATTTTGAGTGGTTGGGCCTATACAATTTGGAAACGCTATAGTCTGTTTATGAAGAATATTTCAAAGATTTAGAGGACCAGTTTTAACCACCAGTTGTCACTTTATGTGTGACTGCCTGTCTCAAGTCAGGAGTGAAATTTGTTTCTTCACATTGGTATTGGAAGGTGAATGTTGATGCTTTGGTAACTCTGGATTCTCTTTGCTGTCATTGTTGGGTTTGATATTTATGAATATGGGTCATGTTTTTCTACATAAGTGTACCATACTAGAGACGCCCATCCCTCTGTAGAACTTCAGTTATATAGTGAGGGTCTGGTAGTAGTCTTTTCCTTGCATTTGATACCCTATAACAGTGATTCAATCACTTAACTTATTAATTACATAATGTTCCAGATTCATAGATATCGCAAAAACGATATAGGCCTATTTTCTACTTTTGCTGTAAACTCAGCTGATGAACTAGTCAGAAGAGCCAAAAAAGTGAATGGTCTACCAATTCTCTTATTTTTATTTTTGGCAGAAGTGATGAAATTTGGATTTTGAGTGGTTGGGCCTATACAGATAGGAAACACTATAGTCTGTAATTAATGAAGAATATTTCAAAGGTTGAGAGGACCGGTTTAAACCACCAGTTAGTTGCCTTTTATGGGTGACTGCCTGTTAAAAGTCAGGAGTGAAATTTTCTTGTTCACATTGGTATTGAAAGATGAATGTTGCTGCTTTGGTAACTCTGGAATCTCTTTGCTATCATTGCTAGGTTTGATATTTATGAATATGGGTCATGTTTTTCTACATAAGTGTATCATACTAGAGAGGTCCATCCATCTGTCTGTCCATCCATCTGGCGTTAAGACTTTACATTTTCATCTTCTTCTCAAAAACCAGTGCATGGAATGTTTTGATTTTGCACATGGATACTTCCCAGGTAGACCTCTACCAAGTCTGTGAAGAAGATGATGATGCAATAAATTTTCTATTTTTAAAAAAAAATTTAATTAATTTTTTGAAAAGAATTAAAAATTCATCTCAAAAACTACTTTTCCAATTGCTTCGATATTGTACATAGGGTCACCTGGGGTCAACTTGTTCTTATTTTGGGCACCAGGTCGCGGTGCCAAATTTTTTCCTATTTATGTCTGGGTGCCAACCCAGACATGTTGTTTTTCCAAGAATTCTTCTTTCTTTCTTTCTTTCTTTCTTTCTTTCTTTCTTTCTTTCTTTCTTTACGACCAGATTTGGACGGAGTTTTCTGTCAATGAACAGTGAACAAAAGTTTTAGAACTGCAACTAAATGTGGCAAGTTTGAAGTTATTTTGTCATGTTAATTGTCTGAATATTTGCTTGTGGAAGCGGGAAAAGAGGGCACATTGTGTTGAATATAAGATGATTTGTTACATTGACACAAAATAATTTACATTGTAATCATGAATTATATATGATGTCAAGTCAGATTCACATGTTGAAGTATTTTATGGAACGACCATCACTCAATACTTTTTGTGTAAAAAAGCTCAAAATCACCATGCAAACCCTGTTAAGGGACCCCCATATTTGAGTCCTGTGTGACTTCAAAACAGTTCTGCTCACTGCTGATTGGCTGAAGGTCAGGTTTTAGATATGGTCCACTGAATAAGCAAGCCTGCCTACAGTGCTCTTAACTGAGCCCCATGGGGTCTGCCTTATCACTGGACATGCATGTTTGCCAGCTCTGTGTGTGTGTGTGTGTGTGTGTGTGTGTGTAGGAAGATGGGAAGCAGGTTGGTCACAATATTTTCCTGCTTGGATAAGTGTCGGACCATTTTTGTATGTGGCTGGTGGCTCAGTGTGCCTGTCCAGTTGTCAAGAACCCTGGGTCTGCTAAAAAGGCATCACCTTGAACAGGGAGCCACATGTGTAAATTATTCTGCTATAAAAATTTGAAAGAGGCGATGACTGGGCTCTCTCTCTCCCTCTTCCCTATCGCTCCTCCCTCTTTATGCCTGGGTGCCCACCCAGACATACTGTTTTCTTCTCTCTCTCTCTCTCGAAGACCCAGATGCTTAACCTAGTGATCTACTTTTGTTTTATGACACCCCTTTAGGCCAAAATATGTAAAGGTAAGAAGGCATTTAGAAGCTATTCATGACATTAGGACCGTAGCGCACACGCAGGTGCTAGTGTCATGAAGTGCTTCTAAATGCCTTCTTACCAGTACATGTACTTAGAAGGCAAATAGGCATGACAGCATTGACCAATGGAATGCATGCTAAATACCTTTGAATAGTTATGCAATAATATGATAAGCGACACGCTGCACATGCCAGACCCATGTGTTTCATCAGGATTCTGAGATGGTACAAGACGTCCCTGATATAGCTTTGGAAATCTTAATTACCAGAAATTCCAGAGGACCTGCCCCAATTAGTATTCAAGAATTTTTCTTTGCCGAAAATATATCTTCAGAGCAAAGGCAAGAAAAGGGGGTGGGGGGGCATTACAAGGAAGTGGTGACACCCGAAATGTTAAAACAAAAAGTGGCAGATGCGATTCCAAAAGGAACACAGGAGAACAAATGGGCCATCGGGGTGTGGCGTGTGTGATTGGGCAATGCATAAAGAGAGACTTTGCGGGATTATGGGTGTCACAAAAGTTGCACACTGGATGTTTTCCTTCGAACAGGAGGTGAGGCTTAATGTACTTCAGCGTACCTGAACTCTCCAATGGTTTTACGATGGAATCATCTTCACCGTGTATACACAGACCTGTTGTTTTGTTTATTAAAGAAAATATCCATTGTTTTATCACTATGTCTTTATTTAGTGTATTGTGAACTCAAGTGGAGAACAAAAATGTGATTGGTGTCGACGTCCATGAGACCATATTCTGGATAGACACTCCTGTTCCCTGCAACACTTGTCCGGGTGAAATCGTTTCTTGGCTCACATGTGTAATTATTATTGGCATTCTTCGGACTCCACTGATGGGCGGTGTCAAATTCTATTGATAATTGCGCTCGTAAGTGTGTCATGAAGAAGCACTCTTAGCAGGCTAAGAGAAGGGGAATGGGGCATCCTGATTGGTCCATTTATATGTATGTGATGGATTTGCCTTCTAAATGTGTGTCAAGATTTCCCATGGGCCCCCCCCCCCCATGGGAGCCTTGATAAGGGCTCCGACCATTCCCTTTCCTCCCTGTACAAGGAATTCTAATTTAACCTGTTGCCTTCTAACTCTATTATTAAGTCTCTGTGTGAGCACAGACTTCTTATTTTTCCTCCAATACTTTATTCTCTATTTGAAATGGCTGGGTGCAAACCCAGACATTTTGTTTTTCAAGTATTCTTTTTTTCTACCCTTCTTTGTTCTTTCTTTCTTTCTTTCTTTTTTTCCCTTTTTATATCTTCCAAACTATTGCAGACAGACACAAACTTTTACCTTGCACACATAGGTTTGGGACAACTGTCAATGAACAGTGAACAAAAGTTCCAGAAGTCCAACTAAATTTAGATTATGTTGAACAATGGCAAAGTGTAGAATTTTGTCTGGGTGCCAACTGAGACATTTTATTTTTCCAAGAAATTCTCTCTCTCTCTCTCTCTCTCTCTCTCTCTCTCTCTCTCTCTCTCTCCCTCCCTCCCTCCCTCCCTCCGTCCCTCTCTCTCTCTCTCTCTCTCTCTCTCTCTCTCTCTCTCTCTCTCTCTCTCTCTCTTTCTTTCTTTCTTTCTTTCTTTCCACTACATAATTTGTCCGGAGCTTTTCTCAGACACCGTGCAAGCTACAATGTTTATGGAAGTTGACTATCTGGCTTTAGACACAAAATTGTAATGGGTACATGTAGGCTTGTGAAACCCGCTAATATAATGGACAGTATATGAAAGTTGTAAAATTTGACAATATGCTAATAAGGGGCATTCGAAAATTTAAAAGTTGAATATCTCTTAAACTATTATAGATAAAGATGCCATTCCACCTTCAATTTGTTTGTTTTTGTCAAAGATGCATCCAATGAACTTTGAACCAAAGTTATAGGATTTTAATTTATGCAAAAATTAGGTGAATATGTAAAATTTAAATCTTGAATAGCTTCAAAACTATTATAGATAGAGGTGCCATTTCAACTTCAATATATGGGTTTGTGACATAGCTGCATCCAATGAACCATGATCCAAAATTGTACAATTTTAATTTGTGCAAATAAGATGAAGATAGAGGTGCCATTTCAACTTCAATTTATGGATTTGTGACATAGCTGCATCCAACGAACCATGATCCAAAATTATACAATTTTAATTTATGCAAATAAGATGAATACAAGATATTTAGTTCTTGAATAACTTCAAAACTATTATAGATAGAGGTGCCATTTCAACTTCAATTTATAAATTTGTGACATAGCTGCATCCAACGAACCATGATCCAAAATTATACAATTTTAATTTATGCAAATAAGATGAATACAAGATATTTAATTCTTGAATAACTTCAGAACTATTATACATAGAGATGCCATTCTGACCTCAATTTGTAGGTATGTGACAAAGCCCTATGCAATGAACTGTAAACCAAAGTTATAGGCTTTTAATTTATGCAAATTAGGCAAATACACAAAATTAAAGTCCTTGAGTAGCTTCAAAACTATTACAGATAGTGGTGTCATTCAAACTCTACTTTATAGGTTTGTGACATGGCCACAACCAATGAACCAAGAACCAAAATTACAGCATTCTAATCTATGCAAATTAGCATAATACACAAAATTTAGACAACAACACCCAACTTATCAAGTTAATAGGAAGAGCCTTCCCCCGACATGTTTCGGCCCATCTGGGCCTTCCTCAGGGTGTGGAGGGGCTCTTCAAATTTTTTTTATTCAATTTGCTACCTTAATTATCATAAAGAGGTGCAAATGATATGATGCATGTGGTTGAAACGTTATGCAAATGTATTAAATTATGACATTATTGAGTGACTCCATGAAGGATTGTGTATGGATGCCACATATGGTCTAATAATAAATAACTGTTTTTGTCTTGAGAAAAAGTCTCTTGATGCGTTATGGTTAAAGTGTACTTAAAATGAGATGGTTAAGGACAAATGGCACATCTGTGAAGCAACATTAGTGGAGAATGGTTGCCATGATAGGATAAGATTTGTTAATTGATGGGAAAAAGTATCGTCCTGACACGTGGATAATGCAGCTGTTGACTGGAATAAAAAGTGAAGAAACAAGATATGTTTGTAAAACATAGATGCCCCCGCCCTCATTACCCTTGCCCTCGCTACCCTATTGATAGTGGTAGATGGGGCACTCGTGACCTTACAAAACTAGTGAAGGTTGATCATACATCAATGTCAGAAAACTGTATCAAGGTCACCCATCTTCATTCTCAACCGAGTCTTTATAGGGAACCATAAAGCTGTACAATATAAAAGTCATAGCTCTAAAGTACAAGTTATCATGCGGAAATGATGAAACCATATTAAGTACAGTGGCTCTGTGACGTTTGGAATTTGGTCAAGGTCACCCATCTTCGATTAGCCCCAAATATGGACTATAATCTTGTACAATAGAAAAGTCCTAGCTTCAAAACCTCTTCAGTTATCATGCAGAAACCAAAGTTAAATCAGGTGAATATGTGACCTTGGAATTTAGATCAAGGTCACAAAACTTTACATTTCTTTTAGCCCTTAACAAGGACTATATAGCGGTGCAGTATCCAAGTCCTTGCTCAAAAACTTCTTCAGTTATTGTGCAAAAACCACAAGAAGTCTACTGTCTGTGTGTGGCCCTCTAAACTGGGTCAAGGTCACCCATCTACAAACTCAAACTAGCCCTTATAGGCAACCATAAAGCTGTGCAATATAAAAGTGCTACCTCTAAAATGCAAGTTATCATGCAGAAACAGTATTCAACCAAGTGGCTCTGTGACCTTTGAAATTAGGTCAAGGTCACCCATCTTCAAACTTGACTTAGCCCCGAATACAGACAATTATCCAGTGCAATACAAAAGTCCTAGCTTAAAAACCTCTTCAGTTATCATGTGGAAACCAAAGTTAACTTAGGTACCAATGTGACCTTGGAAATTAAATCAAGGTCACCAAACTTAAAACTTTTTCTAGCCCTTAGCAAGAACTATAGACCTGTAAAGTATCCCAGTCCTAACATAAAAACTTCTTGAGTTATTGTGCGGAAACCACAGGAATTCTACAATCTCTCTGTGACCCCGAAAACTGGGTCAAGGTCACCCATCTTCAAACTCCACCTAGCCCTTACAGAGAACCATAAAGCTGTGCAATATAAAAGTCCTCACTCCAAGGTATAAGTTGTCATGCAGAAAGCATGAAACCATATTCAGTTAAGTGGCTCTGTGACCTTTAAAATGAGGTCAAGGTCATCCATCTTCAAACTTCGCCTAGCCCCAAATATGGACTATAATCCTGTGCAATATAAAAGTCCTAGCTTAAAAACCTCTTCAGTTATTGCGCGGAAACCAAAGTTAACTCAGGCACCACTATGACCTTGGAAATTAGGTCAAGGTCACCCATCTTCAAACTTTGCCTAGCTTTTGACTAGTGGCCACTTCCCTTGCTGTTCTCAAATTAACCAACGCACGGTCCAGAAATGATCTGGCATCTTGACTTATATTCTCCTTGGGAATAAGATTTGTGTCATATGGGACCAGCATACCTTGGCCAAATAAAAGAAAATATGGTGAATGTCCTGTGGATCTGCCTGATGGGGTCATTTGAAATGCTTCTTACAAGGTATCAAATTGCATCTGGCACTCAGCAGTCCACTGGTAAGCCACATCCTTGCCTACCAACCTAAACAATGGTGCAGCTAGGTTGGCAAATCCTTTGACAAATCTCTTGTAGTAGTTAGCCATTCCTAAGAAGCTGCGAAGTTCGTGTTTATCCTTAGGTGGGGGACAGGAACTAATTACACTTGTTTTTGCTGGATCAGCTTCCACACCATGTTTTGACACATAATGTCCCAAGAAATATACAAGGTGGGCAGCAAATTGGCACTTTGATGCTTTGATTGTTAAACCAGCCCCTCGTAAATGGCCAAATACCAGTCTCAGGTGTTCCAAGTGTTCTTCAAAGGTTTTACTCTATATACAGCAATCATCTACGTAAATTAGGGCAACTTTAAAGCTCAGTCCTCGCAGTATTTTGGACATAGTCATGGCAAAACTGATCGGTGCATTGCGTAATCTGAATGGGACTCTTCGCCATTGATATTGTCCTTGATGGGTGACAAATGCAGTCTTAGGAATTGACTCTGAGTCAGGTTTTTGTTGCAAGAACCCACTCATCAGGTCTATCACTGACAGATATTGTACTTGGGCTTCACCTATTGTGTCAAAAACATCCTCAAGTCGAGGCAGGGAAAAACTCATGGGGCGTGTAACCTTGTTAAGTCGACGGTAATCAACAGCAAATCGGTACTCTCCACTGGGTTTTCGTACCATGACAACTGGGCTGCTCCATTCTGAGGTACTTTCGTCAATGATTCCATGCTCTAATAACTCAGATACCTGCTTGTCGATTTCTGCTTTCATCTGTGGAGTGGTTCTGTAATGACGTCTCTGACGAGGGGCACTCCCAGTGTCAATGTGGTGGTAGTTTACATCTGTACAACCCAGTTCAGACAAGTTGGTGGCAAATACATCCCTGTTATCTGTTAATAGCTGACACAGTTCTGCTTTATGCTTGTCTGAAAGGTCTGAATTATCCAGGGAGATATTTAGTTCAGACACAACATCCTGAGTTGGTACCTTATGGGATGGAGACTGGGTAACATGCACTCCACAGGCTTCAGTGTTACTGGTAGGCTTATCCGGTATGGTAGTTACATCATGTACCCTGCATGTTTTTATTATGGCCCTCCTGGCAGGTATCTTGACTTCAGTGTCCATAGGATTAATTTACCTGCATGTTGCACTTCTACTGTCTGGGCTAACTAGACACTTTGCAGCTGTGATATTGTACACTGTTGTGAGAGACTGCAGTGGTTCTACCAGTAGAATGGTACCATGGTGGGGTCTGTTAAGTTTTATGGGAATGACTATTTCTGACATAGGAGGTATTGTCACTGTTCTCTGTGTGGATCCATGACTAGTCTGTGCTGATAAATGAGTGAAAGCTAACTGCACTGCACATGCAGCTGCCATGCTGTAGGGTAAGTTGACTATTTCCAATGTCAATTGTAGCCTTGTTTGTGTTGAGAAAATCCATCCCAAGTATTAAATGCTGATGTAGAAAAGTAACAACATGGAAATCCTGCATAAATGTGTATCCTTGAATATGCACAGGCAAATTAACCATTCCCAAAACTTTGTGTTTCACCACCGACACCTGATATGAGAGAAAATGTTGGTTGGCTGTAGGTTATATTCCTGTTAGGGCTGATTTTATGTAGGAAGGATTCCGCAACACATGATATAGTAGCACCAGTGTCTACCAAGGCTTGACCATGTACATTGTAAACCCTGACATCTAAGAAATTGCCCTTCAAGGTTGTGGCTGTATGAGACAATATAGTGGAAGCAGGTGGCTGGTTGACCTGTGATGAGGCCTCAGTATCCTTATGCCTATCCAGATTTGTAGCCTGGAGAGGCGCGAGTTCCTAGTACATGTCATTAGATCTCATTGCAGAGCAGCAAACACGAGCAATGTGACCCATAATGCCACAGGTTCTGCAGCGAAGTTGACGCGCAAAGCGGTTAGCTCTGGCATGTTGCATGGCGCCACATCCATTGCATGGGTCAGTACGTTGCCATTGAGGAGCTCCCTCATACCTGTTTTCATACTGTGGTTGGTTTGAGAACTGTACATGTCTGGGACCAGGACCAGGTTCTTGCTGCTGTCTGGGCCCTTTATCCCTGGCTTGTGTCATTGCATTCATGGAGGCAGACTCCTGAGCCAATGCCAGCCTGGTAATTTGTTCCTGCATTTGCTCCAGTTTTGCCATGACAGCTAAATTTGAACATGCTGCCACATCTGGCCTCGGCTACAGCACCATGCTTGAGTATGTCCGAGATGGACTGGGGCTGTTGTTGCACAACATGGGCTCTCACTGCTGGTCTGAGCCCTCCTATGATAAGCCGTAACAGCTGCTGTTTGGACATCTTAAAATCAGTGGCTTCAAGTTTCATGGCAGCTACATACTCCTGTACTGTTTCCCGGGGTCCTTGTGATTTGCTGTACAAATCTCTCTCCCTGGACCACAATGTGAGGGCTGAGGGACTGAAGGCCTTTGAGAAAGTCTGCTCTAATGTAGCAAAAGTGTCTTTTTCTTCAGCAGTCAAAGACTGAAACCACTTTGCAGCACTTCCACGCAGTAACAGTCCAAAGGAGGCTAGTTTCTGTTCTTCACTCAAATTTTTGAAGGTGGTAAAGTCTTTGAATTGAGACAGCCATGTTTTGGCATCCTCACTGCCTGAAAAGGTAGGTGGCCTCAGGTTGTGCTCCATGGCTTGTGAGAGGTCCAGAAATGAATCTGCCAACAATCTGCTGGCTACCTTAGCCCTTGTGTGGTAGGCTGGGCCAAGGTACATTAAGTCCTGTAAGTTCCTTTTTTATCACACCTCTGGGAATTCTCCACCAACTTTTGTAACGGTACTCATCCAGTTTATGGGAATAAATATAATATAAGTCCAACACTAGATCGTAGTTTGAAGGCTGTATTGATGATGATGATGATACACACTGCTGATAAATACTGCCCAGACGAGACATGTAGAGCTTGATAAGACCCAACTCCAGATACCGACTCCCCCAGATAAACCAGGGCCAACTATTTATGTAGGGAGCACGGACGTGTCAGAGGACACCCTATTAATTAAGGGCCTCACCTAAAGCTGATCAGAGCTGTGTGCTTCTTCTCACCCCAAAATAAGCTGTTTACTTGAACATGGTACACTAGACTAAAATTTGATTAATTGAGTCAGGAACTAGATATAGAGAGCTTTTGATACATGTATATCACTTAGAGATAAGTACTTTGAATGATTAAGAAATTAGAAGATGAAGTCCTGGCAGGATGAGCCGAGGGACATAAAGTACTGATAAAAAGAAATAGAAGTGAAATATCTTTACAAACTTATCACTATGGAGAGGGCTTAACCATACAAACAAGGTGATATAAACAGAATTTGGATATTTTGAGAAATTTAGAAGTTACAGAGCCAAAATATAAACTAGACTAACACAGTGCTTCCCACACAGTACTAGCACACTGGAAGGACCCAGCATGCAATGCTTTACATTCCAATTTAGCCCCACACCAAAATAGCTGGCTGCAGTAGCCAGTAGGAGCAGAGATAATGCTGCCCAGATGTGACATGTACATACAGCCTATAGCCAGATAATTATAAATGAACATATGCTAGGATTGCCCTTGCTTACTAGCCCTACAATATTTGTAACAATACCCTGAGTTTTGCTTGCAAATCCCAGGGTTTTGTGCACTACCCAGGATAACAGAGCAAATATCAGAATTTTAAAATTTTGTTCAATTATAGACAAAACCCTTGGTTTTGTCACAAAACCCTTGGTTTTGTCACAAGACCCAGGGTTTTGTAGACCAAAACGGTGGGTTTTGCTTGCAAAACCCAAGGTTTTACCACAAAACCCAGGGATTTGCACAAAAAACTCTGGGTTTTGTAACAAAACCCAGGGTTTTGCTTTGTTATCCAATCTTTTCACAAAACTCACAGTTTTGTTTCAAAACTGTGAGTTTTGTCCTGATAACCCTGGGTTTTACAGTTGTTTCGTTCAATTATTTGCAAAACCCAGGGTTTTCTGATGTCAGAAATCCCACGGTTTTTAATAATTTGCATAACCGTGGGATACGTGACATCACAAAACCCACGGTTTTGTATTTTACCGCCAAATTGGTCATATTGATATGCCTACCACTCACAACACGGCTTGCTTTCTGAACTTGCTATAAACCAATATCATGCTAAGATGGCGGATCTCGGAAAATTTCCATCGATTCGTGACTTAAAATCTCGTGTATTTTATCACTGTGTGCACTTCATGAGCTCATATTTTAGGTACTACAAGAGAAAACATGTAAGATGTAAAACGTGTATGTGTTTTTAAGAAATTTAATAGATTAAGACTGATTTTCAGTTTTTGGGACCGTGCCACCGGGCTGAAGTTTTCGCAGCATGAGGCCTCTGATCTGCCGCGTAGTTAAAATCCACCGTACGTTGTGTCACTGCCTGCAGTAATTGTGCGACCGTTGATTACAAAACGACTGCCACATCACATCGTGGTGATAATTATCTCAACACGACTAATTCTTAAATTGTTACATGGTCTTCTTTAACTCCACCTTCATTCCCACCATTCAGAATTTTGCATCTATTTCTGTGTCAGCTCTGGTGAAAGATACTAAAGCTCTTCCCCGGGAGCTCTGCAACTGGAAGGGTGAAAACCCCGCCTGTAACGGCATGTCCCTGTGCCAGCCACTACCACCATACAAACTACCTATTCCCACTGCTGAGTTGTGTACAAGTTTTTTGTTGACAGGCACTGGAATTAACGCCAAAACAGCTTGGCACCTTTTCAAGAACTGTCGAATGGTTCAGTGCACACATGCACGTCCACCAATTGATAAATAAACAAACACAACAAACCAAAAGCCAGTTAGACATTTTCTGGCGTCACAGTATTGTTCTTTTACCAGAACCAACAACTTCACCATTGAGAAATATCCAAGTCCAAAATTTCTACTCGATTAAATTAATTGATTAAAAAATTTAAAAGGAAGTGATTGGAATCGATCCAGCCACCCCTTGAATGACAGTTAAACATGCTAAGCATGTGGCCACGTTAGCTTGTAGGGATGCGGAGCAAGGTTTTCATAGTTGATGGTGGTCGGACCACGCGGCTTTGTTTACTCCTTCACATCTAGGTCACGCAAGTTGAAGCCAAGATGACCGCAACCAATAACTGTTGAATTTTTCAGACAATAATGGTTGAAGAATGGGACCGAAAACGCTATTTCGACAAAAATTTCCAGGGCTCTATCATATATCGTGCGATAAATTAATTATTTGCTACGGATCGAATGTTTTACGCAAATTAAAGAGCTCGAGGCTGTGCATTCAATAGTCCATGCGACTCTTTGCGCAGGCGTGTAGATTATTTTGAACACTGAATGCACAACCTCTCTTCCTTTAACTAATACATAACTTATATTCTCATCATGTCGCAAAGAGGTAAACTCTGCGCGTGGTAACCAATAATGATGTTATTGATCACAATAACTGAGCCACTTTATTGTAGTTTGACGCTATTTTTAAGTTGAGTAGCCTAGCAAGGCCTACCAAGTAATATCTGTCATGATTGGTTGGTTACAAAACCCTGGGTATTGCACCTTTTCAAAACCCTGGGATTTGTGATATCACAAAACCCACGGTTTTGCAATCTCACAGAACCCGAGGTTTTGTTCTGTTATTTCAAACTGTTACAAAACCCACGGTTTTCTGGCTAAACCGAGGGTTTTAGGAACAAAACTGTGGGTTTTGTTCAAAAAATAACAAAACCGAGGGTTTTGTGATCAAAACTTGGAGTTTTGCTCTTAAACTGTGGGTTTTGTGCTCAAAACCCAAAGTTTTGCTACAAAACCCACGGTTTCGTACCAAAACCTTGGGTATTTTTCATGAATTCACGGTTTTGTACACAAAACCCAGAGTTTTGTAGCAAAACCCAGGGTTTTGTCCAAAATGATATCAAAATTCAATAACTAAGCAAAACCCAAGGTTTTGTAACAAAACCCTGGGTTTTGCTCACAAAACCCAGGGTTTTGTGATAAAACCTATGGTTTTGTTAGCAAAACTCAAGGTTTTGCTACAAACCCAGGGTTTTGAAAAGCAAAACCCACAGTTTCGTGAACAAAACTCAGGGTTTTGTGAATTATTGAACAGTACAACTTCCATACGTGTGCTGTGAGGCATGGGTTATATTCAATAGCTTGGACCTTCTCTTCCTTATGTTTTTGGGAAGCATGACTGAAAATTATCCGCTCTGCCAAAGTGAGAATAACTTGGGCAGGGTAATCTGTTGGATTCTCGGTCGTGGGTCCATAGATGTGGTCCTAGGCTTCATGCCATAGAGAAATTTTTGGACAGATATTACAACTGAATATCATTGTTGCAGAAGTTGAAAATGAAGTCACTGACAAAAGTGACCAGAATGGTTTTATTCTTTTTGGTTTATCAGATTAATAGTACGGAGCGTGTTGATTCACGAGCTTTCCATAGCAAGATGTACTGACGTATTGTTGTCACTAACAACATAAATGCCTGCGGCTCAAAGATTGTCAAGTGTGTGATTTTCTTGATTGAAGTGGGTAGCTATGGAGGTGTCTCTTTTATGTACGATGTCAACTGTGTTGTGAGATGCACATAGCATTTCAAACTTTTCTCATTTTGAATGCACCCAGATAGATTTGATGTGAAGTAAATCTTCTTTTCTAGTTTATAGATGCATGTAGATTGCAACGTCGCAATCAATACCCAGTAGTTCTAGCTAGGAAGAATTTGGTGGTGAATGTAGGCCCACACAACTTTACAAGTGCAGAAGACACAATAGCTGACCATTATGTTTATATCAGAAATTTTGAGCAAAATGTTACCAAGAGGTCAGTGAAGGCCCGTGGATCATAATGGCCTTCAGATTCCTTACATTAATACAATGTAACAAATCCACAAGGCCTAGCTGGCATCTTCTAGGCTGTTATGACACAGGGACCTTCACTGACCACCTGGTACCTTTTTGCTCACAATTATTACTTCTGGTATGAACCTTAAATGAGCCTGCAGCTATTGTTTGTTGTGTGAATTCAAGATCAAAATCATGCAGGAGCTATAGAGGGCACGATAGCAATACAGATGCTTACAGATTTTGTAGTATTAACATGTATTATTTCTTGCATACACATTGTGATCCAGGGGCCTGCACTGACCACTTGGTACCTTTTTGCTCAGATTTTGTATTAAATTTTTTTTTTCATACATATTGTAATTTAGACCTGATAATATAGGATTCTTCTGTGTTATCCTTCTGTTTTAATCTCCGCTGACTTGTCAGTCAGCTTAACTTATGTGATGGTTAGGCATCCGTCATCCATCGACGTCCACAATTCACATTTTGACTTGTTCTCTGAAACCGTCAGCCAGATTCACTTCATACTTGATGGTAGTGTACCTTGAGTGGGTCTCTACCAAGTTTGCTCAAATGGTCATGCTCCAGTGATTTTTGGATTATATATATATATATGTGTGTGTGTGAGTGTATATATATATATATATAAATATATATTAATTTTTGCAATTTTTGTCTATTTTTCAATAATTTTTTGTGTGTTTTTGCTATTTTCAACTTTTATATATATATATATATATATATATATATATATATATATATATATATATATATATATATATATATATATATATTAATTAATTCTCTGAAATTGCTTACCCAATTGCTAGGGACTTCTAGTTCTTAATTTGTTCATCATGTGTTGCTGCGATTTTTGTTTATTTTTCAATAATTTTTTGTTTGTTTTTGCTATTTTCAACTTTAACATAACAGCCACTCAGATTAGGCTGAAACTTGGTGGATATGTTCCTTGCGAAAGCATCAAACAAAGTTTTCACTAGGTGGCACTGCTGTGGATTCCTGATTTTTAACGATTTTTTCCCATTTGGGTTCTTACAGGTTAATGCACCTTTCCAATATTGATAACTGTTTAAGTCAATAGGCATCCTCACGCTAATATACATTTTTGACTTCAGCTTCAAAACTGTTTGCCAGATTCACTTCAAACTTGGTGGCAGTGACCTACCTTAGATGTGGCTCTATCATGTCTGTTCAATTTGTCATGCTTCCAGTTTCAGATTTACTTGAAATTTGGCGGTAATGTTCCCCTAGTATATCTTGACCCAGTTTGTTCAATTGGTCACACTCCAGTGAGTTTAAGCTCAGCTGACTTGTGAGTCAGCTGAGCTTATCATGTAGTCCTTTGTCCGTCTGTCTATCATCCATCGTCATCAACAAAAATTCACATTTTCCACTTCTCCAAACCTTTCAGTCAGATTTACTTCAAACTTTGTGGCAACTTTCCCCTAGTAGATCCCTACCAAGTTTGTACAAATGATCATCCTAATGATTTTTGTATTTTTTATGAATTTTTGGTTACTTTTTTTGGCTGAATCTTAAAAGAACATCTTAAGATATAGATGGAGGTACTTCTTGCAATAAAGATGAGCCGAGAAACCGTTAATGAACCAGCTTTAGTAACAATAAATTCCCTATGATAAAGTCTAAGGTCTTCAAACAGGCCAAGGATAGGCCTTCGTGTACATCCAAAATGTATTTCATGACCTTTATTGTGAAAGACAATGAATGTCTTGAGACATAAGACCATCACTTTATGCTTTTAAACCATGATACTTGAGGGTCAGTCTCACGTTTGCTCCCATATTACTACTTATGCTACGTTACTTATGACTCTGCAGAATGTGGGTGCCTGTGATACTGAAACAAATGTGCATGAATGGAGAGCCCTATAGCCAATGATACCATTATTTTAATAGTGTACTGTTATCAATTATCTTGGTCATCAGCGTGCTACCCTATCAGTAGATGTGCATGCATGAACAAAACTGTTGAACATGCATGTGCATGCATGGCTGTCAACTGTGCTTTTTCAGAGTATTCCCTGGGAAACCCATGTGATGTAAGCAAATCTAGCCAATGAGGGATGCACAAGACCAAAAGTGGGGTTATATACATGTATAGCTGCACTCACTTTTTGGGTGCATGCTGGTAGCAGGCTAAATGATATCTATCTTTGGCTGGGGCTTGATTTCCATTGATGCATAGTTGTTTTGGGCTCACAGGCCACCAGATTCTGCGTAGATAGCCATATGTAACATAGCATCAATAGTAACATGGGGGAAAAATTGAGACTGATACTCATATAATTTTAAACCCAACCTCCACACTATGTGAAAGCAGTTTGATGTTGGTTTTTGTCTTTATGAGTTGATCTGTATTTCTAAGTGGCTGCTTGCCATGCATTGTAGGGTTCAAAGGGCATTGTACTCCTGCCACGCACTGGCATTCTGGCATCCCTTTGGTCACTCCTTAGTTATGGATGTTACATCATGATAGAATGCATTTTAGAAATGGGATTTGCTGCACTTAAAAGGAAAAAGACTGCAGAATATGACCATCTGAATGTGATTCAATTCCATAAATGCTAGAAGTTTGTGAAAAATGTTAATCTCGACGGTCACGATTACTTAATGGATGAAGCTTAAATAATACATGTAAAATGCAAGGATTTTCTCGACCTTGGTCAAAAAAAACCCTGCATTTTCAAGGTTTTTAAGGCCATTGACACCATGCATGTTTGAAGCAAATGTTAACCCTTTTTATAGTTTGAGACAAACCCACCAATGGGATGTCTTGTAACTTGATCACACCTTGGATGACCTATCAGATAAAGGAAACTATTACAAATAAGCCAATCACAGAACAGCCCTTTTCCTCACAGGGGTATATTAGACCACACCAGCTATTAGTCTATCACTCTCTCCAACCTCTGAAGAAGAAACAGCAGTTTCAAAAATGCTCAGGTTGGTAATGAACAGACACAGACTTAGCTTAATACATAGTACTTCTCTTTTTCCTTTTCTGTGTTTATAGTTTCTTTCCTCAAGTGGTTACGCCTAATTAGGATGCTTTGATAGTCATTCCGTAAGATCATTATTATTGATCCTCCTCCTTTATACTGAGGTGGTACAGAACATGGGCCCACCATTTACCCAATGTGTCCATGGGCATGGCAGCTACAGTCATAGCAAAAATATACTAAGTTACTATAGTCAGGGCAAGAAGGTGCCAAGTTACCAAAGTCTGAACAAGAAGGTGCCAAGTTACTATAGTCAGAGCAAGAAGGCACCAAGTTACCAAAGTATGAACAAAAAGGTACCAAGGTAGTATAGTCAGAGTAAGAAGGTATCAATCGCAAGTTACTATAGTCAGAGGGAGAAGGTACCAAATTTCTATAGATATAGTCAGAGCAATAAGGCATCAAGGTAGTATATTCAGAGCAAGAAGGTACCAAGGTAGTATAGTCAGAGCAAGAAGGTACCAAGGTAGTATAGCCAGAGTAAGAAGGTACCAAGGTAGTAGAGTCAGAGCAAGAAGGTACCAAGGTAGTATAGCCAGAGTAAGAAGGTACCAAGGTAGTATAGCCAGAGTAATAAGGTACCAAGGTAGTAGAGTCAGAGTAAGAAGGTACCAAGGTAGTATAGCCAGAGTAATAAGGTACCAAGGTAGTAGAGTCAGAGCAAGAAGGTACCAAGGTAGTAGAGTCAGAGTAAGAAGGTACCAAGGTAGTATAGCCAGAGTAAGAAGGTACCAAGGTAGTATAGCCAGAGTAATAAGGTACCAAGGTAGTATAGCCAGAGTAAGAAGGTACCAAGGTAGTATAGTCAGAGCAAGAAGGTACCAAGGTAGTATAGCCAGAGTAATAAGGTACCAAGGTAGTATAGTCAGAGTAAGAAGGTACCAAGGTAGTATAGTCAGAGTAATAAGGTACCAAGGTAGTATAGCCAGAGTAAGAAGGTACCAAGGTAGTATAGTCAGAGTAAGAAGGTATCAAGGTAGTATAGTCAGAGTAAGAAGGTACCAAATTATTATATTCACAGCAAAAAGGTACCAAGTGAAGATAGTCAAAGCAAGAAGGTACCAAGTTATGATAGTTGGACCAAGAAGGTGCCAAGGTACTAAAGTAAGAGCAATAAGGTACCAAAATCACAAAGTCACTTGGTACCTTTTGAAATTACATTAAGTTTGCACAGGCAACATCCAACTTCACACAGCTCCTGACAAAAATGTATACCATGGTACATGAACATGTTTGACTCTCGAGGTTGAACAACCTACTAAGATCTACTAAAGGTGTCGACAAACTTAAGTTGCAAGTTTGCACAGACTAAACATGGATGAAATAAGACGAATCTTTGTTGGAAGTGGGCAGTATTTACAAAGGTTATGAAACAGTGTTAAAGATATTTAACTGATGAGCAAATGTCACTGCTGGGTCCAGAAATACAACAGCTATGCCTAGCTAGGCTATAGGAGCTCTGCCTGCATGTCCCAATGTACCCACTGCCCTGACCAAAATCCTTCCATACTACAGTTGGTCATTACAGGCAGTTTGGATCTCTGTTTGAGTAATTTCTGGTAGTTGATCTGAATCTCCCTTTACAAAGCCATGCTAAACTTTGGTTCATATTTCATTGGATGCTGCTGTGTCACTAACCTATTGTTGAAATGGCACCTCCCAGTCAGCACCAGCTAACTGGAAGGTGCTTCAGGAGGCTTCAGACTATATATAGCCTGTTTGTTTACACAAGGTAGCCAAGCTTATTCTTCCAACCCAGTCAGTCTCACTGGGGATTGAAGGGTAAGCCACAGCACTGGGTTCACTGTCTGCATGTGTGCAGATAGGTATGGAGGCCAGACTCTCACAGTTCAATACTGTCTATGCATAAGTTCACCAAGCGGGTAAACCCCAGCAGAGATTCTGATGTCAGAGCCAGGCGTGCACAGGTTTCTGGGTAATTTGCGGGCCACTCAGTCTTACTGCACATGCTACAGCGCTATTGAATACAGCAAGTTACGAGGAGTGAAACACGGACCATGATTTCTTCAAAAAACAGAATTTAGGGTGGCTGAAAAAGTATTTGAAAGGCAAAGGAATATCAGTTGATGGAAGGAATAAAGCAGCACTTTTGTTTTTGATATTTTTCAGTTTGACGTTTCTTCCATCCTGATATCAACATTACAGCCCACTACACAACGTCAGTAGTGGTTTGCCATTATAATTTGCCTTGTCACTCAACGTTCTAACTATCAATGCTTTCCATATTCCCTCAGCCAACAATCTACAATGGTAAACTTCTATACACCTCCTGTATTTGGTCTATTTCCTGCTTTTCTGTTCATGTTGACACAAACAAGATTAGTGTCCGCCATCATGCATTATCTTGACCACTTTTGAGAAGGTGCACAGCAGGCCATCTGGTAGCAAAAAATCAGCCCGCATGCCTCGCTTTCGTAATGGGACAACTGCTGGGGTTTTCCCGCTTTGTGAACTTATGCATAGACCGTATTATATCTGGTTGCATAATAGCCTGTCATTTGAAACAGCTTCCGGGCACAGTGGGGTGCTGATAATGTATCAGATGCATGTATATTGACAAGAAATTCAGTGAATATAACATAAATTAAACTTCTCAACTTTCTTTGCATGCTATAGGATTTTGCTTTAACAATAGACCCATGTATTAAACTTTGAATGGCAACGTATCTAGAAAACTTTTGAAGATAGGTATGATTTAAAATTTCCACAAATATGCCTCCAATTTGCATAATTTTTAATATCATGACTGTTCCAAACACCACAATTTCAGGACTAGGTCTATGACCATGCCTTGCAGCTGGGTACTATCGGAACCAATAGTTACCACTTATATAAAAACTTGCCAGTACTTTCAGACCTGTATCCACTATCGGGGCATCCTTCTCGCCCAAGCTCTAGCTTTCACACACCATGGGGTCATGGTGGGTCCTACTAAAATTTATAGCCGCAGGGTGACTTCTACGTTTTATACAGAATACATACTGTGGGGCCCACCGCCAATGTTTGTATTGCAGTGTATTTACATTTTCAGGTTATGCTCACTCTGGAAAAGTCCCACTATATATTGCTTACTACATTTATTCCACAAATTACCCTTTCCTTAACCCCAATCGCACATAGATTTTGGGTACTACCTCTTCAAAATATTGAACCGGCTCATTGGCAATTGGCTGCCATTTTGAAAACTGCGAACTCCACACCCAGCGGTTTGTAAAGGAGGATACAAATGGGCAATCTGAGGGGTGGCGTGGTGGTGGTGGTGGTGGTGGGGGGGCGCAAGTATATTCCAGAATTGATGATATATGCTGCGAGCAGGCAGATTAAAGTTAAGATAGTAAGTTATGTTTTAAATGTACTTTGATGCCCGTTTGCCCTGCCAACTAGGAGAATGGACACCTGGAAGCGTGCTGAAAACATGTAGCTGCCAGTCACTGTGATTTTCCTTTCCCACAGTTTTTCCAGTCTTTTCAACAGGACCGTGGCACAAAAGCGGCTGACCGCAGAATTATTATTATTATTACAATGCATTGCGCCATGTTTATAATAGCATTTACCATGGTGGTATCGTGTTGCATTTTGATTTATAATGAACAGATGATAACTGCTTCAGACACAACCGAGTGGGCAGATAAAAGTTAAGATAGTAAGTCATCTTTTAAAAATACGTTGACCACCATTTCCTCTGGTAAATCTGAGAACTGACACCTGGAACCTACATGTAGGGATACTAGATACCAATATTGCCCCACCAGCACCATGGGCGTGGCTTTTTGCAGCAGTTATGGCTATGCTTTTTCCCCAGCCCAAGTTAACCATCCAGACATATTGAATATAATGCTGTATTCAAGATGACTTTACTGCAAAATAACGGCGTATTGGCCAGCTTTTCTGTTTACTTGCAACTTGGTTACGGTTGATTAGAACAATCACTCTTTTCATGGGTGGTCGCTTCTGGGGCGATTTTGCTGGTCGTTGGTCACGTGATGCAGCTGGTCCAGGGCTGTCCAGCTGGAGCATTGGAGCAAAAGTTTGCATCACGGTTCTTGAAAACTGCTATAGAATTTATCCAAATAAAGTGTTTCTCATGTGAAGAAGCTGAGAAAATGCTCCAGGGAATCTAAATTTGCTGCTACACTGCAATCCTAGGTGTTCTATTATATAACACATTTTTAAACACCCTATTGTAACACTTATGTAACACTTGACACGTGTTCAATTCTGAATATAAAATGCCTGTATTCATAGTGTTTACGTACACTACTGTTTATTATTTTGAAACACCAGAGAGGTGTTCAAAAATATCATACACGTGTTCTAGATATGTAACACTTGTGTTAAGAATGTGTAACACTAATGTTACGAGTAACATGATTGGACGCTACGGACGCCAAGTAACACTTATGTAACACATAACATGTGTTCAAGAAAGAAGTTGGTAACACATGCGTACTCAAAGTAAAAATCTTTATTTAAATTGTTATGTTGCAATCTTTACATTTGGACAATCCATGCTCCAATTAGTCCTCTTTCGGTGGAGGTATCTATAGCATCATATGCTTTTTTGCATCTTCGTCAGGAAGAACTTCTTAACTGTCTCAATGAAGCGCATGTAATTTTCTTGGAGAACAAATGTTTGCAACATGCCCCAAACCATCACATAATACCTTGGGCAATTGACATCAAACAGGTAATATGCAGTCAACAGTTGAAAGATTCCCATCATAGCATGGTTTATGGAGCATTTGATTGACAGTTGGTTCCCAACAATAAACAGGCCAGCGACCTTCTTCCCAGATTCAGTAGTGAACAGTACTAAATGCATAGGTGTCTCTGCCTTTGTTAGGAGATGTCTTTGGATATCATCATCAGGCACATCCTAAAATAAGATAATGTTGTGTTTTATATATCCCCAAAACCTTACTATATTCATTCCAATTGTAACTCTCTAGGAGAAGCCCTCCCCCCCCCCCCAACTCTTTATCATGGGAGGTTTTATTATTAGGTAATTAATTTTCAACATAGTTTGAAAATTAACTATTTCTGATGTGAGGGAAATGTTCACTAGTGTTGATTTATATTAGTGACGAAATTTCAAGAAAACTTCTTTTTGCTTATTTTACTTGAATCCCACATATACCGTAGATGTATGCAGGGTTTTCCCCAGAAAACATTGTCAGAGTAGTGGGATTTCCAGATTTAACCAATTTTGAGCAAATTTCAAGAATTACAGCCCTACACTCCTATACTTTATAATGGGAAGCCAAAGTAACAGCCCTAATTTTAGGGTCACAGCCCTACAATTTAACGGGTTGTAGGGCTCTGGGGAGAACCCTGTGTATGGCAAGCCATTTTAACATTTAATCAGAATTTTAGATATCTAAAGATTGAGATAAGAATATTTCACCATTTACCTCTTTGATCTCAATAATGGGCTTGAATGAAGGCTCCTTCCTGTCCTTCCTTCCTTTGCCAGTGGCAACCCTGTCAAACTTTGTCTGCTTTTCCACGTACTCTATAACTGGCAGCATTCTTAAGGGGCCATTAATCTGAAATATTTTACTTCCATATAATTTGTTATACATATGATATAAAAGTAGGCCTAAAGAAACTGCTGTATTGTTACAGAAGCTTGTGTTACCTGGATGAGACCTATATTACATATAATGTTTGCACTGAAGTTTTAGTTATCTATTAAGTCATATTACATGTGGTTGAAGATTCTAAAAAAAATATCCTGATTCATTTATGTACAAATCGGCTAATTGGGTTAATTGATAAAGTAATACATACAAATCTAGAAAGAATTATCCTTTTACTACTGAAATGGTCATCTACGGTAGTCTATATAGATATTGACATAAAGTAATAGTATAATGGTAATATATAAAACCCAGGCAAAACTTACAGTAACTAGAGCACTTTGCGTGCGCGCAATCACTGGCATGCCTCCCCCTTGCCCCTGTTCACCCCACCCTTAAACAGTGTTAGAAATAGAGCTTATCCGCTTGTCAGAAACAAGTAAAATTAGTATGGACAAGTGTTTGTGACAATGAACTTGTACCAAATTTACAATTAAAGACAAAGTCAATTGGTCTTATATAGTTTTGTGCTGCTGCGGACAAATCGAAATAATTTTCAATTTCTAATACTGTTAAACTACCAATACATGGCTCTGACTGTAGACAAACTAGAGAAAATCTCTAGGTGAGGTTAAGTTAACTTTATGCCTGGCGACTATCCCTCTACCATGTATTACTATATCAGCTCTACCTAAATCTACATATCACATACGGACAGACAGACAACCCGAAAACATATTGCCTCCCCGCCCCAAGTGGGGGAGGCATAATAAAAAAAAATGTAATAGGCTCATTCCATGTCAAGTGTCCTAGGGTGTTTTGGGTAGGGTCTCGGATTTTGCTGAAAAAAATATATTTGTCACAGTATGTTGTTTTAGGAACATGTGCACATTTTCAGGGTCACTATTCTTTTGTACAGTAATAAAAGGAAGAAAAATTTGTCCCACTATTTTGGGACAGGGGAAGAGGCAGCTTACATTTATGTTATCCTATGAAACACAAACAAGCTAGATACATCTGCAGCCGATTGTACACCAAGAAGTCAATAGATTAATCCGTGTGTTAACATTTTGCATTAAAACCTAGTCCAGCTGTCATGAGTTGTATTTAGATCCAATTAATAGTAATTATAAGTTTAAAAATAGTGCACCTTATAATAATGTTATTTGGTATAGTTGGACTGGGTCCTGTGAGTTATGAATGAAAGCAGAAATGATAAATAGGCCTAGGGCTAGGCCTATTTTGACTTAAGTTAAGTTACAGGAATGTAGATATATTTGCCGCCAAATTTTCAATCACTTTATCAAGTACAATACACTTTGTGTTCTGTAATTTAACGGAATGTTCCACTGTGACACACCTGTGCTCTCCAGCTGAATGTGTGTGTTACAAGCTGTAATGCTTGGTGTTTAACTGGCCTATTGGACGCTATCAGCCGCCATTGCCACATGGATATTTGACAGGTTTTTTTCAAAACCACAGATTTTGAAAAAAGCTCACTGATTTTACGTGTCCCAAGATGAATACCGTGAGTCTCTGTTGTCTGAGGCAGAAGTATACATATATAGTTGCAATAAAAAAGACAGCTTACAGATACTATGAGCAAAACTTACCGCAATTGTGCACAAACATTCGCTCCAGTTCTCTTGGCCAGCTCTTCCCGGAAGTTGCTACCTGTCATGCTTGGTCCCAAACATTAGCATACACTTGAACACTAGCGTTAATATTGTGCAAGCTGGTATGAAAACGTATAGTGTTACAGAGTTGAGCATAAATTTAGGCTAGGCCTAATAAATTATTAGGCCCATTGAGACATTTTATTTTTGAATGATTTAGGCTTACATTACCAGCAACAATTTACAACGGCCTCGTTCATAGCACTTTAACGTTAATAATTAAAAGTAGGCTTTCATAGTTAGGCCATGTTACAACATGTTAGGCCTAATCAAGTTTGGGGAATTTAAGAGGCCCTGTTAGGGTTTTTTATTAGGTCTATTGGATTTTGTGCCTGTTTTTAAAGAGGATTATCGGATTTTAACTGAAAAACAAAGGATTATTGGATTTTTCTCCTATTACAGGATTATAAGATTAGGCCTACTGAAATTTTAAAATAGGCCTATTTTAGGATTTGATGCAACTTTTCAAATGATTTTTTGATTAGGCCTATTGGAGTCAAAACTTTTAGATGGATAACCGGTATTGGATTATCACTGAGGACCCCCCTCCAACAAAGCCTCATTTATTCTTATTTAAAGTTGTCAATTAAAGCTAATTTTCTGTGCCCAGGTCTGTTCAATTGTATGCCTAGCTAAAGTCAGGTCTATAGGCCTAGATCTAGTCCAAAGATATTGATGCAACCATTTAGCCTATCCTCTATGTCGGCTAGATAAACATAGCCTACAGGCTAGAATTGGGTCAATGCCGGGGACTAGCCCAAGTCCCAGCTAATAGGCCGACTAATTGTAACATATAAGATATCACACATGTGTTCATCGAAGCAAACACAAGTGTTAAAATTTGGAACTTGGGTGCACCACAGACATAATACTAGGAAGCGTTTTGGTAACACATTGACGCCTCCTGAGGACGCGTCATGTGTCCCCTTGGTTTGCAGTGTACAAAGATTTCCAGTTGGGCAGCACTGTGGTAGTTCTTGTCACGTCTTTTAACATTACAGAGTGCCCCTGCGAGGGAAAACTGGTCGTTTTGACCACGTGGGGACTGGCATCGATAATTGCAGGTACTACTCTACCATGATTATACTATGCAGGAAGTGCCCAGGTATATTAAAGAGAGTGCATGTAAGAACATTTTCAAAAATAAGGGCCAACAGTTACGCAAAAATTCCAAAAGATGGAGGTGCCCTCCATTGGCAGTTACAAAGACTACAAATATTACAATCACTTGCATGACTGCCATGAGATGGGAGTACTGGAGAGAACCGCTTGATATATTTATAATTTTAGTATCTTAGTGTTACAAAAATTATGCCTTTGGTGCTTATATTTATTAATTTGTATATTAATTTATTGAAAATTTGATCTATCTTTTAATTCATAAATGATTAAAGCATTTCAGCTACAAACCTGTGCAAAGCAACTTAATATTTTTCTGATTTCATACTTGCTATTTACATGTTCTGGTCCACCATGGCAATAAGCCAAGGCAAGATTCCCAAGGCATTTGGTGCTCCCATTTCATGCATCATAGTTTGTTGTGCTTTCAGCAATTATATTGCACAATGCTGGTATATGTGTGAATAAAATATTATCAGTCAATCAATCAATCAACATTCAGTGATAAAAGTTTAGTACATTTAGGCCTGGTGATTATCTTAATGGGTTTTTTTTTCTTGCTTTTGTAGAGAAAATACACAACTTACCAATTGCAGGATATTTATCTTTTAATTTTCCCTGAATAAATAAACATAATATGTGTGCAAAAATTCCCTAAAGCGTTACATGTATAAATACAAATATTGTCCTATCTTAATTGATTACATGATGATGGTCTTTTTTTTTAATTTATTTTTTACTAATTTTTGCTAATTTCCATCAGATTTTTGTGCAATCTGAGGGAAAATAGCCAAATCAATACAAAAATGACTAAAATGTTGTGATTTTTTTCAAACATGTCAAGGAAAGATTTTCCACTGGAAACTCCCCAGAAAGCACCATTTTGCATGCTCAAATTCAAAATTTTTCGGAGAAGGGGGGGGGATGCCGCCAGACCCCCATAGCATGCCTTCAGGCGCTTGCTTTGGCCTTTTGGGCCACATATGTCTCATGTGGACCACTTCAAAAAAAATTATATGCTTTTTGGACCACTTGGGTCTCTGAGATTCTAGCACTGGCCCGGGTCGATCAATATATATTGGGGAAGGGTGGCTTGAAAGCGCTAGCTAGTGCATGTAATCTTTTTTTTTTTTTTTTTTTTTTGTTCCATTGATTTTAGGGTTTGGCGTTTTTTGTAGGGTCTGTCAGGTTACCGGAACCAAGCAAGTATTTTTGTTAAGCCTTCATTCGGTAACTTGGACATTTGTTGCAACATGTTTAAAATTGATTTTTTGTCCCCTTTTACACATTATCTCTTTTAACATCAGTTTAATTTGTTACCTGGGCACAGCCGGAGGCACTTGTGTCTGAGAAAAACTAACCACAAAACTGGCACACAGAAATAAATAGATAAATAAACTACAAAAGATGATATGCTTCACAGCAAATATGTCTGGGTGCCTTCAAAATGAGAACAGTTTGAAGTGCTGCACTTTGCCAATGTTCAACATAATCTAAATTTTGTGTATTAGCCTAATTTATATAAATTAAAATTCTACAACTATGGTTTTTGGTTCATTGGATGTGGCCATGTCACAAATTTATTAACTGAAGTTTGACTGATGCCCACTACCTGTAATAGTTTTGAACCTATTCAAGATCTTAACGTATATTTGCCTATTTTGCACAAACAGAAATGTATAACTTTGGTTCATGTTTCAAAGAATGTGGTTATGTCACAAACCTACAAATTAAAGTTGGAATGGTGCCTCTGTATAATAGTTTTGAAGTGATTCAAGATTTAGATTTTGAGTATTCATCTTATTTGCATAAATCAAAATCCTACAACTTTGATTCATGGTTCATTAGATGCACAGGGCCAGAATTTCGCAGAATTTTGCAAGAATCTACTTGGATTTTTGTCAATTAGTTTTCTTTTTAAAGAAAGACAGCTTTTGGAGAATCTTTACGAGAATGGATACTCGGATTCTCACTGAAATTCTGGCCCTGGATGCGCCTATGTCACAAACCTATGAAATTGAAATGGCACCTCTATCTATAACAGTTTTGAAGCTATTCAAGATATACTTTTGTGTATTCACCTAATTTACATAAATAAAAATTCTAGAACTTTGGTTCAAAGTTCATTAGATGCAGTTATGTCACAAACCTACAAATTGAACTTTAAAGGGCACCTCAATATATAAGAGTTATGAAGTTATTCAAGATTTAAATTTTGTGTATTCTCTTAATTTGCATAAATAACAATTTTAAAATTTTGGTTCATTGTATGTGGCTTTGTCACAAACCCACAAATTGAAATTGGAATGACACTGCTATCTATGATAGTTTTGAATCTATTCAAGATTTAAACTTTGCGTATTCACCTAATTTGCATACATTAAAATTTTCCAACTTTGGATCATGGTTCATTGGATACGGCTATGTCACAACCCCATAAAGTGACGTTGGAATGGCATTTCAATCTATTGTAGTTTTCAAGCTATTCAAGATTTAAAATTTGTGCATTCTTCTAATTTGCATAAATTAAAATCCTGCAACTTTGGTTTGTGGTTCATTGGACGTGGCTTTGCCACAAACCTCTAACTTGAAGTTGAAATGGCACGTCTATCTACTACAGTTTTGAAGCTATTCAAGATTTAAATTTTGTGCATTTTCCTAATTTGCATAAATTGAAATCCTACAACTGTGGTTCATGGTTCATCGGATGCGGCTTGGCCACAAACCCATAAATAAAAGTTAGAGTGGCATCTCTATAATAGTTTTGAAGATACTCAACTTTAAAACTTTTCAGTGCCCCTAATAAGCATAATTTGAAATTCTACAACTTTCATTTACTGTCCCTTTTATTGGCAGGTGTCACAAACCTATACATGCACATTGAAATTTTGAGTCTATCTGCGATAGTTTGGCAGATAAGGAACTTTTAAAATTTTAATTGTCCTTTGCATAATTTTAAACACTGTGAATATTCCAAAGCAGGTGCACAATTTCACTGATAGGTCACTCCCCATGGCAAGTTTGGTGGTTTTATCTTATGGTCCTCTGTCCGTCCGTCGTCCGTCAACAATTTACATTTTCCATTTCTCCGAAACCGTCAGCCAGATCCACTTCAAACTTGGATGGGATGTGCCTTGGGTAGGTGTCTACCAAGTTTGTTCAAATGGTCATGCTCCAGTGATTTTTGGATTTTTAATGAATTTTTTTGTTCTTTTTTGGGCAAATCTTAAAAAATCTTCTTCTCTGAAACCGCTCACCCAATTGCTTTGATATCACACAGAAACACTCCCTGGGACACCTAGTTCTTAATTTGTTCACCAGGTGGCGCTGCAATTTTTTTCTATTTTTTTATGAATTTTTGTGTGTTATAGCTATTTTTGACTTCTTCTCCAGAACCGTCACTCAGATTAAGCTGAAACATGGTGGATATGTTCCTTGTAGAAGGGTCAAACAAAGTTGTTCACTATGTGAGAATGCTGCAGATTCCTGATTTTTAACGATTTTTGTCAATTCGGGTACTTATCGGTCAATGCAGCTTTCATATTGATTACTATGGAAGTCAATGAGCATTCTAATGCTGATTCACATTTTCAACTTCTTCTCCAAAACCGTCATCCAGATTAACTTCAAACTTGGTGGGGATGTACCTTGGGTGGGTGTCTACCAGGTTGTTCAAATGGTCATGCTCCAGTGATTTTTGGATTTTTAATGATTTTTTTGGTTCTTTTTTGGGACAAATCTTAAAAAATCTTTTTCTCCAAAACCGCGCTCTCAATCACTCTGATATCACACGGGAATACACCTAGGGACTCCATGTTCTTAATTTGTTGACCAGGTGGCGCTGCAATTTTTTTACTAATTTTTTATAAATTTTTGTGTGTTCTAGCTATTTTCGACTTCTTCTCCAGAACCGTTACTCAGATTAAGCTGAAACGTGGTGGATATGTTCCTTGTAGAAGGGTCAAACAAAGTTGTTCACTATGTGGGAATGCTGCAGATTCCTGATTTTTAACGATTTTTTCCATTCTGGTACTTATCGTCTAATGCAGCTTTCCTATTGATTACTATGGATGTCAATGAGTATTCTAATGCTAATTCACATTTGCGACTTCTTCTCCAAAACTGTCATCCAGATTAACTTCAAACTTGGTGGGGATGTACCTTGGGTGGGTGTCTGCCAAGTTTGTTCCAATGGTCATGTTCCAATGAATTTTGGTTTTTTTATGATTTTTTTTTCAAAAATCTTTACAAAAGTTTTAATAGGAAAGTTTTAACATGGGAATTTCTTGTAATGGTTATAACTTAAATAATTTTGGCCAGATTTACTTCAAACTTGGTGGGGATGTGCCTTGGGTGGATCTCTATCAAGTGTGTTCAAATGGTCATGCTCTATTGATTTTAGGAATTTTTATGAATTTTTTTCGTTTTTTGGGGGCAAACCTTAAAAACTCTTCACCTGTGAAACTGCTCACCCAGTTGTTTTGATATCGTTCATAGACACTCCCAGGGACACATAGTTCCCAATTTGTTCACCAGGTGGCACTGCAATTTTTTTCTAATTTTTTTTTAATGAATTTTTTATATGGTTTTGTTATTTTTCACTTGTTCTCAGAACTGTCACTCAGATTAAAGTGAAATGTGATGGATGTGTTCTTGTGGAAGGGTCATACAAAGTTGTTTACCAGGTGCCACTGCTTTAGATTCCTGATTTTTAAGTATTTTCAACTCGGGTGCTTATCGATCAATGCAGCTTTCCTATTGATTACTATGTAAGTCAATGGGTTTTATAGTGCTAATTCACAGGACAACTGACACAAAATTTACTGTTTACTTGACAACTTGAGATCTGTTTTGAGTTAGTACTGTGATGCTGCACATGTTAATGTTTTTGTTATGAAGGTCATGCTCAGACAGTACATGAATGACTTTGACCTCATTTCTGGGGTCACAGTGCAACATACATGAATTTTACTCTTCATTATAACTTGAGAACTACGGAGACTTGATGTTGCACATGTTAGTGTTCTTTTATAATGGTCAGACTTACTCAGAACATGGGTGACCTTGATCCTTTCCCAAGTTCATAGATCTGCAAGTGTGATGAATGTCAAGATCAGCTGAGCATGGGCTGTTCACACAGCCCTCTTGTTTCTTGTTGGAATAATAGTGTCCGAGGAAAACTCCAGACAAATTTGCTCATAAAGAAGAAAGAAACCCCAGAAGAGAAGATTTGCTTCACAGCAAATCTGTCTGGGTGCCCTCAAAATGAGAACAGTTTGAAATGCCACACTTTGCCATTGTTCAACATGATTTAAATTTTGTGTACTAGCGTAATTTTCATAAATTAAAATGTCACAACTTTGGTTCTTGGTTCATTGGATGTGGCCACATCCAAAACTTATAAAGTGAATTTTGAATGAAACTACCATCTATAATAGTTTTGAAGCTATTCAACATTTTAATCAATGTATTTGCTTAATTTGCATGAATTGAAAGCCTAGAACTTTGGTTTATTGTTCATTGGATGGGGCCTTGCCACAAACCCATAAATTGAAGTAGGAATGACACCTCTATAATAGTTTTCAAGCTATTAAAGATTTATATTTGCATATTCACCCAATTTGCATTACTTGAAATTCTGCAACTTTGGTTCATGGTTCATTGGATGCGGCTTTGCCACAAACCTATAAATTGAAGTTGGAATGGCATCTCTATGCATGATAGTTTTGGAGATATTCAACTATTAAATTTTTCAATGCCCCTTATTAGCATAATTTGAAATTCTACAACTATACTGTCAGGTGTCACAAACGTATGTATATGCACATTGAAATTACGAGTCTACATGCAATAGTTTGGAAGATATGGAGCTTTTAAAATTTTTGTTGCCTTTAAAATTTGCATAATTTTATACATCATGACTTCCAAATGAGTTGCACAATTTCAATGGTTATGTCAGTCACCATGGGAAGTTTGGTGGTTTTTGGAAAAATAGTGTCCGAGAAAAACTCTGGATGCACTCGGTGTGTGTGTGTGTGTGTGTGTGTGTGTGTGTGTGTGTGAGAGAGAGAGAGAGAGATTTTTTGGAAAAATAAAATGTCTCAGTTGGCACCCAGACATAATTCTACACTTTGCCATTGTTCAACATAATCTGAATTTAGTTTTCCAGAACTTTTGTTCACTGTTCATTGACAGATGTCCCAAACCTATATGTTTTAGGTAGAAATTTGTGTCTGTCTGCAATAGTTTGGAAGATATAAAAAGGAAAAAAAAAAGAAAGAAAGAGAGAGATAGAGAGAGAAAGAAAGAAAGAAAGAAAGAAAGAAAGAAACAAAAAAGAATTGATAAAATAAAATGTCTGGGTTTGCACCCAGACATATTGAATAAAAAATAAAGTATTGGAGGAAAAATAAGAAGTCTGTACTCCCACAGAGACTTAATAATAGAGTTAGAAGGCAACAAGTTAAATTAGAATTCCGTGTACAGGGAGGAAAGGGAATGGTCGGAACCCTTATAAAGGCTCCCATGGGGAGCCTGTGGGAAATCTTGACACACATATATTTTGGCCTAAAGGGGCGTCATAAAACAAAAGTAGGTCACTAGGTTAAGCATCCGGGTCTTCGCCATTCATATGCCAAATATAATTGTCCATCAATTTAGAATAATGATACTTTACATACAGGTGCAAGGATGTGTCATGTACTAGGAGTAGGTCACCAGATCAAGTATCTGGGTCACAGTGACATATTTTTGTAAAATCATGCCTGGGCTGTAATTCCTTCACTATATACAGGTAACTTAGCTGTGCTGCCACTTTATGCTTTTTTAAAAGTACGATGCTTTATTTTCACTGTTTTACTTTTTTATACTTTGTTAAGGTGTGTGTGTTAACACACACTTTTCTGTTTTTCCTGAAATTCTTTATTTTTTCTTAGACAATATTATACATAGAAACTCCAAACTTCGCATGATTGTACCTCCATACAAGGAGTTTGACCATTTTGTACAGATTAGAGAAGGTGTTAAAAGTTATGCAAATTAGGGGCATTTGAAATTTTAAATCTTGAATATCTTCAAAAGTATAATAGATAGAGATGTCATTCTAACTTCTACTATGGGGTTATTGTGCATTGCGCATCAAGTGAATTTAAACCAAAAGTTGTAGCAATTTAAATTATGCAAATTAGCAGCATTTGAAATTTTAAAACTTGAATATCTTCAAAACTATTATAGATAGAGATGCCATTTTAACTTCTGCGAGGGGGTTATTGACCATTGCATATCTAATGAATTTAAAGCAAAAGTCGTAGCCATTTAAATTATGCTAAATAGCAGTATTCGAAGTTTTCAATCATGGATATCTTCAACACTATGATAGATAAAGATGTCATTCCAACTTCTACTAGGGTGTTGTTGACCATTGCGCACCTAATGAATTAAAAATAAAAGTTGTAGCAATTTAAATTATGCTAAATAGCTCCATAATGAATTTTAAATCTTGAATAACTTCCATAAATCATCAGCATAATGTTGAAGATAGTTATGTTGTATTGCCCATGACTATAAAAAATACAAGTATATTCATGATTAGTACAAGTACAAGACATAAATTTCCATGGATCCTTCGCATCCCAGCTCAAGTGAATTCAAATTTTACATGTATCCCCTTGGGTTGCTATATGAGAGGACTACAGAGCGTTTGCCAGCGGTAGCCGGTGTTAGTCAGCGTTTCACAGCGTTTGCCGGCGTTGAAAGGGAGTCAAACGCTGGCAAACGCCGACTAACTCTGGCTAACGCCGAGCCCCAAAAGGCTTAATTGGATTTTGGCATTTGCCAGCGTTAGTCGGTGTTTCCCAGCATTTGTAACGCCGGCAAACGCCGTCTCACGCTGGCAAACACTGTGGGAACCGCCCTGAAACGCAGAAACAAGTTACTAGTGTTATAGTCCTGAATAAGGTCTCTGACAAGTTCAAATGTGAGTGACCTTGAATAAATTCCTAAGGTTACAAAGTCATTTTAGTGAATTTGGTTTTCACATGATAACTTGAAAACTTTTTGACATAGGCCTTTCAAATTGCAGGTGATCACAGTCCTACATAAGGTCTCCAACAAGTTTAAAGATCGGTGACCTTGATCTAATTCCCAAGATCACACGGCCATTTTAGTGAATTTCGTTTTCACGCGATAACTTGAAAAAATTTTGACATAGGCCTGTCAAATTGCAGGTGATTACATTCCACCCAAGGTTTCAGACGAGTTTGAAGATGGGTGACCTTGATCAAATTCCCAAGGTCACTGAGCCATTTTAGTGAATTTGGTTTTCACACAATAACTTGAAAAGATTTTTGTGGAGGCCTTTCTTATTGCACATGGTTTCAATTCTATATAAGGTATGAGACAAGTTCGAAGATGGATAACCTTGATCCAAATCCCAAGGTCACAGAGCTGATTGCATTTTAATTTTCAAGCCGCACAGCCAAAGCCTAACTTCACATCAAGGGGGACATGTTCAGTTTGGTACTTCTTTGACTATCCAGGAAGAACCATTCATGTGATTGCCAACAAACTGTGTGCATGAAAGAAGACTGGACAGATAATTAGTTAAAAAGATAATTTTTCTTGATTTAAAACAGGGAAATAAATGAATGAATGAAGAGGGGAAGGAAGAAAGAAAAAAAACAAGTAACTTTATTTACATGGCTGCCCATTTTCAAAATAAATTGATCTTTTTAGGTGCCACTTTCTAAAGTAATGTATAGGACATAACCCTAAAGTTGGGGACTAAAGGCCAATGTTATTAAGGAATACTGGAAAATATATCTACATTGATATGTGATAGAGAATAAACGTTATTAAAGAATACTGGAAAATATATCTACATTGATATGTGATAGAGAATATACGTCTGACAATGCATCCAGAGCTGACCAAGTTTACAATTTCTTTTTAACCCAAGGCCACATTGATCGTTAGCGGTTAAAAACCCTACACATCCTTAACATCCCTCGGAACTTGGTCAATTTGAGCATTCTTGATTATGAAGCACTTGGTAGACTCAAAGATCTGGAAATTAACAAAGCAACTCACCCCATTGGGGATAACATAATGTGATGTAAGTCCTTTCTTTTTGTTTCTGAACCACAAGGTGGATTTGTATAGGGCTCTACCACTCTTCCTAATTGTTTTCTTTTGAATAAAATATGATTGAACTGAATGTTTCTCTGAGCATATATCTGTATATTTTTGTTGTTCTCTAAGGACATTTGAGCACTAAATGTTTCTCAGGACATTTCTGTATGTTTTACTGTTCTGTAAGGACATTTGAGTACTTCGAATGTTTTATTGTTCCATCAAGACATTTGGCCATGTTGCATGTTTTGTTTTGTAAAGACTCTATGTGTACAAAATGGAGTGAGGACATCCCATCAGAACACCAAAATTGCTTTTAATGATATCACAATTGTCCACGAAAGGATATTGCTATGAGAATGCAGCCAGCAATAATAAATATCTGGTTCTGTACATGATTTAGTTTGTTGGTATTGTTCCATATCTTAAACATATGTGTCAGTAGTGAAGTTCCTGCAAAGGATAGATGGTCAGTATTCTTCATATTTAATAGAATTACTGAAAGAGCTTCATTTTGTTAAATAGTGCTGACATATTTGTGACCCTTATTGATAAATTATGAATAAAATAAATGAATGCCTCCTTCCCCAAAATAAAAAAACAACCCGATGATACTTACATTCATTATACATGATTTTTTTTTATTTACAGGATTGTTTTATTGATGACCCTCACTGTGGCATGTGGAATCGTGGTTGATGCGAAAGGTAAGTAACCACTTCTTGTTTCATATTTTCATTTGTTTATCCCTGCAAAATAGAAGAATCTTTTTCATAGCTTACACATACATACATAATTTACAGCAGATCATTTGACTTGCAAACAACCCAAACCATTGGTTCCTATAAAATAACCACATTGTTTAAGAGTCGGGAGTGAAATTGGTTCCTTCATGTTGGCATTGGAAGCTGAAAGTTGATGTTCTGGTGATTCTTGATTCTCTGCTTTTTGGTGTATTTAACTTTGCTGTCATTGTTAGGTTGGAATATATGAATGTGTGTAATTTTTTCTGAACTGTAGGTCTTATTGTTAGGAGAACAAACTGATGCAGGTCAAGTAAACTTTAAAAATCAGATACATGGCAAAGATAGGAACACTAAGCATTGAATTTGGAGAAGAGCAATCTTGCCATGACGGGAAACTTGTTACAGTTGCGGCTTAAAAGGTCTAATTCTGAATATTTCATGGAAGCTTCACTGTTTCTAAATAAACATTCTGGACAGCCTATTAACATAAATTTTATTTGCGATGCTTGTACTTTTATATGCATTACTATGGGGACCATAATTTTATGATTTTGACTTACAATTGCATGTTCACGGCATATTTTCACTATGTGACAGAAATAACCCGTAATTTAATCATGTGTGTAAAAAGGACTGCACATTTTTCACTACAGGGTACAGCATTGTCAGAGTGCATGGTTGGCTGAGTGGTAAGATGCTCACCTTCCACCTCTGCGACCCGGGTTCGATTCTCATCCTGGGCAGTATGTGGGAAAAGTTCCTACCACTTTGACCGTGCACGGTGGTTTTCTCTGAGTTTTTCAGTTTCCTCCGCCACAGACAAGGTAGGAAGTATACGCCAACATCTGTGCCATGGAGAGTGACTCGATAACTCAATGCTTGACTTCTTTCACAATACATGTAAAACAAACGTGTCTATTCTTTTCATTGTCAACAGAATGGAACGTTGGAGCATTCAATGCAGGGCTGGGCACAGACCTCGATTTTTTGGTGAACTACACTGGTGAAGCAACCGACATTGGCCAAATTATTATTACCAGCAGGGGCCAATTTATTGCAAACCTGGAACTTGAGGGGAAGCAATACATCCTTAAAAGTGTGAATGCAAAATATCAGGATCGGGCAAGCCTGATTGCGAATGTATCCCGTTTGGTATTCACTCTGAGAAATGCATCCGTGGAGGATGCTGGCATATACCTATTTGGAGCAGAAAATGCAGACCTCAGATACATACAGAAATACATCATCATAGAAGGTAATTCAATGTGCGACAGTTCATTTTGTTTTCCCTTCTGGTTTGTATCAGGCTGATACAAACCAGAAGGGAAGGCAAAATGAATATCTGTCAGCATTCTTTTAGTAGATCAGCCTTAATGTAGGATAGTACAATTTGCTTCATCATTTTCCATAGCTGGAATTGAGCAACTAAAAGATACGGGATTATCATATATATAAATTTGGAATTTTGCCAACTATATATTTGACCTTTCATAATATTTACATACACTTAATAAATTAACATATTTAAGGAAGCTGGAGTGGGAGTGTGTGTCTACCTTTTCAGTAATATTTGTGCTACTTTTCACCAATAAGAATATCAAATGCAGTTTTGAGTAGTTTGTTGTGAAGGTATTGGGTAGCAAAGGACCTGGTACTGTTTGCTGTAGTTTGCACATGTATGGCTCATGGTCAAAACAGAGATCATTTAATAGGACAATCAAGGTTGACATGTTTCAACTACATCAGCAGTAAAATTGTAGGGCTTTTAGGTGCAACATCTCCTGGACTTCAAGCACTATATTTTTCTAGAAAAGGGCTCGATATACAATAGTACCTGCAATGGCCGACCACTGAGGTGGCCAGTCACCTGCTGTCACTTCAAATGAAAACAAAGCAAGATTTAACGATACGGGCATGCGGATGTCCGATCAATTTTCTGGTGCTGGAAGCTTAAATTTACCTAAATTTGAAATGGCTATAAAATCTAGAATAAACTACGGTAATATCAGTCACCTTCTGGCATGTGTTCTAAAAAGGTCTTTAGATTAATATTAGTAGAAAATTTGTATGTTATCATGCTTCCAAATTTATGTTAACTTTGTTGCTTTACATGTGTAATTTGGCACGTGTCCATCGTCCACAAGTCACATTGTTGCCTTCTTCTCCAAAACCACTGGCCAGATTTACTTCAAAGATTGTGGGAATGTACCTTGGGTGGGTCTTTACCAAATTTGCTCAAATAGTCACCCTCCAGTGATTTTTTATTTTTCATGTTTTTTTTTTCTCTTTTACGGCAAGCCTGAAAAAATCTACTCAGAAACTGCTCACTCAAATGCTTTGATATTAGACAGGAACACTCATTGGGACTCCCAGTTCTTAATTTGTTTGCAGGGTGGCACTGCAATTTTTAGCTCAGTGGACTTGTCAGTCAGCTGATCTTATCTCATGGTCCTCCATCTGTCGTCCATCTGACATAGATATAGAAAAAAAGAGCCACCAGTATGTAAAAAAAATATTTGACAAGAGAGACCAGTTCAAATTTGATATTATCTCCTACCCTGACCTTACAGGAAACATTCCAGAGAAACAAGCATATGCAGTTTGTATCAGACAAGTCATACATATTGCTAGAAACGCCACACTTTTTAGCGATTTTGTCAATAGGGTTAGAACTTTGTTGCATAAACTACAACACAAAAAGGTTATAATGAAACTTTGGCACAAATCAAATACCATCATACAATCAAAATAATCGGAAATGATGTCTGAGTGAAACAAATTTGAGAAATTTTGGTGGTGTTTCTGTTAATTGTGTAAACGATTTACTGAACAATGTGCATGATCTTGAATGTTCTATATCAATTGCATCAGAATCTCCCTATGTGGAAACAAAAGATTTGGCAGATTACCTTTAACCACTGAAAAACACGTTTTCAATACTAGATTTAATTATTCAGTCCTTGAATGCTAAATTTGATATGCTTGTTACATTTATTGAAGATATAGCTAAGCATGATTTTGCCTTTAGTGCCATATGCCTTCAAGAAACATGGGTTCACCAAAATTCAACAAATTTGTCCTTATTTGATCTTAGTAACTATACTGCCATATCTCTTGAAGCCACATGCAGTTCTCATGGTGGTCTACTTATATATTTACACAAGGATTTTCAATGGTCACTCAGAAATATTTATTCTCCAAACAGAATTTGGGAAGGATTGATTTTGGATGTTTTTGGAAGTGGATTACAGAAAAAAATTACCTTATGTAATAATTATCGACCACCAAGGGACTCCAATGGTGAGATTGATTTATTCTTAAAGGATTTTTATACCAATTATTAAAAAGCTGTCAACTGAGTCATCTAATAAAATTGTGGTTGGAGATTTTAATATTGACTTACTTAAGCTTAATACCAGACAAAAATTTACTGAATACCTGGATTTAATGCTTTGCAATGGATTCCAACCAAAAATCACATTACCAACTAGACTTACAGATAGGACTGCCACCTTAATAGACCATATTTTTTGTAACCTATCCCATACCAAAAAAATGTGTACTTCAGGAATAATTTTGTCAGACATGTCAGACCATCTACCCTCCTTCACCTGCTTCAACACTAATTTGGACTTATGTAGCCCCCCCTAAATATATACAGGTGGAAACCAAGGACTGTAATTCCTTGCAGCATTTTACACAGATATTAATCAAACAGATATTATGCAAATGCTGGATCATGATTTATTAAAAAATCTAAATGACAATTATAATATTATTGAAAAAGTTCTGTGTGAAGCCAAAGAAAAATACCTTCCAAAGAAGAGAGTGAAATTTAACAAATATATACATAAAAACACATCCTGGATTACCAATGGGATTCTGATATCCATCAAGTACCATGACAACTTTTATAAAAAACTCAAAACCACACCACAAGATAATCCTCAATTTAATATATAAAGCTAAACCTGAAGACATATAATACAATACTGAAAAGAAATATTAATCTAGCAAAGCAAAAATATTATAAACAAGAATTTCATAAATTTAGAAGTGACACCAAGAAAACATGGGACACTATAAAAAATGTTTTAAATATGAGCAAAAATAAAAAACAATTCCCTTCTTTTTTCTTAATTGACAATATGAAGATAACTAACAAAGAAATAATTGCAGATCGATTCAACACATTCTTTGCAAATATTGGTCCTAAACTGGCTGCCAATATTGACACATCTAATAAACCCCCTTTCTCTTCTTATCTAAATGAACAAATTAGCCATACATTTAATTTCAAGCTGGTCAACTCTACTGATATTGAAAAAATCAGGAAAAATTTAAAGTCCAAATCTAGCATGGGGCATGACAACTTATTTATGAAACTTTTAAAGAATTTAATTCCTGCCCTTGCTTTGCCCCTAACTGCCATAATAAACCAGTCTCTAACAACTGGTATTTTTCCTAACAAATTGAAAATTGCCAAAGTCATACCTTTATACAAAAAGGATGACAATACACTTTTACAAAATTTGCAATTTCCAAAATTTTTGAAAAAGTAGTTTATAATCAACTATATGAATACTTTTTCACCCATTCCTTATTTTACAGTAGTCAACATGGTTTTAAGAAAATGCATTCCACCGAAACCGCAGCCCTCGAATTTATTGATACAGTTACTCAAACTTTAGATTCTGGTAAATGACCTGTCAGTATATTTTTGGACCTATCAAAAGCATTTGATACTTTGGATCATCAAATTCTTTGTAGGAAACTGCATTATTATGGTATAGCTGGCACCGCTGTACGTTGGTTTCAAAATTACCTAGAAAACAGATTTCGGTATGTTCAATTTGATGAAGTTAGTTCTAAATTATCATCCATCAAAACCGGTGTGCCACAAGGATCCATTCTTGGTCCGCTTCTTTTTATTATCTATACAAATGATATTCATACAGCATCCTCAAAATTTAAATCAATTCTTTATGCAGATGATACTACTTTCGTCAGTCCTTTATGTTCCTTTTCATTCACCTCTGATACTCAAATTAATGGACAAGATGTGTCAACTAATATAAATACAGAATTAAACAAGATTTATAACTGGCTAGCTGCAAAAATAAGTTATCATTAAATATGCTGAAGACAAAATACATATTATTTCATTTCTACCAAAAGAAAATTAATTTCAATTTGGACTTACAAATAAACAATATTTCAATTTATAAAATTGAAGAATTTGATTTTCCAAGAAAATTTAAATTGGAGAGCCTATATTAACAAAATCAGCAGTAAACTTTCAAAAGTAGTTGGTATTTTCAAGAGATTACATGAATATATTCCTACAACCACGCTATTATTAATTTACAATTCTCTTTTTCTATCCCATCCTATTCTTGCTTGGGGCTTCTCGTGATCGTATATACACCCTACAGAAAAAAGTTATACGTCTTATTTGTTCTGAAAAATTCAATGCTCATACAGATCCACTTTTCAAAAAGCTTAATGTTTTAAAGGTAAAAGACATTTTTAGATTAAGGGCGATCAAGTTTCATTTTCAATATATCCAGGATCAATTACCTTCATATTTCAATGATATATTTGCAACTCCGCTACAACATACCCACTCCTACGAAACTAAAAATAGAGAAAATATCCATCTTGCAAAGCCTGACATAGTTACTTCAGAACACTGCGTTAGATACTATATCCCTTCCCTAATTAGAGACCTCCCTTCTTGCATTACCGAAAAATTGTATACACACTCATATCATGGCTTATCAAATTATACTAAATCTCATTTCCTACGTCAATACTAAGATGTGTGTAGTATGCCAAATTGTTATGTATATAATAGTTGAATAACTTGTCTCTGTTTATGCTTAATTATATGTCTACTAATTCAATATCCTGTGTATATCTTCTTGTCATCTCTCTTCCTATATTTAGTACATAAAATCCAGGACTTCATTTGCAGTATAAATATTTTGTAATTGTGTCTCTCTTGATCCAAGGTGGCCCCAGGGTTAGCGGACAAACCGTCTTTAACTGGGGTCATCCTGACAGTTTTTTTCACATTTATGCAAACAATAGCATGAACTTATATCTATCAATTATTACATATTGTTTGTTATGTTTATTTACCTGTACTTTCTGTCAAATAAAAGAGTTCTGACTCTCTGACTCTGACTCGATAAAAAACAACAACTATACAAAACTCTGTTGAAATGTTTCAAGAGATATGACCAAATACCTAATAAATACAACACTAACTCAAGAACACTAGTCAAACTGTGTCAAGATGGAGTTTGAAATGACAAAGTATAGTCCTCAAAGTGTTTAGAGTGGTAAGAGGGAAAGTACCCGGGGTAAAGTATACTTAACCCACCTAGAGAATTTTCTCTAGTCTTTCTTAAGTCAGAAAACCATGATCATACTAACTTCTTGCAGGATTTCTTTTTTTTTTAATCTTCATCCAGTACAGTGGAAGAGGTGGCTTCCAGCTTATACCTTACTACAGTTTACCTCATAACACCTCTAGTCAACTTTATGGTGCTAAAAATTGTATAACTATTTACCGGTTTATACCAGTGTTGGTATGGTGGAATAGTGTATGAAGCTTTTAAGATTCAAAGGAGACGTCCGTCGTCCGTCAACAATTCACATTTTTTAATTCTTTTCCAAAACCATCAACTGGATCCACTTCAAACTCGGTGGGGATGTGCCTTGGATTGGTGTCTACCAAGTTTGTTCAAATGGTCACAGTCCAGTGATTTTTTGATTTTTTAGGAATTTTTTTTGGTTCTGTTTTGGACAAATCTTTAAAAATCTCCGAAACTGCTCACCCAATTGCTTTGATATCACACAGGAAAACTCCCTGAGACTCCTAGTTCTTAATTTGGTCACCAGGTGGCGCTGCATTTTTTTTCTAATTTTTTCTGACTTGTCAGTCAGCTGAGCTTATCTTATGGTCCTTGGTCCGTCGTCCGTCCGTCCGTCGTCCGTCCGTTAACAGATAGGATTGTCAGTTTAGTACAAGACATGATACAACATAACTTGGAGCTTAAGAAAGAACAAACATGGAAAACTAAGAAGAGAAAGAAACACATGTATCCTGTGATAATACACTATGAAAATCCAGCTATCGAGTACACAAATCTACAAAGTATTCTTAGACTTCAAGAAGTTGAATATTCAATCAGCAACTATATTGAGGAGGAGGTCACAGTTGCTTATAAATACACTTCTAGTATTCTTAATAAGGTCTTCAACTACAATCGGATAATGGATGAAGTGGACTTAGACAGCTGGAATATGAATAGTCAAACTTGTGAATGTGACACTACTTTCAAGAAGTATATGGATAAAGACCACAAACATGTAATCACGGGTGATTTAAGTATCATTAAAAACAAGAAATTAAGACATTTGTTTCAAAGAGGACCAAACTATAGAGAAAGACATAACATCAACTTCACAAAGGCCAGAAAGGAGATTAAAAGAGGACTCAACAGTTTCATTAAGAAACATAGTAATAAGAAAGGAATCTCTAACAAGGCATTTGATGAATGGAAAGTTAAAGTGTTGGAGAAAGTGGATGAAAGTATTAAATACCTGAGAAAAGGACCTCTTCAAAAGTGTAGACAGATTAAACAAGTGCTGCAGGATTCACATTGTAGTCAGGAATAACATGACTTATATGACAAGTTTGTCATCACACCTGTTGACAAAGCTAGCAATAACATTGCACTAACTTGTAAACCATACTACATTAATACAGTACTGAGTGAATTATATAATGCAAGTTATCAACAGGCAGGAACCTGTGATACCATTATCAAGGACCAAGTGGATAAAAACAAGGAGTTGAAATGCATTGTCTCAAATGAGGACAGGAAATTACCAATCATATATGCAATTGTCAAAATGCATAAAAACCCTGTTAAATTCAGATTCATCATTGCAGCAAAGAAATGTGTTTCAAAACAATTTGCCAAATGACTTACTAAAGTCCTCAAACTTGTCAAAAATTCACATACTAACTACTGCAAAAAAGTGAAAATGTACACGGGAGTGAATAGAATGTGGATTACAGATAGCACAAATGATATTCTACTAGACATTGACAAAATCAACAATAAGAATGGTGCCAAATCAATTCATACTTTTGATTTCTCAACATTGTGTACAAAGATCAACTTGACAGACTTAAACAACGTGTTAATTTCAATGTTGGATAAAGCGTTCAAAGGTGGCACATGTCAGTATATTAAAATATCTGGTGCTGTGGCTAAATTTACTAAAGGTAAGAACAAAGGAATATCTTACACGAAGCAAGAGTGTGCTCAAATGATAGAATACATTATCAACAATGCATACTTTTGCTTTGGAACCAGAGTCTATCAACAAATAGTAGGCATACCAAACTCTCAAACTCAAAACTCATTTATTTTAGCCAATCAATACAATGACAATTTCAAATGCTTTGATATCACACAGGAACACTACCTGGGACACCTAGTTATTAATTTGTTCACCAGGTGGGGCTTCAATTTTTTCCTAATTTTTTGTGAATTTTTGTGTGTTATAGCTATTTTCAACTTCTTTTCCAGAACCGTCACTCAGATTAAGCTGAAACATGGTGGATATGTTCCTTGTAGAAGGGTCAAACAAACTTGTTCACTAGGTGGCACTGCTATGGATTCCTGTTTTTAAATGATTTTTTTCAATTCGGGTACTTGTTGGTCAATGCAAAGCTTCCCTATTGATCACTATGGAAGTCAATAAGCATTCTAATGCTAATTCACATTTTTGACTTCTTCTCCAAAACTGTCATCCAGATTAACTTCAAACTTGGTGGCAATGTACCTTGGGTGAGTTTCTACCAGGTTTGTTCAAATGGTCATGCTCCATTTAATTTGAGATTTTTAATGAATTTTTTGGGGGGTTTTTTGGACAAATCTTAAAAAATCTTCTCCGAAACCGCTGACCCAATTGCTTTGATATCACACAGGAAGACACCTAGGTGGCCCTGCAAACTATTTCTTATTTTTTTATTATTTTTTTTTGTGTTATAGCTATTCTCTACTTCTTCGCCAGAACTGTCACTCATATTAAGCTTAAACGTGGTGGATATGTTCCTTGTGGAGTGTCAAACAATGTGTTTTATTATGTGGGAATGCTGCGGATTCCTGATGTTCAACGGATTTTTTGCAATTTGGCTACTTTTCAGTAAATGCACCTTTCGTATTGATTACTATGTAAGCCAATACGCATTCTTATGCTAATTTACATTTTCGACTTCTTCTCCAAAACTGTCATCCAGATTTACTTCAAACTTGGTGGGGATGTACCTTGGGTGGGTTTCTACCAGGTTTGCTCAAATGGTCACGTTTGGTGATTTTTGTTTGTTTTTTTTAATTTTTGTTCAAAAATCTTTACCAAAGTTTTAATAGGATATTTCTAACATGGGAATTTCTTGTAATGGTCATAACTTAAATAATTTTGGCCAGATTTACTTCAAACTTGGTGGGGATGTGCCTTGGGTGGATCTCAAATGGTCATGCTCTAATGATTTTTTGATTTTTAATGATTTTTTTTTGGTTCTTTTTTGGGGCAAACTTTAAAAACTCTTCTCTGAAACCGCTCACCCAATTGCTTTGATATCGCACATAGACACTCCCAGGGACACATAGTTCCCAATTTGTTCACCAGGTGGTGCTGCAATTTTTTCCTAATTATGCATCTCCCACTGGGGGATGTAAATAGTGTTTAGTAGAATTCAAGAGCCACCGCCACCGCCGGATTTCGTATTTCTGCTATAACTCTAAGGCATATTTACGAATTACGTTCTATTTTGGTACAAATATTTTACAGGTCTGGGGAATTCTTCTGATATACTGTTTGTCAAAATCCATTGATTTTTGGATTTTTCATTAAGGTTTTTCGTTTTTTGCTGACTCAGCAAAATCAGGCAAAATTGTTTTTTCCGTATATATCTTGCTTATGGTTGATGATAGGCCCGTGGTTACTATTGAACATTAATAGGAAATCACCTATGGGCTTTCTTTTGGTGTTGTTAAATTTGACCTTGAGTAACCTTGAAAGGTCAAAACTGAGGTCAAAAGCTTGTTTTCCTTATATATCTTTGTTACGGTTGATCGCAGACCCATGGTTACTATTGAACATGAATAGGAAAGTACCCATGGGCTTTCTTTTGGTGTTGTTAAATTTGACCTCGAGTGACCTTGAAAGGTCAAATTGAGGTCAAAATTTTATTTTCCTTATATATCTTTGTTACGGTTGATTGCAAGACCATGGTTACTATTGAACATTAATAGGGAGCACTCTGAATGGTGCTTGTCATGTAATCCCAATAAACAGGCCCACCAGGAACTGCTGGGTATATAGTTGTAATTCATTTTGCTGCCAGGACATTTCCAACGTACTACAGCTACCACGACCCAGTATATTTTTCATTCAACATTTAAAAACATACCCTGTGTCACATGGTAAGCCATACGTGCTGACAAAGATATTCAATGTCATGCTTTGGGGATGCATATTTGTTTTCGCACATTGAAAAACTCATGTTTAGTTTGTTTCTGAATTTTTTTGTATGGTTTTGCTATTTATGTCTCCCCATGCAACGGGGGGGGGGGGGCTATTGTTTTTGCTTTCTCTTCAACACATTGCTGCGTGTGTTGCGGACGCCATAATTCAAGAAAGATTTGATGTGGGAAGTTGAAATATTTTGTGAAAATATTCCTATATAAAACCTTGCTTGGGATTGCAGATGGGTGACCTTGACATATTTTTCAAGGTCACATGGGCATGTCATCTAAAATTGACGCAGAGGCAACAACTCTACAAAGATTTGACTTACGAGGTTGAAATTTTGCATAATTATGTACCATAATATGAACTAGGTTGGGATTGTAGATGGGTAACCTTGACCTATTTTCAAGGTCACATGGCCACTTTTTAAAAATCAAGTCTGATGCACTCAAGTAAGATTTGACTTAAAGAGGTTTACATTTTGTGTGATTATGTTTCTATGTAAGACTTTTGTAAGAACTTGCTTGTGAGTGCAGATGTGTGACATTGACCTATTTTTCAAGGTCATGTGGGTATTTCATCTAAAATCAATGAGGACGTGATAACTCAAGAGAGATTTGACTTGGGAAGTTGAAATTTATATGATGTGCTTGAGATTGCAGATGGATGACCTATTTTTCAATGTCACATGGGCATGTCATGTAAAATCGCTAAATCAAGAAAGATTGGACTTGGGAAGTTGAAATTTTATGAAAAGATGTTCCTATATAAGACCTTACTTGGGATTGTAGATGGGTGACCTTGACCTTTTTCAAGGTCACATGGCCACTTTTTCAAAATCATTGCAGACACACTAGTGAAAGATTTGACTTACAGAGATTGAAATTTTGTGTGATTATGTTTCTTTGAAAGACTTGTAAGACCTTGCTTGTGACTGCAGATGTTTGACCTTGGCCTATTTTTAAGGTCACATGGGCATTTCATCTAAAATACATACAGACATGATAACTCCACAAGGATTTTACTTAGGAGGCAGAAATTCTGTGTGATTATGTAAAATAATACGATCTAGGTTGGGAGTACAGATGGGTGACCTTGACCTATTTTGAAATGTCAATAAAGAGTGTACCTTCACCATATATGTAGATCATTGGAATCGGCATGCCTATTTATAAAAATAAGGGTGACAATAGTAAGGGCGCAGGGGGAGACATTTGATTTTCTGTCGGAAAATCAGCCTGTTCTAGTTTTCACTTGTTCTCAAAACCGTCACTCAGATTAAGCTGGTATGTGATGGATATGTTCTTATGGAAGGTTCAAGCAAATCTGTTTACTAGGTGGCATTGCTTTCACCCAATTGCTTTGATATCACACAGGAAGACACCTAGGGACTCCTTGTTCTTAATTTGTTCACCAGGTGGCCCTGCAAATTTTTTGTAATTTTTTATGATTTTTTTTTTTTTTTTTTTTTTTTTGGTGATAAAGCTAGTCTCTACTTCTTCGCCAGAACCGTCACTCAGATTAAGCTTAAACGTGGTGGATATGTTCTTTGTGGAAGGGTCAAACAAAGTTGTTCACTATGTTGGACCAATGCTGCGGATTCGTGATGTTTAACGATTTTTTCAATTCGGCTACTTTTTGTTAAATGCACCTTTCCTATTGATTACCATGTAAGTCAATGGGCATTCTAATGCTCATTTACATTTTCCACTTCTTCTCCAAAACCGTCATCCAGATTTACTTCAAACTTGGTGGGGATGTAACTTGGGTGGGTGTCTACCAGGTTTGTTCCAATGGTCATGTTCCAATGAATTTTGGATTTTTTTTATGATTTTTTTTTTCAAAAATCTATGCTAAAGTTTTAATAGGAAAGTATAACATGAGAATTTCTTGTAATGGTTATAACTTAAATAATTTTGGCAATATTTACTTCAAACTTGGTGGGTATGTTCTTTGGGTGGATCTCTACCAAGTTTGTTCAAATGGTCACGCTCTATGGATTTTTACCTCAGCTGACTTGTCAGTCAGCTGAGGTTTTTTGAGGGTCCGTCGTCTGTCGTCCACAATTCACATTTTCGACTTCTCAAAAACTGTCAGCCAGATTCACTTCAAACTTGGTGGAGATGTGCCTTGGGTGGGTCTCTATCAAGTTTGTTCAAGTGGTCACGGTCTAGTGATTTTTGGATTTTTAATGAATTTTTTGTTCTTTTTTGGGTAAATCTTAAAAAATCTTCTTCTCCGAAACTGCTCACCCAATTGCTTTGATATCACACAGGAACAATTCCTGGGACTCCTAGTTCTCAATTTGTTCACCAAGTAACGCTGCAATTTTTTCCTAATTTTTTATGAAGTTTTGTGTGTTATAGCTATTTTCGACTTCTTCTCCAGAACCGTCACTCAGATTAAGCTGAAACATGGTGCATATGTTCCTTGTAGAAGGGTCAAACAAAGTTTTCACTTTGTGGGAATGCTGCAGATTCCTGATTTTTAACGATTTTTTCAATTCTGGTACTTGTCAGTCAGTGCAGCTTTCATATTGATTACTATGGAACTCAATGGGCATTCTAATGCTAATTCACATTTTTGACTTCTTCTCCAAAACCGTCATCCAGATTTACTTCAAGCTTGGTGACAATGTATCTTGGGTGGGTTTCTACCAATTTTGTTCAAATGTTCATGCTCCAGTGATTTTTGGATTTTTAATGAATTTTTTTGTTCTTTTTTTTTTTTGACAAATCTTAAAAAATTTTCTTCTCCGAAAATGCTTACCCAATTGCTTTGATATCACACAAGAAGACATCTAGGGACTCCTTGTTGTTAAATTGTTCACCAGGTGGTGCTGCAGTTTTTTTCTAATTTTTTATGAATTTTTGTGTGTTATAGCTATTTTCGACTTCTTCTCCAGAACCGTCACTCAGATTAAGTGTACACGTGGTGGATATGTACCTTATGGAAGGGCAAAAAAAAGTTGTTCACTATATGGGAATGCTGCGGATTCCTGATTTTTAATGATTTTTTCAATTCGGCTCCTTTAGGGGAAATGCACCTTTCCTATTGATTACCATGTAAGTCAATGGGCGTTCTAATGCTAATTTACATTTTCGACTTCTTCTCCAAAACCATCATCCCCATTTACTTCAAACTTGGTGGCAATGTACCTTGGGTGGGTGTCTACCAGGTTTGCTCCAATGGTCATGTTCCAATGAATTTGGATTTTTTTATGATTTTTTTTTCAAAAATCTCTACAAAAGTTTTAATAGGAAAGTTTAACATGGGAATTTCTTGTAATGGTCATAACTTTAATAATATTGACCAGATTTACTTCAAACTTGTTTGGGATGTGCCTTGGGTGGATCTCTATCAAGTGTGTACAAATGGTCACGCTCTATTGATTTTTGGATTTTTTATGAATTTTTTTGTTCTTTTTTGGGGCAAACCTTGAAAATTCTTCTCCTCTGAAACCGCTCACCCAATTGCTTTGATATCGTACGTAGACACTCCCGGGGACACCTAGTTCCCAATTTGTTCACCAGGTGGTGCTGCAATTTCTTTATGAATTTTTTGTATGGTTTTGCTTCTTTTCACTTGTTCTCAGAACCATCCCTCAGATTAAGCTGAAATGTGATGGATATGTTGTTGTGGAAGGGTCAAACAGTTATTTTCTAGGTGGCACTGCTTTGGATTCCTGATTTTTAAGGATTTTCAATTCGGACTGCAAGTGTGATGAATGTCAAGATCAGCTGAGGCACGGGCTGTTCACACAGCCCTCTTGTTGGATTTTTTATGAATTTTTTAGTTCTTTTGGGGGCAAACCTTAAAAACTCTTCTGCTCTGAAACTGTTCACCCAATTGCTTTGATATCGTACATAGACATTTCCAAGGACACCTAGTTCCCAATTTGTTCACCAGGTGGTACTGCAATTTTTTCCTAAATTTTTTAATGATTTTTTTGTATGGTTTTGCTATTTTTCACTTATTCTCAGAACCTCACTCAGATTAAGTTGAAATGTGATGGATATGTTCTTGTGGAAAGGTCAAACAAAGTTGTTTACTAGGTGGCACTGCTTTGGATTTCTGATTTTTAAGGATTTTTTCAATTCAGGTACTTATCGGTCCATGCAGCTTTCCCCTATTGATTACTGTGTAAGTCAATGGGCATTTTGATTATAATTCATGGGACAGTTGACACAAAATTTACTGTTTACTTGATAACTTGAGATCTGTTTTGAGTTAAGACCTTGATATTGCACATGTTAATGTGTCTGTATGAAGGTCATGCTTAGACAGTACATGAATGACCTTGACCTCATTTCTGGGGTCACAATGCAACATACAGGAATCTTTCTCTTCACTATAACTTGAGAACCACTTGAACTGGGACCTTGATGTTGCACATGTTAGTGTCCTTCTATAAAGGTCAGACCTACAGAGAACATGGGTGACCTTGATCCTATCCCAAGTTCACAGAGCTGCAAGTGTGATGAATATCTAGGTCAGCTGAGCATGGGCTGTTCACACAGCCCTCTTTTTTATGATTTCTTTTGTTCTTTTTGGGGGAAAATCTTAAAAATTCTTCTCTGAAACAGCTCACCCATTTCTTTGATATCACACCAGAACACCTTAAGGGACTACTTGCTGGAGTTTGCTGAGGGCAATCCTCCACTTTCAAGAGTTCCCTTTTCGTTTCCGTTTCACGCAGAGGCAGAACAGGAGCTTTTGAGCAAGGCCATGCAAAAGCTTGTGGACAAACAGGCTATCAGACCAGTGTACGATGTTGGGTCCCCAGGGTTTTACAGTCATCTCTTTTTGGTGTAGAAAATGGGTGGTAGGCACAAACCGTTGATTGACCTGTCATGTCTCAACACGAATCTTGTAATGCAGCAGGGTGATTGGGCAACCTCGATAGACCTGAAGGATGCACATTTTCACATTTCAGTGCCCCCCATGCTTGGAAGTTTCTGTGTTTCGTGGTGGATGGAAAAGTGTTTCATTTCCGTGCTCTCCCATTCGGGCTGGTGCCGTTGTCAACGAATATTTGGGCCCCCAAACGGATGGGCCCCCGGGCCCATCCATTCGCCGAACAGATGGGCCCCGGGCCCAAATATTCGGGCCCCCGGAGGCCCAAATGTTCTAGAATATTTGGGCCCCTTCCGAATATTTGGGCCCCCTTTCATATTTGATTTTTGTTACATGCATACTTCATGAGACATCTTAACTATTGTTGTAACATTGATGATGTTAATAGTGCAAAATAGCAAAATTGGTCATGTTACAGTAGACTAAAGGTAAAAGGTGCTGGTCACAGTGTTTTGTCAGCTCAGCATGAGAGTACATTCAGTGCAAAATGTAAAAACGTAGTCCTGAATCATGTGAATGGCATTATAATCGATGTGGAATTATGACCAGATGACTCGATCCTAAGTTTACTTTCTCATAGAAAATGTGAAATTTAACTTTAATGCAAGTATGTTCCGATCTGAGTATAACAGTTATAATTGGACCAGTAATTTACATGAATAGCTGAGCTAACCCAAACTACATGTACATGTACTTCTGTAAAATATCTATAAATGGCTTTTAATTTCCAGTTATGTAGATGGCGGCTGGGGGGGCGCAGGATTTTGATTCCCGAATATTTGGGCCACTTGACCCCTGAACAGTATCTAAGTGCCTTGAGGTGGCTAAAAATGGGAAAGGGGCCCTTTGATTCCAGACTATTGGGCCCCATTTGGTATCTAAATGCATTTAAGTGGATCTTGAATATTTTGGCCCCCTATTTGTATGCAAGTGCCTTGCAGTGGATATATGTGGGGAGGGGGCCCTCTGGTTCCAGAATATTTGAGCCCGCTATTTGTATGTGTCTTGAAGTAGATATAAATGGGAAGGGGGTCCTTTGGTTCCAGATTATTTGGGCCCCCTATTTGTAAGTAAATGCCTTGCAGTGGATATAAATGGGGAGGGGGCCCTTTGGTTCCAGAGTATTCGGCCCCCTATGTGTATCCATCTTGAAGTGGATATAAATTGTATACATGTAACAGCAGATTGGGGGGGGGATATTCTGAACAGGAAGCCCCCTGCCCCCTTTCTATTTATTATGCACATTACATATATATATATATATATATATATATATATTACATCTTTATATATCCACTTCAGGACACATACAAATGGGGGGGAGGCAAATATTCTGGAACCAAAGGGCCCCCTCCCTATTTATATCCCGTGCAAGGCATTTACTTACAAATAGGGGGGCCCAAATATTCTGGAACTAAAGGGCCCCCCTGCCCATTTATATCCACTGCAAGGCTTTTACTTACAAATAGGGGGCCCAAATATTCTGGAACTAAAGGGCCCCCCTGCCCATTTATATCCACTGCAAGGCTTTTACTTACAAATAGGGGGCCCAAATATTCTGGAACTAAAGGGCCCCCCTTCCCATTTATGTCCACTGCAAGGTATTTACTTACAAATAGGGGGCCCAAATATTCTGAAACCAAAGGGCCCCCTGCCCATTTATATTCACTGCAAGGCATTTACTTACAAATAGGGGGCCCAAATGTTCTGAAACCAAAGGGCCCCCTCCCCATTTATATCCACTGCAAGGCTTTTACTTACAAATAGGGGGCCCAAATATTCTGAAACCAAAGGGCCCCCTGCCCATTTATATTCACTGCAAGGCATTTACTTACAAATAGGGGGCCCAAATGTTCTGAAAGCAAAGGACCCCCTGCCCATTTATATCCACTGCAAGGCTTTTACTTACAAATAGGGGGCCCAAATATTCTGGAACTAAAGGCCCCCCTGCCCATTTATATCCACTGCAAGGCTCTTACTTACAAATAGGGGGGCCCAAATATTCTGGAACTAAAGGGCCCCCCTGCCCATTTATATTCACTGCAAGGCTTTTACTTACAAATAGGGGGCCCAAATATTCTGGAACAACAGGGCCCTCTCCCATTTGTTTATCATCTGTTTGCACTTGCATGACCCAAATACTTCAAATCTCCAGAAATTCAGATAACAAGGAATCAGGGGGAAATGGAGACACCTGAATCTATACATGTGGGGTAGATTTGTGCTAAAATATGTGTTGCACAAATATATATATATATATATATATATATATATATATATATATATATATATATATATATATATATATATAACACTTGGTATATACTTGGAGGATTTTGAGATAATTCCTACAAGGTATATGCACCCACATTACATGTAAAATACACCAATATATACATGTATATATAGTGGCAAACATTAAGCCTTGCAAATTTATTCAATTGTTTGATTAACTTTACAAAATAATAACAAATTCTTTCAAAAATATTTCTTTTAGAGTTTGCAAATATCAATATCATACAGGATGTATATATAGAGTGTATTTGGCCAAAACTAAGTTATTCCACTTTCTATTAGGGCGGGGGGGGGGGGGGGGGGGCAAATGTTCGTAGTGGGGCCCAAACATTTGGCAAATAAATGGGCCCCTGGGGGCCCAGGGGGGGGGGCCCAAATATTCTCTGACACCGGCACCACTCTTCTTTCACTCGGGTCATGAGCCATGTAGCAGCTGTTGTGCACTGGCAAGGGATACGGTTGCACATTTTTCTGAACGATTGACTCCTGCGGTCTCAGGACCACAGCCTCAATTTTTGACGGTTCCTTTCATCTGGCACCCATCAGAGGACAGGTGGATGTGGCTTGTCTTCCTCTTGAACAGGTTCAGGAGGGCATTAGCCCCTTTGGCGCATCAGTGGATGCGTCTGATAAGGATCCTAACATCCTTAGACTCTCAGGTTCCACTCAGCCTGCCCAACTCAGTTTTCAGGATTGGTGGGATCGACAGAGCATGCTTTTGTCCCAGCATGTCTCAATTCAGCCATATGATCAGCTGATTCTGAGTTGGTGGTTTCTCACGCAAACATGATGCCAGGGCAGTCCTGGTGCCATTGAATGCCAAGGTGACACTGTTTACTGAAGCTCACCCTTCATTTAGACCCTGTGACCGCCTGAGGCGATTGGCCACCTCTATGGAGGTGGCTTGCCAGCAATTGGTCAGAACTGGAGGCGATTCATCGTGCCCTCCGGATCAAATCACAGGTGGAGAAGAAGCACATCCTGGTGCAACAACCATACAGCGGTTGCGTCAACAAGCAGGGAGGTACCAGGTCAAAGGCTGTTCTCCCTGGCCAAGTTAATCTTGCTTTGGTGCTGTCAGTACGGTGTCAGGATCCAGTGTTTGCACATTTTGGGTTGCCTGAATGTCAGAGTGGACCTGCTCTTGTGCTGATCGCAGCTGATTCAGTGGTCTCTGAATCCCAGGGTGGTGGAAGCAGTCTGGGCCCTTTGGGGCTGAGTGCACATTGATCTCTTCGCCACCATGCAGGGACAATCGCAAGTTTGACACCTTTGTATCCCCATTTCCTTACGAATTGGCGTGGGCCACAAACACCATGTCAATTTCATGGCAGGGGATGTGGGCATATGCCTTTCCGCCAGCCTCGCTCTTGCTGAGAGTGTTGCGCAAGATACAGGAGGAGCAGTGCAAAGTCCTTCTTGTGGGCCCCTGCTGGCCCAAGAGGGAATTATTGTAATTTGTTTCTCTCAGTTTGGGTACTTACATGTATAGGTGATGCATACGTACCTATATATATTAATGCAAGTGAATGGGGATTACTTGGTAGTTCATATTTTTGTGTTTTTCAAGAAGCTAAAATCACTTCAAAAACTTGGTGCAGATGTACCTCGGGTAGGTCTCTAATGACTTTGTTCTACTGCTTCTGTTCCAGTGGTTTATACTTTTTAGCTTTACTAACCAAAGGTCACAGAGATTATGCGACTGCTCATGTCAGTCCATCCATCCGTCATGTTTTTCTACATAAGTGTAACATACAAGAGACGTCCGTCTGTAGAACTTCAATTGTAAAGCCAGGGTCTTGTAGAAGTCTTCTCCTTGCATTTGGTATTCTATAACAGTGATTCAATCACTTAACTTATTGATTGCATAATGTTCCAGATTCATAAATGTCACAATAGTGATATAGGCCTACTTTCTTCCTTTGCTGAAAACTCAGCTGACAAACTGATCAGGAGAACCAAAAACTGAAAGACCCATCAATTCTCTTTTTATTTTTGGCAGCAGTGATAAAATTTTAATTTTGAGTGGTTAGGCCTATAAATTTTGGTAAAACTATAGTCTGTATTTAATAAAGAATATTTCAAAGGTGGAAAGAATCAGTTTAAAGCCACCATTTGCCTTTTATGGGTGACTGCCTGTCTCAAGTCAGGAGTGACATTTGTTTCTTCACATTGGTATTGGAAAATGAATGTTGATGCTTTGGTAACTCTAGAATCTCTTCGCTGTCATTGTTGGGTTTCAAATTTATGAATATGGGTCATGTTTTTCTACATGAGTGTAACATACTAGAGACGTCTGTCCGTAAACTTTTGCTCGTTAGTGTGATACCACCCACAGTTTTCAAGTTAGCCCAATATAACTTTCAGGACTTATAGGATGTATAAAAATCTAGGCAGAGTTCAATATTGGTGGCACCACCTACATTATTATGTAATATAGGGGTCAAAATGTGAAAATCTTGTGAACACTCTTGCATCTTTAATTTTTTTTGGGGGGGGGTCTTCACCAAATTTGGTGGGATTGTGAGGGAGGTCAAAGTCTTAAGTTGCTTATTATACTAGTGGCACCACCTATAATTTGACAGGAATTACGCGCCAAAATACATTTTAAGGTAGAATGTTATGTAATATCAGTGACCTTGACCTATTTTTGTGAGGTCAGCATGCCTGTAAAGGTGAAAAGGTGATTTTGTAATGGCTTGGTGTAGCTTGGACATCAATGGCAAAGAGAATTGAGGTTCCAGATCAAAATTGCACTTGATTACATAATACATAAAAAAGTGTACTTGGTGACCTACTTTTTGGGTTACCTGGTCACTGTAAACCCAGTAATTATGGAGTTTGGCGCGCGTCCAAGTTTATTGTTTTTAGCTCTGCTGACCAAAGGTCCCAGAGCTCATGGGACCGCTTATGTCTGTCCGTCCGTACTCTATAACAGTGATTTAATCACTTAACTTATTAATTAGATAATGTTCCAGATTCATAGATATCACAAAAACGATGTGGGCCTACTTTCTACTTTTGTTATATACTCAGCTGACAAACTAGTCAGAAGAACCAAAATAGTTATAGGCCTATCAATTCTCCTTTTATTTTTTGCAGAAGTATTAAAATTTAGATTTTGAGTGGTTGGGCCTATACATATTGGAAACACTGTAGTCTCTTTAATGAAGAATATTTCAAAGGTTGAGAGGACTGGTTTAAAACCACCAGTTGCCTTTTGTGGGTTACTGCCTGTCTCAAGTCAGGAGTGAAATTTGTTTCTTCACATTGGCATTGGAAGATGAGTGTTGATGCTTTGGTAACTCTGGAATCTCTTTGCTGTCATTGTTGGATTTGATATTTATGAATATGGGTCATGTTTTTTTACATAAGTGTATCATACTAGCGACGTCCGTCTGTAAACTTTTGTCCGTTAGCGCGATACCGTCCACAGTTTTCAAGTTGTCCCAATATAACTTTCAGGACTTATAGGATGTATGAAAATCTAGGCAGAGTTCAATATTGGTGACGCCACCTACATTATTATGTAATATAGGGGTCAGAATGTGAAAATCTTGTGAACACTAGCATCTTTAATTTTTGGGGGATCTTCACCAAATTTGGTGGGATTGTGGGGGAGGTCAAAGTCTAAGTTGGTAGTGATATTAGGGGGGGCCCCTGTAATCTGATGGAAATTATGAGCCAAAATGTGTTTTAAGATATAAAATTCCATATATTGAAAAGTAATTGGATTAGACTTGCCAAATGTATATGATACATAGACAATGTCCAAAGCTAGAATTGTATATAATATCAGTGACCTTGACTTGTTTTTGTGAGGTCACCATGCCTGTAAAGTTGAAAGACGTGATTTTGTAATGGCAAGGTGTAACTTGGACATCAATGGCAAAATTTGGACAGCAACAGGCCTATGGGCCTCTTGTATTACATTATGTGGGTGACCTTGATCTTCTGTCCCAAGGTCACTGAGGACATAAAGTTAAGGACTCACTCATTGTTGTCTTGGCACATGCAGCAAAATCCATCACAGGAATTGCACAAATAAACTATGATTACATGTGGAGGAAGTGTCATCTGGTGGACAAACAAGACATTAAAATCATGTAAACTTTGCATGTTCAGAAGCCACTTGAGGACTCACAAATTTGAAATGAACAGGTGCAATATGGCCATAGTGCCAGCAGAGCATTTTGCCCATGGGCCTCTTGTTGTCAATAACTTGAAAAGTTATTACCCGATTTGAACAAACAGACTATATATGGAAAGCTGGATGTGGGGCACATATTTTGAACATAACAAATTTTCAATCAGAGTTGAAGATCAAGGTCAAATGGCCGGTTTGAATATAAGGCTTGTCTCATGACTGCTCTGCACCCCACAATTCTTGAGATAGGACCATATAATGTTTAGGAGTTATAAAATGTAAAAAAATCGTTGTCAACATCAATGTTTGTGGTGCCACCTGTAGTATTATGTAATATACAGGTCAAAATGTAAAAATCTTGTGACTGCAGTACTGTCTACAGTTTTTATGTTACCCCAATATTACTTTCAGGTTTGATAGGGGGTAAAAAAATCTAGGACCTTTTCGATATTGGTGACGCTACCTACAATTTTATGCAATAGAGGGGTCAAAATATGAACCATCTTGTGAACACTCTAGCATGTTTAATGTTTCGCAGATCTTCACCAAATTTGGTGGGATTGTGGGGAGGTCAAAGTCTAAGTTGCTAATGATACTAGTGGCGCCACCTATAATTTGATGGAAATAATGAGCCAAAGTGTGTTCTAACATATATAAAATTCCATATATTGAAAAGTAATTTGATTGGACTTGCCAAATTTATAGAATATATAGACCATGTCCAAAGCTAGAATTGTATGTAATATCAGTGACCTTGATTTATTTTTGTGAGGTCACCATACCTGTAAAGTTGAAAGAGGTGATTTTGTAATGGCAGGGTGTAGCTTGGACTTCAATGGCAGTGTCAGTCAGCACAGCACCAGCCTATGGGCCTCTTGTATTACATAAACTGGGTGTCCTTGATCTTCTGTCCCAAGGTCACTGAGGACATAAAGTTAAGGACTCACTCATTGTTGTCTTGGCACATGCAATAATATTCATCACAGGAGTTGCACAAAGAAGCTATGATTACATATGTAGCAAAGTGCCATCTGGTGGACACTTTTTACATTAAATGTACAAGTCAATGTCAGCACAGCACCAGCCTTATAATGAGCCTCTTGTATTACATAAACTGGATGTCCTTGATCTTCTGTCCCAAGGTCACTGAGGACATAAAGTTAAGAACTCGTTCATTGTTGTCTTAGCACATGCAACAATATTCATCACAGGAATTGCACAAATAAGCTATGATTACATATGGCGCAAGGTGCCATCTGGTGGACACTTTTTACATTAAATGTACGTAAGCTTTATACGCTCAGAAGCCACTTGAGGACTCACAACTTTGAAATGAACAGGTGCAATATAGCCATGATGCCAGCCGAGCGTTAGGCCCACGGGCTTCATGTTAGTGAGTTTTGTTCAATGTTTGAGCAAAATGTCTTTCTCTAAATCCAAACGAAGCAATTTCATTTATATTGCATGGTGACGCATCTGGGATGTAGGGCAAGATTTAGAGAGTACACAGGCTACTTTGATGAAATTCCAAAAGTTAGAGATATTGCAAATGAAAATGTTCCTCGGTAGTGGCAAAATGTTTCTTGTATCATCAGCATGGAACTGCTAATAATATTGAAAAACTCAGTGGTCATGTATTCTTTACTTTAGTTTGGGAGCAGTCCTGCCAGTTGGTGAACTGAGGTGCAGGGGGAAAGGAGGTAAAATCTGAAAAATGGTATGTCTAGGAGGACTCCTGTTCAAAATTTTTCAAGTTTGGACATAGTTTTTAAGGGTTCACCCCATGTGGGGACCCTTTCTGTTTTTGGGTTGTCCGTCCCTCTGTCCGGAAGTGCACATTCTCGTTACCGCGATATCTGCAGAATGCCTGCATGTACTAAACTGGTTGACACTGGAAGAAAGGAAGAAATACAGCACACTGATTCTTATGTATAAAGCCCTGAATGAAATGACACCCACATACCTGAAGGAAATGTTTGTTTATGTGAAGGATAAGCATACTATTCATTCAAGGTCAGCTGTGTGTAATAATTTATATGTGGTGAAACCTAGAACAAAACTAATGGAAAGTGCCTTCAGTTACTTAGGAGCAGTTTAATGGAATGACATGCCAACACTAATGAGAGAATCTCCATGCATTTCTGTATTTAAGAAAAGATGTATGTCTTACCTTATTTCACAGAGGAAGAGCTCAGAATGACTTGATAGTTGACTTCACAACATTTACATGTATGTAATGATTGCCTATTGATGTGACCTGGATTATTGCATAGTTATAGTTAGTTACCTAATTTTGTCTTGTTCTAAACTTTCTCATGTCTGTACCTTGATCTGTACTTCTATGAGGGCCTCATGGAAGATTAGTGATGATTCACTAACTGAGTAACCCTCTTGAAATAAATGAGCTTAGACAAGGCAAAAGGCCGTTAAGTCTAGAGGCTGATGTCCGACCGGTTTCGTTGATTTATTCAACTCGTCAGGGACGGTTAGGAAGACTGCCTGCGCCCTTTTATACCTATTTGGAGTTACGCTTGTTGTTACGTGCGCACGTGTATTGTGTTTACGTTTTAAGCGTGATTGGCCATAATTGACTGATTATGTCATCATGATCATCTTCAAATCAGTCTTATGTCTGATTTAAAAATCAGTATCTCCCAAATAAGGAAATCCTCTTGAAATAAAGTTTTATATATATATATGTATTTTGTTCAAATTTGACAATATGCTTACCTTACTTGGCAAGATGAACTGATTAGATTTTGGTGTCACTATAACTTAATTTGAGCAAATGGCAGCCTAATTACATGCTCGTTAGGGCTTGTTACCACAATATTTTCAGAATGCTCCAAAGTAATTTGCTCAAATTGGGCAGCATGCTCACCTAGCATGCCAAGATAAACTGATTAGATTTTGGTGTCACCATGACCTAATTTGAGCAAATAGTGGACCCTTCAGTCAATGCTTGCATTGAAGGTATGTCAAGTTTTCAGGGTTAGGGGTTGCTGGATTATTGTGGTTTCTTGACTTTATTTGCATATTACCACCAACAGAAACTTTTTACACTTTACTTGTGAACTTTAATATACAAATGTACATCATGAGTATTTACCGCCATGATTATCGTGGACAGGGTATATGGCTAGCGTCAGCAGCTACTTGTTATTCCAACACGGAGAGAATAGATACAGCAAATGTTTTACGGGGATCTGCCATAGGATAGACCATAGCCCTACGAAGAACTGGCTGTCTCTTATCATTTGAATTGTCATAAATTATTTTTTGAACTGACTGCTTTTGAGGTCAGCTCCAAGTAGATGCCTCAATGATATTTTAGATCCCATTTGACAGAATAACTGATGCATTGCTATGCTTTTTATATATGGTGGTCATCTCTTTTGTTGCCAAGTTATGACTGAGCTGTTATGTGGATTTTCGGCTAAAATACCTGCAGTTTAATTAAAATCCTGTTGCAGTTTGATATTATACTAATGGAAAAATTGTGGGCTGCTAAGAGAAACACTTTTAGAGTGATGTCTTTTCCTTTGTTTGATCTTCTATGCATGTGTTTTGTATATTGTAGGATATGCAACAAAACTTGTTGAAAGACCTGTGGCATGTAATCATCATACATGTGCTGATGTATGCTGGAGGCCTGCAACAGGCAAACCTCAATCTGGAACTGGAACACCTTATGGTGTTGGTAAGAATGTGAAGGAAGAAGTGATTTCATGTGTTCCATACATGTATGCTTCACACACACACACACACACACACACACACACACAACACACACACACACACACACACACACACACACACACACACACACACACACACACACACACACACACAATGGCATAGTTATCCAGCTGTTGGTCTCTTTTGTGTGTGGTGATGTTCGTGTTGATAGTCTTATCAAGATCTGGTTGGTTTAAGGGTTTGACATCCACTATCCCATTTTGCACATCGAAATGGCTGCATCTTGGCTATTTGCTAGCACACCAGCAGTCCATTACATCGAATGAATAACCCACTGCTACTGTAATGGGCAGCAAGCAACCCGCTACCTCATTTGCATGATAAAATGACTTCTCATGGCCCTAATAGTAATGTGACCATTACGTGTCAATATCATAGTGGAAAATCAGTCTAAAACTGTCCAAATCTTGACAAGTCTATCAACATGAACATCACCAGACACAACAGCAAGACTTGGAACAAGCATCAAGCAATACATTATTCATTGAACATCTAAAGAGATAAGATGTAATAGTGACAATGTAGGAATAATGGCTGTCATGAAAAATAGAAGTGGGCCACAATGTTTCAACAATGAAAATCCATGTAAACAAGAACTATCCATGATCAAGAACCATCAGTTAGCAAACAAGCCACATTAAAGTGCAGAAGTTCAAGGTAGACATACCAACTACATTATGATATTTTTATATATCAGTCAATGGATATGAAATGAAGTATGAATGAAAACATCTCTCTCCTGCTTGAGACAGGTACTGACAAAAGTTAGGAGTAGGCCTAGTTTAAATCGATTTGCTGCTAGCAACTCTCAACTTAGAGAAATATTTTGCCCCCATACACACATTGTATAAAATGTCAGTTACAATTGTTAGGGTTACATATTTATTGCATAATTTATATAACATCTCAAATCCACTGGATATCTATGTAACAAATTTTCATTTTTACCCAACAACTTCAGAAACAATTTATTTCATTTCATTTCTGAATATCCCTGTTTAACAAGTTTTGTAAAAGCAGTAAATGACTGGAGTCAAAGCTGTCAAAATTAGTGCATACTCTAGCAAAGGCTATTAATCTGGACACAGAAACACCATAAGCAGACACGAGTAAAATACGATGGCGCCTTACTTCAGCTACTTGGAAGCCAGCTCTGGTGCACGTCATGCGATGTTTCTCATGTTCATTTGGGGGTTATTTACTATGTTACATTCAAAATCATTACGTTGGTCATATTATTTCAACTTCAATTCGCTATTATCATTATACATCATTATATCTTAAAATATGAATACCATTTAAGGAAAACTGAAGATATGCTGTGGGGGGGGGGGGGGGATACCACCCCATTGGTTTAACATGGGCTGCTCTAAATATGCCTTTATATGGAAAATACATGAATTATGTAACATCAACAGGATAGCTTAGGGTATGCCTGAGCATTCGAACACACAATAAATGTCCAGAAAACAAGGCAAACGCCAGAGAGGTGCAAAAAGTGTGTCTATCATTGGGGTGCATATGGGCTTTATAAGGGGGCCATGGCACTGCTGGGATCAATGTGAATCCACAATGCCACTGCGTACAGGTCACTCACAACTGTCTGAATTTTACAATGGCAGAATCGTTGGCATGTTGGAGGCTCTTCTTTCCCGGGATAATGGGCATAGTTACCAACATGAAGAAGGAAAAAAGAGGTAGAGGTGATGCTGGATGCGCCAAAGGTGTGTCTTCTGCTAGGGGGGGGTTGGGGGGCATGCCCCCCCCTCCGGAAAAATTTGAAAATCTAGATGCTTTGTGGTGCATTTTGGGGCGTGGGGGGGGGGGGGTATTGGACCACTTTCACGATATGAAATTAGCACTATAGTTACCAGCCAAATGATGATAAAGTATCCTGGTTCGCCAGTGCAAATTGCTAAATGACCTCCACACTTAAGAGCATCCAAGATTTTTTTTTCTTCAGGAACCTGTGTCAAAAGTAAGTTGGCTTTTAATTCTCTCAAAAAGTCAACATGACAAGTGACCAAAAATACTAATTACAAGAACTGACTTTTATTTACATTGGGGTCTTTGATGATGTTGTAACTTACCACTACTAAATGAGTAGATAAGACAAAACAAATGACTTGAACCTGAACTTTATTGCAGACTTCCATAGCACTGTGTATCCTTCTTGACCGGTATAACATATTTGCAACTTGACAGCACCTTTGCATTATAATACACATAGGACTACATGGAGATTATGTAATTATAATTCTTAAATGAATAGCTTAAAAATGAATGAGCATAACAGTGTATATGTATTGTGAGAAGAGCAAATACCAAGGCTTTGGATCAACATATGTGCACTGATTGTTCTTTTAAAGAGGCAAGCCTACACTTGGTATGCAGGGATGTTCCACTTGAATACTCAAGACATGTCCCATATTACAGTACTGTTTCAAGAGTTTTCTCTTTGGAATATGGCAGTACTTGTATCAACATGACTCTTCTGGATTACCAAAATGATGCCAAAAAATCATTTAATGGTATGCCATTTTGTAACAGCACTGTTTGAAGAGTGGTCTTCCTGCACTGTTCATATGTAAAATATCTTTGAGAATGTAAATAAAAATGATAAATGGCTGGACAAAAAGCAGCACATCTCAATGAATTTCCCTAAGATACTGCATAACACAAACTATCACAACTCAATACCTACGCAACTTAACAAAATAATACTAGTAATGGCATATAACATGTACTATGTTAAGTATTTTGGCCTCTGAGATTTTCTATATACCTTGCAGTATCATTAAATCATATGTGGAATAAATTTTTTTGTTCATGCAAACAGAACAAATAAAAATATATTTAAAATGTCACATTGCACTTGCTCTTTCCTACAATGGTGTTTTGTCCTGGCAGGGTATTTGCAATGCAATTGTATCACACTTTTAACAACTCAAAACTATCAATGCCTGTGGTTCTTAACTATTATTTTGAGAGAAGATTATTAAATATTAATCTAGATCCCGTTTAAATTTGAATATGCTACACTAACATGCACCAAGTATGACATTGCCAAATAGCAAATGTCGTTGAAAATTCTGTTTAGTTAGGCCGCCTAAAATTAATTATATGGTTCTCAGGCAGAGTTTTTTTTCTTTTTTCAATTTTATTTCACTTGTCCATTATTCTACACAAAAACAGAGAAAAACACTAAGAAAAAAGGCTACTTTTCAACAAAAATCAAGAGGGCGTCTTGTGCCACTGTATTGATGATGTGGGTGGCTTTAGTACAGCCACATGCAAAGCTACGAGCTATTTGACTGTCTGTAAATATTTTGGGTGCCAATTTCGTAAAGTGGTCCCCAACTAATATAGGCAGATTGTGCTCAAGCACAAAACCTTGCAGCTTCACCTCTGCCTTGATTACAGTGTTTGCATGTCAGTCTGCAGGAAACAATATTACTTACAACAACAAAGATGTAATATTTATGTACCATATATAGACAGCTGACAATAGGTCAACTTTTACTACATACAATGTATTATAAAATATCCATTCACGAATTGTAATGATAAAGTTAAAGAGAACATGTACAGCGCCACCCCAGTGGAAATAATGGAACTATGAATGTGCAAGCTTCCCATTATAACCCAGACATGATTTTACAAGAATATGTCAGTGTGACCCAGATACTTGAGCTAGTGACCTACTTTTGGTTCATGACACACCCGTATGTCCAGATGCATCTGTGTGTAAAGTTTGCTTAATCAAAGCTGAAGGACAATTGAATTATAACTTGGACACAAAAAACGGACACATGGAAACAGCAATTACTATATGCCCTTCCTCTAGTAGGAGGAGGGCATAATTAAGTAAACAAACTCCCCACATGCATCCTCATAACAAGTGCATAATGTTGGACAAAGGGGTGGCATCTTTTTATTTCCAGCAGTATTTTTATAACAGCTTTCTTCAGTGTCTTAGTAGCACAAAGAAAAGATGTGGACTTAGTCTTAAGATAAGTGTGAACTCAAGGGTAGGGTAACTGGAACAATATGCAGTTGCTTTTATGGCTGTTGTAGATCCCTGTCATATGTGCCACAAAAATTCAAAAATGCTGAGTTCTACAACATGCCCTGAAGTAATATCTGTTTTTGTTTTTTGTTTTTTTTTTTCAGATCCTGGCTGGAAGTACGGGTGTGTAGCTGCGGTAGTAGCTTTTGGTTTGCTGCTGTCTGCAGTAATTGCACATGTAGTGTGGACAAGTTGGAAAAATGGCTATGCTCTAGTAGTTAAGCAGCTGCTGCCAATCAGCTGAAAGCTGTCACTCAGCTGAGCTTATGTTATGACTTGCCATCCATCATCTGTCTGTCCCACCGTTGTATGTCCGTGAATTTGTTTCTTCACATTGGCATCGGAAGATGAATGTTGAAGCTTTGGTAACTCTGGAATCTCTTTGTGGTCATTGTTGGGTTTGAAATTATGAATATGGGTCATGTTTTTCTACGTAAGTGTATCATACTAGAGACATCGGTCATCCACTATTCACATAAATTTTCGACTTCTTCCCCAAAACCATCAACCAGATTTATTTCAAACTTTGTGGGGTAACGTGGAAGGGTCTCTACCAAGTTTGTTCAAATAGTCACACTCCAGTGATTTTTGGATTTTTTATGAATTTTGTTGTTTTTTTTCGGAGCAAATCTTTAAAAAAATCTTCTTCTCCAAAATTGCTCACCCAATTGCTTTGATATGGCATAGGGTCACTCCCAAGGACTCCCAGTTCTGAATTTGTTCACCAGGTGATCTGCGATTTTTAGATCTGCTGATCAAAGGTCACGGAGCTTATGGGACTGCTCATGTCATGGGGTCATCTCATGAATGCTCTGCACCCCACAATTCCTCAGATAGGCCCATGTAACGTTTAGAAGTTATAAAGTGCATAAAAATCTTTGTCGTCATGAATGTTGGTGGTGCCATGTGTAGTATTGTATAATGTACAGGTCAAAATGTGAAAATCTTGTGACCACAGCACTGTCCACCATTTTCAAGTTAGCCCAATATAACTTTAAGGACTTATAGCGGGTATAAAAATCTGGGTTCTTTTCGATATTGGTGGTGCCACCTACAATATTATGGAATATAGGGGTCAAATTATGAAAATCTTGTGAACACTCTAGCATCTTTAATTTATTTCAGATCTTCACCAAATTTGGTGGGATTGTGGGGGATGTCAAAGTCTTTAGTTGGTAATGATACTAGTGGCGTCACCAATAATTTGATGGAAATAATGAGCCAAAACATGTTTTAAGATCTAAAATTCCATGTCTCGAAAAGTAATTGGATTAGACTCGTCAAGTTTATAGGATATATAGACAATGTGCAAAAGCAGAGTAATATATAAATCAGTGACTTTGATCTTTTTTTGTGAGGTCACCATACCTGTAAAGTTGAAAGAGGTGATTTTGTAATGGCAGGGTGTAGCTTGGACTTCAATGGCAATGTCAGGACAGCACCAGGCAGGCCTATGGGCCATTTGTATTACATAACCTGGGTGTCCTTGATCTTCTGACCCAAGGTCATCGAGGACATAAAGTTAAGGACTGGTTCATTGTTGTCTTGGCACATGCAACGATATTCATCCCAGGAGTTGCACAAATATGGTATGATTACATGTGGAGCAAACTGCCATCTGGTGGACAAGTTTTATATTAAATATACAAAAGTTTTATATGTTCAGAAGCCACTTGAGGATACACAGCTTTGAAATGAACAGGTGCATTATAGCCACAATGCCAGCAGAGCAATTGGCACATGGGCCTCTTGTTTTCTAATTTTCAGCTCTGCTGACCAAACGTCGCAGTGCTTATGCCACCACTCATGTCTGTCTGTCTGTCTGTCAGTCCGTCCGTTCGTAGGTAAACTTTTGCTCGTTAGCTCGATACCGTCCACAATTTTCAAGTTAGCCCAATATAACTTTCAGGACTTATAGGATGTATGAAAATCTAGGCCCCTTTTGATATTGGTGGCGCCACCTACTTTAAATGTAATATAATGGTCAAAAATATGAAAATGTTATGAACACTCTAGCATTTTTAATTTTTGGCGGATCTTCACCAAATTTGGTGGGATTGTGGGGGAGGTCAAAGTCTAGGTTGCTAAGGATACTAGTGGTGCCACCTATAGCTTGACAGAAATTATGAGCCAAAATATGTTTTCAGATGTAAAATCCCATATTTGGAAATTGGATTAGACTTGCCAAATTTATATGATATACCGACCATGACCAAAGGTAGAATGTTATGTAATATCAGTGACCTTGACTTATTTTTGTGAGGTCATCATGCCTGTAAAGTTGAAAAGGTGATTTTGTAATGGCCAGCTGTAGCTTGGACATCAATAGCAAAGAGAATTGAGCCTCCAAATCAAAATTGCACTTGATTACATAATACATAAAACTGTACTTGGTGACCTGCTTTTTGGGTCATTGTGACCCATTAATAATGGAGTTTTGCAGTTGTCCAAGTTCATTGTTTGTCATCAATAACTTTAAAAGTTATTACCCTATCTGAACAAACAGACCATATATTGAAAGCTGGATGTTGGGCGCATATTTTGAATATAACAATTTTTTAATCCAATTTGAAGGTCAAGGTCAAATGGCCAGTTTAAATATTGGGGTTGTCTCTCATGAATGCTCCACACCCAACAATTCTTGAGATAGGCCAATGTAACATTTAGGAGCTATAAAGTGTGTAAAAATCTTTGTCGGCATGAATGATGGTGGCGCCACCTAAAGAATTATGTAATATACAGGTCAAAATGTGAAAAATCTTGTAACCACAGTACTGTCCACAGTTTTCAAGATTTAAAATATATACAGAACCGTCACTGCGATTAAGCTGAAACTTGGTTGATGTGTTCCTTGTGGAAGGGTCAAACAAAGTTATTCACTACGTGGCACTGCTGCGGATGCCTGATTTTTAACAATTTTTTTCAATTTGGTGCTTATCGGTCAATGCAGCTTTCCTATTGATTACTATGCAAGTCAATGGGCAATGTAATGATAATTTGCATTTTCAACTTCTTCTCCAAATCTGTCATTCAGATTGACTTTAAACTTGGTGGCAATGTACCTTGAATGGGTTTTCACCAGTTTTGTTCAAATAGTCACGCTCTATTGATTTTTGGATTTTTATTTATATTTTATTGTTTGTTCATTTTTGGGGCAAATCTTAAACAATCTTCTTCTCCACAACTGCTCACCCAAATGCTTCGATATTACATAAGAATGCTCCTAGAGACTCTTAGTTCTTCATTTTTATGCCCCCCCCCCTTTGAAGAAGGCGGGGTATGGTGCTTTGCACATGTCGGTCGGTCTGTCGGTTGGTCTGTCGGTCTGTTGGTTGGTTGGTCGGTCAGTCGGACGGTAGACTGTGGTTTCCGCACAATAACTCAAGAAGTTTTTGAGCTAGGACTGTACAGGTGTATCATTCTAGTCAAAAGCTAGGCAAAGTTTGAAGATGGGTGACCTTGACCTAATTTCCAATGTCACAGTGGTACCCGAGTTAACTTTGGTTTTCACACAATAACTGAAGAGGTTTTTAAGCTAGGACTTTTATATTTCACAGGATTATAGTTCATATTTGGGGCTAGACGATGTTTGAAGATGGATGACCTTGACCTCATTTTAAAGGTCACAGAGCCACTTTACTGATTATGGTTTCATACTTTCTGCATGATAACTTATACCTTGGAGCTAGGACTTTTATATTGCTCAGCTTTGTGGTTCTCTGTAAGGGCCAGGTTGAGTTTGAAGATGGGTGACCTTGACCCAGTTTTCAGGGTCACAGAGAGATTGTAGAATTTCTGTGGTTTCTGCACAATAACTCAAGAAGGTTTCAAGTTAAGACTGGGATACTTTACAGGTCTATAGTTCTTGCTAAGGGCTAGAAGAAGTTTAAAGTTTGGTGACCTTAATTTAATTTCCATGGTCACATATTGGTACCTGAGTTAACTTTGGTGTCCATATGATAACTGAAGAGGTTTTTAAACTAGGACTTTTATATTGCACTGGATAATTGTCCGTATTCAGGGCTAGGTCAAATTTGAAGATGGGTGACTTTGACCTAATTTCAAAGGTCACAGAGCCACTTGGTTGAATACTGTTTCTGCATGATAACTTGCATTTTAGAGGTAGCACTTTTATATTGCACAGCTTTATGGTTCTGTATAATGGCCAATTTGAGTTTGGAGATGGGTGACCTTGACCCAGTTTTGAGGGTCACCCACAACACAGTAGACTTCCTGTGGTTTTTGCACAATAACTGAAGAAGTTTTTGAGCAAGGACTTGGATACTGCACCGCTATATAGTCCTTGTTAAGGGCTAAAAGAAATGTTAACTTTGGTGCCTTGATCTAAATTCCAAGGTCACATATTCACCAGATTTAACTTTGGTTTCTGCATGATAACTGAAGGGCTTTTTGAGCTAGGACTTTTCTAGTGTACAAGATTATAGTCCATATTCAGGGCTAGTCGAAGATGGGTGACCTTGACCAAATTACAAACGTCACAGAGCCACTTTACTTAATATGGTTTTATGATTTCCGCATGATAACTTGTACTTTAGAGCTATGACTTTTATATTGCACAGCTTCATGGTTCCCTATAAAGACTCAGTTGAGAATGAAGATGGGTGACCTTGATACAGTTTTCAGGGTGACACTAACAGACAGACAGTACATTTCCTGTAGTTTTGGCATAATAACTCAAGAAGTTTTTGGGCAAGGACTTGAATACTGCACTGGTATGAAAGGTCATACAGCCACTTTGCTGAATATGGTTTCTAAATGATGACTAATTTTTCAGCTATAACTTTTATATTGTCCAGGTTTTTAGTCGTTTTTTAAGGGCTAGGTTAAAGTTTAAAGATATGTGACATTGATGTATGATCAACCTTCACTAATTTTGCAAGGTCACGAGTGCCCCATCTACCACTATCAATAGGGTACGAAGGGCAAGGGTAATGAGGGCGGGGGGCATCTATGTTTTACAAACATATCTTGTTTCAGCAGGTGTTGCTGCAATTTTTTTCAATTTTTTAGCTCAGCTGACTTGTCAGTCAGCTGAGCTTATCTTATGGTCCTCCGTCCGTCGTCCGTCGTCCGTCAACAATTTACATTTTCGACTTCTTCTCCGAAACCGTCAGCCAGATCCACTTCAAACTTGGTGGGGATGTGCCTTGGGTGGGTCTCTACCAAGTTTGGTCAAATGGTCACGGTCCATTGATTTTTGGATTTTTAATGAATTTTTTGGTTCTTTTTTGGGCAAATCTTAAAAAATCTTCTTCTCTGAAACCGCTCACCCAATTACTTTGATATCACACAGAAACACTCCCTGGGACACCTAATTCTTAATTTGTTCACCAGGTGGCGCTGCAATTTTTTTCTATTTTTTTATGAATTTTTGTGTGTTCTAGCTATTTTCGACTTCTTCTCCAGAACCGTCTCTCAGATTAAGCTGAAACATGGTGGATATGTTCCTTGTAGAAGGGTCAAACAAAGTTGTTCACTATGTGAGAATGCTGCAGATTCCTGATTTTTAACGATTTTTTCCATTCGGGTACTTATCGGTCAATGCAGCTTTCCTATTGATTACTATGGAAGTCAGTGAGCATTCTAATGCTAATTCACATTTTCAACTTCTTCTCCAAAACCGTCATGCAGATTAACTTCAAACTTGGTGGGGATGTACCTTGGGTGGGTGTCTACCAAGTTTTTTCAAATGGTCATGCTCCAGTGGTTTTAAGATTTTTAATGAATTTTTTTGTTCTTTTTTTGGACAAATCTTAAAAAATCTTTTTCTCTAAAACCGCTTACTCTGTCACTCTGATATCACACGAGAAGACACCTAGGGACTCTGTGTTCTTAATTTGTTGACCAGGTGGCGCTGCAATTTTTTACTAATTTTTTATGAACTTTTGTGTGTTATAGCTATTTTCGACTTCTTCTCCAGAACCGTTACTCAGATTAAGCTGAAACGTGGTAGATATGTTCCTCGTAGAAGGGTCAAACAAAGTTGTTCACTATGTGGGAATGCTGCAGATTCCTGATTTTTAACGATTTTTTCCATTCGGGTACTTATCGGTTAATGCAGCTTTCCTATTGATTACTATGGAAGTCAATGAGTATTCTAATGCTAATTCACATTTGCGACTTCTTCTCCAAAACCGTCATGCAGATTAACTTCAAACTTGGTGGGGATGTACCTTGGGTGGGTGTCTACCAAGTTTGTTCCAATGGTCATGTTCCAATGAATTTTGGTTTTTTAATGATTTTTTTTTCAAAAAACTTTACAAAAGTTTTAACATGGGAATTTCTTGTAATGGTTATAACTTAAATACCTTTGGCCAGATTTACTTCAAACTAGGTGGGGATGTGCCTTGGGTGGATCTCTACCAAGTTTGTTCAAATGGTCACGCTCTATTGATTTTTGGAATTTTTATGATTTTTTTTTTCGTTTTTTGGGGGCAAACCTTAAAAACTCTTCACCTGTGAAACTGCTCACCCAGTTGTTTTGATATCGTTCATAGACACTCCCAGGGACACATGGTTCCCAATTTGTTCACCAGGTGGCACTGCAATTTTTTCTAATTTTTTTTTATGAATTTTTTATATGGTTTTGTTATTTTTCACTTGTTCTCAGAACTGTCACTCAGATTAAAGTGAAATGTGATGGATATGTTCTTGTGGAAGGGTCAAACAAAGTTGTTTACTAGGTGGCACTGCTTTAGATTCCTGATTTTTAAGTATTTTCAACTCGGGTACTTATCGATCAATGCAGCTTTCCTATTGATTACTATGGAAGTCAATGGGTATTATAGTGCTAATTCACCGGACAACTGACACAAAATTTACTGTTTACTTGATAACTTGAGATCTGTTTTGAGTTAGTACTGTGATGTTGCACATGTTAATGTTTTTGTATGAAGGTCATGCTCAGACAGTACAGGAATGACTTTGACCTCATTTCTGGGGTCACAGTGCAACATACATGAATTTTACTCTTCATTATAACTTGAGAACTACTTGAACCTTGATGTTGCACATGTAAGTGTTCTTTTATAATGGTCAGACTTACTCAGAACATGGGTGACCTTGATCCTTTCCCAAGTTCATAGATCTGCAAGTGTGATGAATGTCAAGATCAGCTGAGCATGGGCTGGTCACACAGCCCTCTTGTTTATGAATTTTTGTGTGTTTTCATTACTTGCCACTTCTTCTCCAGAACTGTCTCTCAGTTGAAGTTAAAACTTTGTGGATATGTTCCCTGTGAAAGGATCAAGCAAAGTTATTCACTAGATAGCACTGGTTTGGATTCCTGATTTTTAACGATTTTATTTTTTTTTGAATTCTGGTACTTATCAGTAAATGCACCTTTTCTATTGCTTACTGATATGCAAGTCACTGGGTATTCTGATGCAGTCTAATGGGAATTCACATTTTGGACTTCTCTTAAGAAACTGTCAGTCAGATACACTTCAAACTTGGTTGCAATGTACATCTTCCAAGTTTGTTCAAATGGTCACACTGCAGTGATTTTTTACCTCAGCTGACTTGTCAGTCAGCTGAGGTTTTTTGAGGGTCCGTCGTCCGTCATCCGTCGTCCGTCAGTCGTCCACAATTCACATTTTTGACTTCTTCTCAAAAACCGTCAGCCAGATTCATTTCAAACTTGGTGGAAATGTGCCTTGGGTGGGTCTCTACCAAGTTTGGTCAAATGGTTGCGATCCAGTGATTTTTGGATTTTAAATGAATTTTTTTGTTCTTTTTTGGCAAATCTTAAAAAATCTTCTTCTCCGAAAACGCTCACCCAATTGCTTTGATATCACACGGGAACACTCCCTGGGACTCCTAGTTCTTAATTTGTTCACCAGGTGGCGCTGCAATTTTTTCCTAATTTTTTATGAATTTTTGTGTGTTATAGCTATTTTCGACTTCTTCTTCAGAACCGTCACTCAGATTAAGCTGAAACATGGTGGATATGTTCCTTGTAGAAGGGTCAAACAAAGTTGTACACTATGTGGGAATGCTGCGGATTCCTGATTTTTAACGATTTTTTCAATTCGGGTACTTTCCTATTGATTACTATGGAAGTCAATGGGCATTCTGATGCTAATTCACATTTTCTACTTCTTCTCCAAAACCGTCATGCAGATTAACTTCAAACTTGGTGGGGATGTACCTTGGGTGGGTTTCTACCAATTTTGTTCAAATGTTTATGCTCCAGTGATTTTTGGATTTTTAATGAATTTTTTTTTTTTTTTTTTTGACAAATCTTAAAAAATCTTCTTCTCCGAAACTGCGTACACAATTGCTTTGATATCGTACATAGACACTCCCGGGGACACCTAGTTCCCAATTTGTTCACCAGGTGGCGCTGCAATTTTTTTTAGGAATTTTTTGTATGGTTTTGCTATTTTTCACTTGTTGTCAGAACCGTCCCTCAGATTAAGCTGAGATGTGATGGATATGTTGTTGTGGAAGGGTCAAACAGTTGTTTACTAGGCGACACTGCTTTGGACTCCTGATTTTTAAGGATTTTCAATTCGGGTACTTATCGTTCGATGCAGCTTTCCTATTGATTACTATGTAAGTCAATGGGCATTCTAATGCTAATTCACAGGACAACTGATGCGAAATTTACTGTTTACTTGATAACTTGAGATCTGTTTTGAGTTAGCTACGCATGTTAATTATTCTGTATGAAGGTCATGCTGAGACAGTACATGAATGAACTTGACCTCGTTTGTGGGGTCACAGTGCAACATACATGAATTTTACTCTTCATTATAACTTGAGAACTACTTGAACTTTGATGTTGCACATGTAAGTGTTCTTCCATAAAGGTCAGACTTACTCAGAACATGGTGTCCTTGATCCTTTCCCAAGTTCATAGAGCTGCAAGTGTGATGAATGTCAAGATCAGCTGAGGCACGGGCTGTTCACACAGCCCTCTTGTTATTTTTTCATTTTTCTCTAAAATCTTTAAAAAAAAGTTTTAATTGGAAAGTTTAACATGGGTATTTCGTAATGGATAGAACTTAAATAATTTTGGCTAGATTTGTGCCAAACTTGGTCTGGATGTATCTTTTATAATTGTCTACCTATTTTGTGCAAATGGTCATTCTCCAGTGATGTTTGGACCTTGACCTCATTCCCAAGGTCACAGGACAACTGACAAGAAATTTACTGTTTACTTGATAATTTAAGATCTGTTTTGAGTTAGGACCTTGATGTTGCACAAATTAATGTTTCTCTATGAAGGTCATGTAACCTCATTTCTGGGGTCACAGTGCCATATACATGAATTTTACGCTTTACTATAACTTGAGAACTACTTGAACTGGGACCTTAATGTGGCACATGTTAGTGTTCTTCTATAAAAGTCAGACTTATTCAATACATTGGTGGCCTTGATCCTATTCCAAGTTCACAGAGCTACTAATGTGATGAATGTCTAGGTCAGCTGAGCATGGGCTGGTCACACCGCCCTCTTGTTTATGTTTTTTTTTGGGTGGGGGGGGGGCAAATCTAAAAAAATCCTATCTGAAACTGGTCACCCGATTGCTTTGTTATCACACTGGAACACTCCTGGGAACTTTTAGTTCTTAATTTGTTCACCGGGTGTTTTTTTTCTAATTTTTTTATGATTTTTTTGTGTCTTATTGCTATTTTCAATTTCTCCATAACCGTCACTCAGATTAAGCTGAAACTTGGTGGATATGTTCCATGTGGAAGGGTCAAACAAAGTTCTTCACTGGCTGGGAATACTGCAGATTCCTGATTTTTAAAGATTTTTTCAATTCGGATACTTGTTGGCAAATGCGCCTTTCCTATTGATTACTATGCAAGTCAATGGGCATTGTAGTGTTAATTCACATATTTTACTTCTTCTCTGAAACTGTCATCCAGATTGACTTTAAACTTTGTGGCAATGTACCTGGGGTGGGTCTCTACCAAGTTTGGTCACACTCCAGTGATTTTTGGATTTTTTTATGTTTTTTTTTTTTTCTTTTTTGGGGGAAATCTTAAACAAAATTCTTCTCTGAAACCGCTCACCCGATTGCTTTGATATCACACAGGAGAACTGCTAAGTACCCTTAGTTCTTAATTTGTTCACCAGGTGGTGCTGCAATTTTTCTTAATTTTTAATGATTTGTGTGTGTGTGTGTGTGTTTGCTATTTTTGAATTCCCCAGAACTGTTACTCAGATTAAGCTGAAACTTGGTGGATATGTTTCTTGTGTAAAGGTCAAACAAAGTTATATACTAAGTGGAACTGCTGTGGATTCATGATTTTTAACGACTATTTCAATTTGGGCACTTATTTGTAAATTCACAGTTACTATTGATTACTATGCAAGTCAATGGGTATTCTAATGGTAATTCACGTTTTCCACTTCTCCAAAACCATCAGCCAGATTACCATCCAACTTGATGGCAATATACCTTGGGTGGGTCTCTGCCAGATTTGTTCAAGTGGTCACGCTCCATTGATTTTTGGATTTTTTTGTGAATTTCTTTGTTCTTTTTTTTGGGGGGGGGGCAAATCGTAAAAAAATTGCAAGGGTATGTACATGTCAGCTGATTACAGGACTGTCACAGTCCTCTTGTTGAAGTGTCTGTTACAATTTAGTGATTGTTAAGTCCATTCTAGCTGTCCTGTGATATTTATAGACATATTGACAAACAACCCGACTTCTCAGGTAATTTGTGAAGGCTCTGGTTGAAGCCTGGAGTTGTGTAGTGCAAAAGTCAAACCCAGAACAATATGTTTTTAAAGTATGTGGTACAAATAGTGATTTTTAAGTACATCCCAGCTGTCCTGTGATATTTATTTACATATTGATCATGATCCTGCCAAAGTTGCCGATGCCTTTACAGAATATTTCACAGGAATAGTAAATCAGTTAAAGACAGAAACTGAGAAAAGTAACCTAGATAAAATCACTGAATGTTCAAAGGCCCATTGTTAATGCTTGTCTACCAGCTGGTGTACATTTTGAAATTCCACTTATGAATATTTATGATGTCACAGATGCTATAATGAATTTCAGTTCTAAGAACGCGCTAGGGAGTTAGATGGGATGGATGTCAAATATTTGATTATGACTGCAAATGAAGTGGCCAAGCCTCTGTTATCAATATTTAATCTAAGTATCAAATCTGAAGAGTTTCCAGATTTATGGAAGAAAGTCAAATTAGTTCCAATCTTTAAATCTGGATCAAATTTGTAGTGCTCTAATTAGTGCCCAATCTCAATCTTAAGTGCAATGAGCAAAATACTTGAAAGGCATGTTCATTCAAGCTTTTATGATTTTTTTTTATCAAGGTACATGTACAATAGATTAAGTTCCTGTCAGTGTACATTCCACAAAAATCATTATTGTGAAACTTGTTTAGTAGGCATGCTAGATACTTGGTATGATATGTTTTTGTATGATGGAAATCTTGTTGGAACTATTATGTTGGACCTGAAAAAAGCATTTGATTAAGTCAATCATGAACTACCATTACATAAGTTAACTATTTACTATTGTAGTAATGACAGTGTACTTTGTTTCCGGTCATATTTATCGAACAGGTCTCAGCAAGTTTCCATCAATGAGACACCATCAAAATTAGCACCTGTCATACATGGAGTACCCCAGGCCTCCATCCTTTGGTGTTTGCTGTTTGTACTCTTTGTTAATGATCTTGTATTGAATTTGGATGAAACAGATTCACATTCCAAGGGTGTAAGCATGTACCCCGATGACATCACTATGTTTGTCAAAGGTCAAAATGTTAGACAGGTGGAAGAAAAATTAACTAAGAAGACTGAATGTGTAGATGAGTGGTACAAAGCAAATGACCTTTTTGTCAATCAGTCTAAGAGTAAAGTCATGTTAGTATGTTTGAAATAAAAATTCAGAAATCTCCTAGTTACTGACATCAATGTAAAGAACAATAACACCAAGCTATGAAAGGTGCTTCATCATAAGGTTCTGGGGTTATTCGTTGATCAGTATCTCCGCAGGGAAACTCAAATGTCAACCATGTGTCAGAAAATTGCTGCTAGTTTGTTATCAGTGAAAAGAATTAAGGATTTGTTACCTGTCCATGTGAGAAAAATGTATTACTTTGCATATGTACTGCCATCATTTGATTATTATTGCACACTGTGGGGGAATTGTAAGTCACAATTATTTGCAAAAAGTCAGAGGTTACATAAAAGTGCAGCATTATTAGTCTTGAATATTAAAGGTCAGTTGCTAAGCTACCGACAAGCACTTGAAAAGTTGAACTGGGTGTCACTACAGAAGAGGATTGAATACAAGAAGTTGCTGTTAGCATATAAATCTCTGAACCAATTGGCACCTGAATATGTGCAAAAAATGTTTATGTATGTTCATTGGAGGTCTACAGTCTTAAATAAGTTGTTTGTAACTAAACCAACAACAGAATTAAAAAAAAAAAGCAATAAGTTATTCTGCAGCAGTTTTATGCAACTCCTTACCAGTTTAGGTAAGAGAATCCCCAAGTATTTCCAATTTCAAAAAGCGATGTGCCTCATATGAAATGTCATTCATATGATCTGAAATCCAGTACATGTATTAGGCAAAGATTAAGATTATCATATCTGTATAGTATTGTCTGTTGCAGTAACCACACAGTATCATTTATCGTTATTTGTAATTGTATATACATTGAATTGAAACATCTTGCAGTATTTTTGAGGGCCTCTGAGGAGATTATTGAAAATTCACAAACCAAGTCCCTCATGAAATAAATTTTATATATATATATATATATATATATAATATATTGATAAACAACCCCACTTCTCAGGTAATTTGTGAAGGCTCGCCGTGACTGGGACAAGAGCTTGGAGTTGTGTGGTGCAGCAGTCACACCCAGAAGAATGTTTTTAAACCATGTTCTACAATTTAGTGATTTTAGGTCATCCCAGCTGTCCTTTGATATTTATGTACATATTGGTTCTATGATGTACAAAGAGAAGTTACTGTCATTTTTGACTGGGATATATTGATATTTTATTTTCATTTTTGTGCTCTTGCAAAGCAGAGTGCCAAAGAAAATGCATTTTGTTTAAAGTGATAAGTAATGTTTGGTGTATAGTATTTCAGTGAGAAGAAACATGCCTGTGTAACCCATGGTCAACAAAAGTGTATATCTCTTGATATGTTAAAAGTTAATTGGATCAGATACTTCCAGTAAAATGTACATAAAGAAATACATGTTATCTTTTATATCTTGTACTTAACTGCGTTCTTCGTGTCGATTTCTCCAGTTTTTAGAAGCAAGTATGATACTTGAGTTAGTATACAGACACACAATTAGAAAAATTTAAAAATTAATTGATCTTGATTGTTAAACAATAATTAGCCTACACACCATGATAACCAATTGTAACTACCAGTCACTGTTATTATGTTCCACTTTTAATCATAGTAATTTTGTTAATTATAAGATCTTTCAATCTCAGGAGTCATGAGATTGTCAATGGTTGTCTGGTGCCTGGTACACCAGTTGCTTTAGTAGTCTTTCATTTCTGCATAAACATTCTTGACTGAACTGTACACTGAAAGGTGAAAGTTTCAGATAAAACATAATGATAGCAGTGTACGTGCATCCATGTTTGCTAACGATTACAACCATCTAAAGCTTAATTTCACACGTTGAAATAACAAAAGGGCTTCAGCTTCACCCCACCGCCCACCCCGACCCCAATCATTAATGCAATATTTTTTCAATACCTGCAGAGGGGTCTGAGAGGTACTTTTAATCGAAGAAAAGTTTCCGGGTACAATGTTGTATTTTACTGCGTTCTTCCTGTCGATTTCTCCAGTTTTTAGAAGCAAGTGTGATACTTGAGTAAGTATGCAGACACACAATAAGAGGACGTCCTATTGGCCTTCTGAACAAGTTTCCTGGAGAGGATGACCTGTCCAACAGATATACTCCTCTGAACACAGTGCATCATAGAATGACCTGTGGCTTATGTACCTGGCAACTTGTCGGAAGCAACAAACGCAAGTGATAGCTGAATATGAAATGTTCAGTGACACTGCAAGCAAAGGCAATGTGCTGGTAACTGAAGGTAACGTTCAACTTGAATTTCAAGTCAAAACACCGAAACTCCACACAAAACTGTTCATTTTGCCATAACATGTTTGTCACTGAAAAAAAAATGTAAACATGAAAAAGCACACCTATGAAGTGAGTGACTTCTACTTCACTTGGGTTGTAGTCAAGTCATGTTATCCATTCGTGTCCCAAGCAGTGCCTTCCTTGCAATACTCCTAGACATAGCAGAGTCAACAGATGGCATGGCAAGCGCCTATACCACTGCCTCGGGTTATACAGACTGAACTGTGACGAGCTGCAACTACATAGACTTCCTGCTTGAATGTGCATCCTTCTTGTCGATGTTCCGCGCGTATCCCCATTAAAAGAGAACTATAGTGCATAGATATGACACGATATCTGTATCCATTTTGTTTGGTTAAAAGAATATGGTCTGGTGTATATAAAATACATAAATCATGTCATTAAAGTGTGTGTGTCAACACACACTTTTCTGGTTTCTTTTTCTTTCTTTCTTTCTTTCTTTCTTTCTTTCTTTCTTTCTTTCTTTCTTTCTTTCTTTCTTTCTTTCTTTACCAGTGAATGTGTCCGACACTTTTCTCTGACACTATTATACATAGAAACTCCAAACTTGGCATGATTCTACCTCCATGCAAGAAGTTGGACCGTTTTATGCAGAAGAATGAAGATGTGTAAAATTATGCATATTACAGGCATTTTAAATTTCAAATCTTGAATATCTTCAAAACTCTATTAGAGATGTCATTCCAATTCCTACCATAGGGTTTTTGACCATTGTGCATCTCATGAATTTAAAACAAAAGTTGTAGCAATTTAAATTATGCTAAATAGCAGCATTTGAAACTTTAAATCTTGAATATCTTCAAAACTATTATAGATAGAGATGTTACTTCAACTTCTAGGGGGTTATTGACCATTGCACAGGTAATGAATCTTCAAACAAAAGTTGTAGCAATTTAAATTATGCTAATTAGCATTATTCGAAATTTTCAATCTTGAATATCCAACACTATAGATGGAGATGTCATTTCAACTTCTACTAGGGGGTTGTTGACCATTGTGCACCTAATGAATTAAAAACAAAAGTAGTAGCAGTTTAAATTATGCTAAGTAGCACCATTAGAAATTTTAAATCTTAAATAATTTGAAACTATAATAGATAGAGATGTCATTCCAACTTCTACTCCTGTGTTTTGGACTAGTTGTACATTGGCATACCAATATGTTTTGAAGACACACACACACCGATTTGCTATGCAGCGAATCTTCTTTTCTAGTTTTGCTTAGATTTGCAAATTCAGCTTTTCAATGAGAGAAGTATCTAACTTGAAGAATTTATATGAAATTACTGATTGGTTGACAGAAAGGTTATCTCTCTATTGTATTAAAAAAAACCTACATGTTCTTCTAAACATTTTGGTTGTTTTTTGTAAAAAGTGTAATGGTACAGTAAATGATAACCCGTAGGCTTCATAGCTGAAACTGCACGACATTGAACTTGAAATAGCTATATGTAATAACCAAGGTAGAAATTACTTCACACCAAAACAAACTCTGTTGGTTTTACTAGCTCTTGTTTGGTCTGTTTTCTTGATTCTTTGCCGAGTTGTAACCCTAGATGTTTAATTGTCATTATGACCTTGAAGCATCCACTTTTCAAATAGTTCAGCATCAAATATGCAGTCATCTGTCAAACAATATACATTTGCAAGTATGGTACTTTTTGCGATTTTGAGAAAGAGAGAATTTATTAATTAATCTTGAAGTGGAGCCACTTGAATTGAGCTGCTCTGAGTTAACACGAGGATACAAACATGTGAGAAAAACGTGACCAACAGTGACAAGTTTCAACCCAACAATGAGAGCCAAGGTGAAATTAACGAAAATCATAGAATTATTCAAGGGTTCCTATAACATCAGCTTTCACCCTCCAATACAAATATTAAAAAATAAATATGACTCCCGACTTGAGACAGTAAGTTCGCATGAAACGCAAATGGTGGTTTTTAACTGGTCCTCTAGAACTTTGAAATATATTCTACATTAACTACAAAATTATGTTTTTTGGAAACACAGACAACCCAAAAATGAATCCCTTGCATCAAAAAAATAAATGGAGAAGTGGTAGGTTTGCCACTTTCTGGTTCTCCTGACTTCGTCAGTCAACTCAGTCGACAGCAAAGAAGAAAGTAAGCGCACATCGTTTTCAAGAAATTTATGATTTTTTTTAACAATATAAAACGCACTCTACCTCCTCTGTATGTATATTCCTTGTACAGAGATATTTAATTCTGCCTCAGCATGGTTATGGATTGAGGGAAAATAATAGTCCAGGTTAACAGTTGTTCTCGGCATGTTTAAGTATATTGTGTCCAAAGCACGCCAAGGAAGTTGTTGACTTGGTCATTAACTTAAAGCTGACTCGGTCATAGTTATGATTAATAAATGAAGTAAAATAACTGAGAAAAAAATGGGATTCTTTCTTTCTTTCCTTCTTTCTTTCCGCCAAATTTGTCCGGAGCTTTTCTCTGACACCGTGCAAGCTACACTGTTTCAACTTGGGATGGTAATACACCTAGTAGGGAAGTTGTCTCTCTGATTTGGAATACTCATGATGGTCAAAATTATGCTAATTAGGGGCAATTAAAATTTTAAAAGCTCCATATCTTCAAAACTATCATAGATAGATACAAAATTCAAAGTCCAGCATATAGTTTGTGACATCTGCCAATCTAATGGACAGTAAACAAAAGTTGTAAAATTTTAAATTATGCTAATTAAGGCACTTTGAAAATTTAAATCTTGAATATCTTCAAAACTATAATAGATAGAGATGCCATTCCGAATTCAATATATAGGTTTTTGATAGAGGTGCATCCAATGAACCATGAACCAAAATTGTAGGATTTGAATTTATGCAAATTAGTTGAATACACAAAATTTAAATCTTGAATTTTCTCCAGGCACCCAGACTGATTTGCTAACAAGCAAATCAAATTTTCTAGTTTAATTTCGTTCTTCCACTCACTGTTATGCTTCCTGCCTTTCAGATATGCGTTTCTCCAGTACATGCATACAAAGTGAAATTGCTGTTAAATTGATGTTCGTGAAACGAATGCACGACCTATCTATGTCCTACAATCATATGGAATACAGATAAGCAGACGATTTACCATCCGTATCCTGTACCTGTTTGGCTTCATGAATGTATTTCAAGGATTCCTTTTCAGTGAAATTTGATGTTTAGGTATACAGCTAAATTTTGATAAAGCACACACTCAGTACCATTGTCTACAAAGAATAAGGCTCTTTCGAGAATACATATTTTGTTATGTGCATTGATGAATAAATGAAATTAAACGATGTGAGGTCTCAGGTGACAATAACCCAGCAGAAAAACTATAGTTTTGACTTACCCATGTGACATGATTCAACGCAAATATCCTTCCCGTTTGAAGAATAATTTTTTATGGGGGCAGGGGTTGCTGACAGTGACGATACAACATCAACGCGGGAGTAACACTTATTAGTGTGTACATATTTTGTATTTGGGGTAACATTAAAATGACAGTCATTGTCGGAAAAGTTCACACAGAACTAGACTGCAATACACCAGTCTCAACAATTCCAATTTATGTCGGCTGTCGTAGAAAGTCGACTTCTCCACTGTATGTCACAACTTACCCTGTTTGACCCAAGTCGGAGGTGACAGCGGTCGCCAAGGCGTGCATCCGAATCAGGAGATATAAAAAAGGCTTTATAAAAGTTCAATTTTCTGAAAATGGACAAGTGACAAGTTGCTCATAAACACATATTTTATGTGATGCACAGAAGCAAAGTACTCGCTCAATAATCAAAAGTTCTAACTCTAATAATATTCAAATTATCAAGTTGACGGTAAACTTAAGTAAGTAATCGCTTTACTTGAGGAATGACGCCAAGATCACACGTTTTGTGAAAGTCTCGCCCTAATACCCAGGCGTTTTCCTATGCAATTTCAAAACAATAAGCCGAGTGGGGTTGCAGAAAAAAGGCTTTTTTTAATGAAATTGAAAAAAAAATCAAAAAGAGAGCGCGAGGATGAGTAATCTATAGGGATATCGATGTATACGTATTAACAGATAAGTGCTTGAATTGAGAGATCCGTTAAAAAAAATAAGGAATACGCCTAACGTCATCTATATCAAACAACTTTATTGGACCTTTTCACAAAGAACATATCTGCCAAGTTTTTGTTCACAATATTGAGCTGCTGAGATTCACTGATTTTTACCGAATTATGGGATTTAGGAATGATAGGTAAGGTACATGAACATGCTAGCATTGCTGCTATAGGGATACCAGCAAATCAGATATATTGGCTTATATCTCGGTTATGGTGAATCTTATGTGAGTGCTTACAATTAAACACTAATAGGAAAGTAACTATGGGGTTTCTGTTGTTGTTGTTGTTGTTGTTGTTGCTGTTGTTAAGGTTGACCTTGAGTGACGTTGAAAGGTAAAGCTGATATGTTGGCTTATATCTCGGTAATGGTGAATCTTAGGCCTATGGTTACGTTTAAACATTAATGGGAAAGTACCTATGGGGTTTCTTTCGGTGTTGTTAATTTCAACTTTGATTGACCTTGAAAGGTATAAAATGACAAGTGACCATATTTCTTGGTAACGGTGGATTCTGCCCCCCCCCCCCACCCCTTTCAAAAATGATGATTCGAGAACTCTGTAAGTGAAGACTGACGTTGCAAACAGTTATAATGTTTGCACAGTATGGTGACTTCAATATTATTTCGAAGGATACGGGATCACCTAAGTTTGTGAACGTATGGTCAGGTCAGCATACGACTGTCATAGTCCTCTGGTTAAGGTTTTGCCGAAATATGAACAAAAAAATCAAGAAAAACACAAAATCACTTAGATATGACCATTTGATCCCACTTGTTCGGTTTGAAGTAGATGTTGCGACGTCGAAAATATGAATTGTGTACACACAGACGACGGACAGATGGACGAATGGCAGACAACTACAACTGGCGACCCTACATAGGCTCGACCAAAAGACAAGTCAGCTGAGCTAATCATTGGAAGGTGACTGCTTAAGCAAACGTGGTAGAGACCAATCCAAGGTAAATGCCCACCAAGTTTAAAGTAGATCTGACTAATAGTGTTTGAGAAAACAAAAATGTGAATTGTGGATGCACAGATGACGGACGACTGACTTTAACTCAGCTGACTGACAAGTCAGCTTATCCAAAAATACCGATTAAAAATCAGACACTCTCTGGCTACCATTGGCTGTGAGGAACGTGTGTAATTTTAGTGCATGTAAATATTAGCATAGAGAAGCACCGGAGTAAAAACGTCTGTGCCCTTAAAAAAAATATATTTAAAAAAAAAACAAAAAAATAAAAAACACTTTGTTTGCAGAATCAGCGATGCATTAGCCGTTATAAGTTTGGTGAACTTAGTTTGAACTGTTAACTGCTGGAATGTTAGAGTCTTCACTAGTTAGGTACTATTAGACGGACGCACCAAAGGACGTTGCCAGACGAAAGCAAAGACAAGACAGTTTCCAGACGGATGCAAGAAGAGGACAGTTCCTTCTTTGGCCAGATGGCTGAGGGGTTAAACTGCTGCTACACGTAAGTGTTTGCAATTGAGGAAAGTTTAGTCAATATATTGGCTTAACCTATTTTCAAATTTCAGCTCAAGTTTTGCGAGAAACTGTCAGCTGACGCAGCAATAATTAATTCCCGTAAGTCACAAAATTCATGGCGGAAATACAATTAATATCACTGTTAAAATGACTACTTATTACTCAAAGTTCAAATCGCTCTACAGCCTGTATTATTGACCACAGACAGTGATATTTATCAAAACAAGGTTGGTAACATTTACAATAGGTAACGCTGTACACTGATGTGGGCTTCCTCAAGGGAACTTTTTTTTTTTTTGCAAGTGTGCTAAAGTTGAGCCATTCTCAGAGTCTTCAGCTTCACCCAAAACGGTTGCAACATCCACGGTTTGTACTTTTTTTTTTTATTTTTTTTATTTTATATTTATTTTTTTGTGTGTTTTTTTTTTTTTTTTTTTTTTTTGTTGGAAACACTTTTTTGGTAAATCTGGGAAATGTGCTGCCTTGTAATTTTAGGTACATTCTCTTAAATAGACTTAGCAGTAACTTAATTTTCTTGTGACTGTCTCTTCACACCTGGGACATCTTTACATGTGTCTGGATGTGATTTAGGAATTGCAAAAGCAAGCTGCAGCGTTCTTTTCCTTCGAATACACATGTGCTGTAATGAGAACAGACTGCTGACAAAGACTGGCAAATAGAGTACTGAAAAAGACCCTATATGGAACTGCCGAGGTATGCAAACAAAGATTTTGTTTAAATATAATTTCTTTGGAAGAGTGAAGAGTTATTTTATGGACAGATTTGATATTTAATAATTTTCAGCGATAATCCTTAAGCGTGCATATTGTAAATTCATTAGTATGTTTACAAAAAATTCTCCGAATTACTTCTAGCTGAAATATTTGCGATTTCTAATACGCAAATTAACACTGAGGTATTCTACGGGCGTACAGGCAATTATTTGACATCCAATGTTTAAAAAGTGTCTGAAATTTAGTGTTTTCGGAACAGGTATCTTGGCGAAAATTCGGAAATATTTGTTTGTCACAAAATTTTATTTTTATACGACACTTTATATCAGAGAGCAAAACCTATTACGGATTTACCATTGCTTATACGCATCATAAGCTATGGCTTGTGAAACGAACAATGCTTTGAAATAAGATTTAAAACAAAACAAAAACAAGAACACCGGCACTAACTTTGGAACAATGCTCTGTTTCAATCATTTCACCGATAATTTGCAATTCTTGACATGATATACGTAAAATTTAGTAGATTTTATAACAAGGAGTCAAAAGATGATACTTGAAGTACATCAGACATTAGATTAAGAGAATATTGAGAAAGTGTTCACACTCTTGAAGTTCAGCGGCAAAATACATGTGGCGGAAAATAGTCCATAAACTGGTCATCTTTTTAATGGAGATATAGGCCAAGGTATATGAACTGGGTCAGAAGTTATTTTGTGTGGAAAGTAATTGAGATGAAATTGAAAGTAAAATGTTTTAAAAGTTATTAAATATTTGGCCTTTTTTTCTTCAAATTAAAAGCTCACCAGATATATTTCTTCAAAAGCTCACAAAGATAACTAGATCCAAGAATAAATATGTCCCCGAAATTTCTTCCCACAATAAAACATAGGCTTTTAGGGTTTTCTAGTATACGTACGTATTGAAACAGAAAAGCTTGTGACTTTTATCTGTGAAAACTGAACATTAATGCTTTGTCTTGATGATATACTAAAAGGTTGCTTGCGTTGTTTTACACAAGGGTATTTCTAAAGAAGTCGAAGATCGATAGCCTCGTCGATATTTATGGCACGTTTTAAAATCACCATACTTTTCAAAATCATCAGAAAATTATAAATTTTGATTATATGTCGTGGTGATGATAATAGGAGGGTTAAGGCTTCATTTATCTGATTTATTACATACTGTACATAAAACATTTCAGTTCAGGTCAAGTCAAGACAGTGCCAAAATTGTGATGTAAAAAGTAATGCTATAATAGGAAGATATACATCTCAGGATATTGGAACACGTCTATGGCGAACTAATACCGGGGAAGGTGTCCAAAACCTCGGGCCTTCCTCACACCTCATTCCTAATACTGGACCACGTAGGAACTCAGTGCATGTGCAAGTTTTCTTGAACCTGGGGGCAGCCTCTTGCCATTTTGCTGCTAAAAGACATTGCTTGCGTCGACATCGTTATGTCTACGTATAAAGCGTGCTAGTTCCTGTCTGTGGTTATGTCTTTAATTAATTTCTTGGTCAACGGAGTCGTAAATATGACGGAGGCCAATAAGACACTTTGTTTAATCTTGTCTTATCTCATTGATTTCGTTTTTTCTCACAATCAGAACACTAAGCTCCGGGATTCATCGGATGTCTTTATAACTAGTGGGGGTGGGGGTGGGGGGCACATACTCAACATCAGGGTGGTTGTGTGCCTCGGACATTTTTATACAATACCCTATCTTAATCCTACACCAGATGTAAAAAGGTACCCTTTCTTAATCCTGTAATATATTGAAAGCAGTGCTGCATTGGTGCATCCTGGTGCATTTTGGAGACAAACATTCCAATTTTAAAGTTTTAGCATATTCTCAATTTTACACACCGCACTCCCTTTAGAAGAGAAAAGCCTGTTCTCTTCTAAAGGGAGTGCTGTGTGTTGAAGATATTTTATGGCAAAGAAGTAAAGCGACTGCAATAAAAGATTTGTCGCGTCCCAAGCGATCGCTGTCTCACCTTCGAGTTCTATTTCTAGAACATGAATATTTAAAGTAATCACATATTCGTGGTATGAAATTGAGTGTACACTTTGTGAATTTCTTTAAATTGTTTGTTTATGGTAAAAAGTACTGTTGGTCAAAACCATCATGATATGACGCTGTCAGAGTCTTCATGACAAATGAATAAATGGATGACTTGATCTGACAAATATGTATGACTGTGCTTGTCTGTTGTGTTTCATTATACTCAGTCATGCTATTAACAATATACAGGCAAATTATGAGTTATTTAAATCTTGTAAATTGTCATCAGAATACACCATATGAAGTATTATTTTTGAAAAACACCCGAGTTTGGGAGGGAGGTCCGCCCTCTCCCCCTGCCCCCGCTCAGTCCTCGCACTCCCTTGCTTAAACCTCCTGATTTTGGAACCTGAAATGTTGGCAACTGCGGAAACAGCACTGAAGGAGTTTTTATATGCAGTAGGCCTACGTAGGTCTTTAAGTTTTATGCATGTTGGAATACGCATATTATCACCAAAGAAAAGGAAATACTATTAGTTACTACCTGTCTGTTCACATAATACAAGAAAATATCCACGTGAAAAGATTTGTATCCCATGAAGCCAACGCTGAATGAGATACAAATCTTTTCACGTGGACATTTTCTTGTATCAATTGAACAGACAGGTATATGACGATTTTATCCTGTAATAGGACTATAAATGTGAAATAAAAACTACTGAAAAACATAATTTCTAAGATAACATCAACCATTTAACAACATGTAAAATACCAGATTTGGCAACAAGTTTTTTTTTTTTTTCAACTGAAGTATGCCTATTTTATACTGATATCAGTCATTTCATTCATGAGCCTGATCGCAAAACAGATATACAGAAGTTGTATACTTGTTTGGTGATCAGGGAGGATACCCAAAGAGGGAATAGGCTACAGAGAATTGTCTCGTATTTTTCAACCAATCAGCAAACGTAAATTTTGTTTCTTACAAGATAAAAATATATACATATGTGGCACTCTATCCTTGTCGTGTAGGCCTGCCAACTCGTGACAGTAACAAGAAGGCTGAAATAAAATGATACACTGCGGTTAGTCTAAACATCGCAATACATTGAATTACACCCAAATTTATATCTAGGATCGCCGAATTACACTCAAATAAACTGAAATATAGAATTCAAACACCCCTAGACTAGAATTTATATCAAATTAGATGAATGAGGTACCTTTACTCATGTTACGGCCACATAAAAAAATTTCCAGGTTTATCATCAGTGGTTTTCCAAAAGAAAACATGATGGGGGGGGGGGGTTAAACCCTTGCCTTCCTTCCAAATGATTTACTGTATTTAAGCTTTCCACAAGTACCCATTGCCCATAAAGATTATTCAGTCATTCAGAATGTCACATGAATGCTGCAATATATAGTTCTCTTGATCGGCGCTAGAGGCACTGACCACTCAAGGCATTAATAGACCATGTCAGAAATTTCACCACCAGATGGCTCTGGGGTACTATACACCCTTGCCTGACAGAGTGCCCACTAGCTAAGCATGGCAGAGTATGGGAGGTGGACAGTCTTTGAGTTGAAACAGGAACTAATCAAGAGAGGAGCACCAATTAAAGGCAAAAAGTGTGATTTAGTAGAAAGGTAAGTACTTGCTGATCAGTTTCATATATTATCTTACAGGAATTTATCCCAAGATTATAAGTTTAGTCACTTTACTCCAATGGGTTGAACCAGCAGTTTACATCACTGGTCATGTATTGCTGTGTGTGTGTATAAATACCTCTCTTGGCCACACACAATTCTGTGACAAGTCAAATTATGAGACTGTGATTAAAAGTATAATGAATGTTCCATAAAGAGAGACTTTCATAGCCATACATACATTATTTTGAATGTGGAACAACCTGGTCAAAGTGCACATAGGCCACCAGTAGCCTGACCTGAGCCAAGCCTCTGGGGCCCAGCCAGTAGCTTGTATATTGGGTCACTCCAGGGGATAAGCAAGGTGTTAATGCTGCTGTTGTCTAGTTCCTCTGGGGAGTGTGCTTTATTGGTGTGCTGTGTATACAAGACACTTGTTGGTAATGTGTTTGTCCAGAATAACAATGAGGTAAAAACACTGCATACTCAAAGGCAAAGATGAAAAACTAAACAAGAAAAGGAAAAGTAACTTTATGTCCCCTCCAGTTTGAAAGTTTACCTTTTTCCTTACATTTGAACAGCTTGGCTGCCCTTCATTACCTCATACAGTTAAGTTGACAGGACACATATTTAGTTTAGCACTTTTTTTCAGACTTGACACATATGACAGAAATAACAATTTTCATTCTGAACCTATACTCAGTCTGAAAAAAGAAACACCCCTTCCTCAATGGCCCGACCAAGGATTCAAAACCATAACTGAAAGCACACAGAACATACCGCCAATGCGCATGTCCCATCCCAAAGTTACTTTTCCTTTTCTTGTTCAGTTTTTCATCTTTGCCTTTGAGTATGCAGTGTTTTTACCTCATTGTTATTCTGGACAAACACATTACCAACAAGTGTCTTGTATACACAGCACACCAATAAAGCACTCTCCCCAGAGGAACTAGACAACAGCAGCATTAACACCTTGCTTATCCCCTGGAGTGACCCAATATACAAGCTACTGGCTGGGCCCCAGAGGCTTGGCTCAGGTCAGGCTACTGGTGGCTTATGTACACTTTGACCAGGTTATTCCACATTCAAAATAATGTATGTATGGCTATGAAAGTCTCTCTTTATGGAACATTCATTATACTTTTAATCACAGTCTCATAATTTGACTTGTCACAGAATTGTGTGTGGCCAAGAGAGGTATTTATACACACACACAGCAATACATGACCAGTGATGTAAACTGCTGGTTCAACCCATTGGAGTAAAGTGACTAAACTTATAATCTTGGGATAAATTCCTGTAAGATAATATATGAAACTGATCAGCAAGTACTTACCTTTCTACTAAATCACACTTTTTGCCTTTAATTGGTGCTCCTCTCTTGATTAGTTCCTGTTTCAACTCAAAGACTGTCCACCTCCCATACTCTGCCATGCTTAGCTAGTGGGCACTCTGTCAGGCAAGGGTGTATAGTACCCCAGAGCCATCTGGTGGTGAAACTCATTTCTGACATGGTCTATTAAAGCTTTGTCACCGATTTGTTTCACAATTACAAATTTTCTCCAAAAATTGGTGCCGCACAAGAGAATATGCGATGATAAACCGGGATATTTTTTGTGTGGCCTAATATAAAATGACCACAAAGTAGCAACAAAAATCTCTGACTCTTCATATGTCATATATAGTAACCAAACAACTGTTCGAATATTTTGCTGGGCTTACATTAGAATGATCTGTACGTGAATTGGTTTATGTCAGAGCACAGAGGTAAAAAAGAAATGTGCACATTTGCTGACTGCAGGTGGCCCCTGGGCCTATAGCAAACATATATCATCCGGTCAGCCTCGTTCAGTATTCGTGGCGCTTCATGATAATTAAGCGATACCTTCAGCTATATTATGTTGCCTGTTGGTTAAAAAAAAAAAAAAATTCGGTATGAAGTTCCCAGTCCAGGTCAATAAGGAGCTTGGTGCCCCGCGCCATGCTGCGCAGCGTACTTTGGAGAAAGCCGTTTGAGGTTCATGGTAGGAGGAAGTTTGGTGCAACCTGTACTGTCCAGCTTCCTCTGACGTCCCCCACTTCACACTTTTTTTTTTTTATTACACCATTATATTCATATCAAGAATAAATTCGGTGCAGTAGAAGACAGACTTTTGTTCCGGGCTTTACTGCGATAATTCTGAGAGCTGCACGGAGTGTAGTGTGCTCAGTCATTATTGCAAGACCGTAGCGCAACCGAGTCTGTCCAAGCAGGCAACTTGTGGAACTGTGTCATCCTCCGCCCCCCCCCCTCACCTTCACTCCCACCCCACGGGCCCTCATGTTCTATGCAGTGCTGTGTTATGCTATACTCCGCTGATCTGGATGGGCGACTGCATGTGATCGTGGGACTTTAAGAAACATATCCAAGGTCACATTTCGATAAGACCCATCATTATTGTTTTTATTTTGAAATTTTAAAAGTTTTTATTTAGTCCTGGTGTCATTATTTTTAAATGAAGAGAGACAGTTGCGAAAATGTAAGCTAATATGTCAATTGACCTTTCAAGGTCACTGAAATTCAAAACTGACAAAACCAAAAGAACCCCTGGGCTACTTCTATTATTTAGGGGGTGGGAGGTTCCACAATGGTTGGTGTGTCACGAATATATATCCCCCTCCCCCATATGGTGTCCGAGGAATTACATAATCTTCAGGTTGGGGGAGGGGCGAGCATAAAATGACAATGGTGGGGGACAGCGTTGTCAACGATTATAAAATGTAAAACTAGAGACCCAAATAGCATGTTCTTTCAAAAATTTAAATGATAATATATATTCCATCAGCTGATATAGACTTTCAATGAAAATTATCTGCATAAAGATAAATTAAGAGAAATTAAAATGTGGGTGGCTTGTGTGATAGCGGTCATTATATGACCTTAACACAAGTCTCCCAAATCAGTATATGTATATTGTGATATATCTCAAATATGTTTATGTATAATTTGACTATTTCTGTATCTTGATGCAATGTATGTATTCTGATTTGAATAAAAAGATTCCTGATTCCTGATTCCTGAAAACATGTTACGCACATTGTCATTGATCAACTTCCTATGTTCTTGCAAGTTTGATCAACAGGAAAGGAAGTCTCCCTGTGGTTATCCTTGAAAATTATATCATGGTCATTTAAAATTTGACCATTGGCCCAACCCGTATTTGTTGTAAATTGCATCTCAAATCATAATCAAAATAATGAATTTAACGTTTGTGTCACGTTTTATCCTAGTTTTGCTTTATACCACGATAACAACAAGAGGCATGTGGCAGTCCTGTCTTTAGCTGACCATACATGCATAGACTGAAGTGGTCCTGCCTACTTCCGAGTGGTATCGATGTCACTTTTGTTTAAGACCATTATCACTATTGCTAACATGATTCATGAACATATCCCCTTCCCTCCTGTTCCCTAAATCTGATAATTTGTTACATATTTAGGAATGGAACTTCCTTTCTATAGCATTCAAGGATGCATGGTTGCCTTTTGTCACAGGTATGTTTAATGAAATCACTGTTTTCCACTAGATTAATGCTTTACAGCATTACAGGTGCGACCACGTGCCCAGAAAGTCGTATCATGTAAGTATGGGTGTCAAAATTAGTTGGTTGATGAGCTTTGCTGATCCATCTATGCCTATGCCAGACCATATAGTCGTCACCCTTCAAAAAATTTGCAGGCACTTGAAAGTCTAACCCACCAAGTAAAAGATATGCAGGCTTCCCCCCCCCCCCCCATGGGCCTCTTGTTTTTATATTTTCACACAGCAACACCTACCATCCATAACGCCAACATATGAATGTAGCAAATTCATCATTTATTGGACTGACAAGCTCGGAGTATATGAAATTTATATATACCTGCAGCATTGTTTCGAAATTGACCCCACCTGACAGCCCCTTCAACCCTGAGGTGACTGTGCCTGACGTGACTGGTATCCCGTTTCATACCGCTCTCCTACCAGTTGGCTCCTGGGTAGATTATGTCACTACCGGGACAATAACCTGCTAAGTCTGAGAAGGTTGCTCTTACCGCTGCTGTACGTTTAACTTAAACTGATAAAAGGTGGGTTGCAGTTTCCGTAACTGTAACCACTTCGTATAAACAGTGAATGAATGAGTCAGTAAGTAGGTCTAACAGCAGTCAATTAACACTTACCCCCATGAATCGGCCAGAGTAAAATATAATCTGCTTTAAATTATTTCTGATTGATTTTCATCGTCAATGAAAAAAACACATTTTAAATGAGATTGTAGAAGAAACCTATCAAAATAATATGACCCTCTTAGTTCCCAGCTTGCGGTAAAAGTCGGGATCTATCTATCAATAATGTATGTCAAACTCAAAATTATGGTAACTCATACTAATGTGTACTAGTTAAATTAAAAAGAAGAGAGTATCTCGAGTTTACTTATTTATTTATTTATTTATTTATTTATTTATTTATTTATTATTATTATTATTATTATTATTATTATTATTATTATTATTATTATTATTATTATTATTATTATTATTATTATTATTATTATTATTATTATTATTATTATTATTATTATTATGGTTGCTGGTTATACAAATTGTGTGAGGCTTTTGGGGATCAAGGGGTCTGAAAGCCAATAAATTGTTTTTTGTTATCTTCTAGAGAAACCTTTCTGTGATCAGAGAGCCTGTGGGCACCTCATCAGTAGAGTGTTGATGCCTTTGTAGGCGAATGCTGGTGCTTGCCAATGCGGTCCGGTCGATTCCGGTTTTTTCCCGTAAATTCCAGTGCGTTTCTGTTACTAGTGTGGCTCCTTCAAACTACCGGAAATACCCTCACTGGTGTGTCAGGAATATTTATTGACTAAAAACCCCAACTGGCAGATCTGTAATTAAACTGGATTGATAAACGTAGGTCACTCCCCCGAACCAAATGCGAAATATCTAGCTGATCTAGTCGTTAATAAAAACATATTTTTTACTTTTTGAGCATTTTGAAGATTACACACAGACCTTCTAAAGTTCTAAGGCATAACGGAAATTGTTACGAAATAATAACTGCTCCCGGGATCAACACGTAAGTTGGCAATGACATTCTAGTGAAGTTGTGTCATTTTGGTTACACTTGTTTGTATTTGTGGTATTGACCAACAAAGTATTGCAGCTAGCAAAAATAACAAAAGAAAAGTTGTATGCACATCTGATAAGCTACATTTGTGGAAACATACTGTGTTTATCACCCAATATTCTATAATATCTTCTTTTATCGCCCACATTACATGACTTCTAGCCTTCAGCACCGGATGAGAGATTTGCCATCATTTGGAGGTATCAGGACGACTCTTATCCAAATCGATCCGTGGCTAACCAGCCCGTATCTTTACTAATTCATCCACAAACCAATCCATACCTTAACCAACTATTACGTGTAGGCTCTTTACCTCTACCGATCCGCACCTTCACCAGCCTATGAGCCTTATAATAAGGCTATATACACAGGGTCTACCATCTGGTTCTTAGTGTGATTGATTAACTTTAAGGCAGCAACGTATCTTTTGAATTAATTGCAACTTCAAAGGATTAGAGACAAAAATCTTGTTAAGATAGCCCCACCCTAATTTGTTCATGTCAGTATGTGGAATCTGAATCCCACTCACTCAGTTCCCAACCAAAGGCTAAGCGGCCAGTATGTTGTAGTATCATAACATAACCCATTTTGCACCAAGTTGCGGATATACCTGGCCCTACCATATACACAGCTGCCACTGTTTAAATTATGGCTTTGCTCGTGACTGCACTGAGAAAGGAATGGAGCACTGGTAGAGACGCCATGCTGTCACAGGCCACATTCCCCGTCTGTTCAGTGCCAAGTGCGAGCAAGTTGGGCAAGGTGCATGGCTGTTAATTATTTGTACCTTCAAGCTGAACATATCAGGGATGGACTGCCAGCCTGAAACAGAGCTTCACTTGGGGTTGACAGTACATCCCCAGGTTTACAGTTTTTCCTGTCCCCACAAAGGCAAGGGTACTATTTCCTTTGATAAGTAGTAGGCATAGCCTAAGATGTATCACCATTACAAATTTATGTGTTACTGTAAGAATCTGTCAATTTCTTGTGGCAGACCATTAGCCTGGTTCCCATTCCAAACTCCGTTCACCATGTGGCATCAATCCATCTGTCGAAGCGATTATTCACAACTGGTGTCATGCTGTTCCGGCAACTGACCAAAAGTTGATTTTCACTACAATGTCCAGTATTACTGCGATTTCAATGGGATATATATTCTAAAGCAATAAAATTGGAAACTGATGCTCACTATACCAAAGAACAAGGAACCAACAAAAGCAAGGCTGGGTCACTGCAGCACTGCCAGTGGCAAAATTGTGCAGGGTGTGACAGCAAATTTCTTGTGGGTTGACAGTCAAAACTGTTACATGCCCACTCAGCCAATCAGAAGACCAGATTTATACCTGAGATAAGGACTGCCCTATTGCTTGGAGCAAGGAAAGTTGAGATTTGGGCAAGTGAAAATTTGGAAGCCTATATAGACAATAGCAGCAGACTTTCCCAGATTACTTCAAATCTTGGCACGGGGAAAGTCATGTTCAGGGAAGAAAATTTTTGCCCATTTTACCCTCAGGCAGAAACCCTGTTGGTGTATGGATATCTGCGTAGATCTGCTCCTGTCTCAATGGATCTGCAACATAAGGTTGACAGACATATGACTGACATAACAAAAATATGATTGGACATGAAATAATGATCATATCAACTAAAAGTTAAACTGCTACAACAATAAAAGTTCATCAGGTTGAAAAATTTCAACAAAAAATCTAGAAATGTTGGCAAACTTGTGCAGTCATATTGTGCTGAGACTTTGCGTTGTTTATTTACTGTTTATATTATCAAACTCAGTGACAACACTCTTGTTACATGACTAGTCATCACACCTCCAGTATGAATTGGTTCCTCTTGTATTCTCCATCATGATGAATACCATATTTGGCGGTTCCTCTTTGAGGTATAAAATGTTGCTGTTGTTCTGGCCTCAGCCATGATGGAAGAGAAAAGTGAGACTATAACCAACAAGAGCTGTAAGTGACTGTATGTTCTTTATTGACACTGAGCATGACAGACAGTGTCATGTGTGATTTTCTTCTTTTTTGCTTTGGGGTTGTGATTCATTGTTTCATGTGCATGACAAAATGACCAGACCACTAGGTGTCTTGGCATTTGATTATCATGTGAACTATTTGCCAATTTTTGTTGTTCACCATGTCTCAACACACAGACAGTCAAGATCATGAAATAACACAAGAAAATGCTGTATGATAATCTGAGTTCACAAAATTCACTGACCTCTGGCTCCCATTACCATATGTTTAATATGCAGGTGTAGCTAAAAAGTGAGTCCCAGTATTCCCAGAATAGCCCCCAATCACAACACTATCGTTGCCATATCAACAGTCAAGGCAGCAGGGACATACTTGAAATTTCCTTGAACATTGTAGAATTTAAAAAATTACTGTTACAAGATGCATTGGTGATCTTTGATTATGCCAAGATATTTCACATGCAAATGACTGGCTTTGTGAGAAATTCAGGCCAGAAAGTGTCAAGACCTTCATTGAGAGTTTACAACTTGTCAGTCTTCATTGTTTGTGTTTGATCACACAGTTATGAACTATGATGTTTGGATAACAATCATGATTCAACCACCTCTTGGCTGCAAATTTTAAGAAGGGTAATTTTTTGTTTTTTGGTCCAGTGCCATATCAGTGTTGTCAATGACATGACTTTCATAAGAGATTTACATTAATTTGGATGCATCTGTGATGTACACCATTGATATTTTCTAAAAGGACCAAAGTTGAAGATTTTTTCAAAAAAAAGTCTCAAGAATACCACATCAGAGTAAAAATCCTTATCTCAGTTGTCTGAGTCTAATGTCAGAATGTGATCATTTGATGTAACTGCAGCAGACTGTTCAAGTTAATATTAATGCTGAATTGAAATCATCACAACATTTCTATTGCTGACTTTTAAATTGTTAAGGTTTTAAATTTCTGTGAACAATTTTGTTCCTTTGCAGAGCCATCTCATAATTTTAAAGAACCTGTAAGACAACAGAATGTCAGGAGGTTACGGTCAGGATGATCAAGGATTTTTCCAGTCAGGCTACACTTTTGACCCACAAAGTGCCGGCTATGACATGGGAACTGGAGAACAGTTTCCTCAGGATCCGTAAGTAAATGCATCAGCTGATGTTCTGGATGGTTTGAGTGCATCAGAAGTTACTTGCATAAGGAAAAAATTTTGATGTGGTGGTTCTGGCAGTGCAGAAAGTGGAGTATACGTATGCCTCTGGAAAATTATTTGAGTACACTGGGAACAGGATTGGATTTATATGAAGCTACTTATTTAACTATGAACTTTTGGATACGAGCATCTCTGTATGGTTCTTATTTTCCTAGATTAAAGGTTAGACTGTAGCAGCCAAATGTGTCTCCAATTATTGATACACTGAAAGTTGAAAGTGTCACTTGTGTAATCATGCATGAAGTACTGCTTTACATATTTCTAATTTTACCTAAAGTACATTTTTTTTTTTCATAGGGTAGTTTTATATTTATATGGAAAATCAGATGTGCTTTGACCTTGTTTGCATTTGTTCCTCTTTGGCACAGGCAATTTGGGCAGTTTGATTACTCTCAGAACACCACTGCCTACACAGACACTGCCTACACGGACACTGCCTACACGGACACTGCCTACATGACTCCACAGGTCCAGGACCAGTACACAGGCTCCATCATGACCCCTGACCCCGTGCCGGCCTACAGCAGTCCCACAGACAACTTTGATGAGGAACCACCTCTACTCGAAGGTATGTTTTTTGACAGGGCAGGGTTTCCTCCAGAAAAAAAAAATTAGGGTACTGAAACATGCCAAAGCAAAGACATGTTACATGCTGAATCCATATCATTCTTTTAAATTTACATGCTCTAAAATCAATTCTACAGCATTTCTGGAGGCTAAAGAGATCAAGAAGGCTTTGAAAGTCTTAATTTTTAGCCCCATAATGTTCAGTTTGCATTATTTTGCATGTTACTTTCAAATAGTTTAGGGTACGGAGTCCTTCCCTCAGAAAATTTTAGGGTACTGAATTTTACCCATTTTACCCTCTGGCAGAAACCCTGCAGGGCTGAAGGGACGCAGAATGCCATGACTGAACATGTATAGGTTGGTGTGATGGAATTTTGAAAGTATGCAATGTGGCACGACAGAATATATGTAGATTGACATGAATGAAGGTATGTAGGTTGGCATGAGTGAACATATGTAGGTTGGTGTGGTTGAATTTGACAATATGCAGTGTGGCATGACTGAATGTTTGAAAGTTGTCGTGACTGAATTCGAAAGTAAAATAGTTTGAAGTGATTAAAATTATCATGTACATGTAGTTTGACATGTCTGGAGGTGTGTAGGTTGCCACGACTGAATGTATGTTGGTTTTCATGCTGGGCTAGCGTTAAGCATTAGACAGTGAGCCACTGGCTAAAAAAGGTGTAAACTGGCTAATAGTTTTTGTCATCAGTTATCCAAACTGGCTAAAGGATGTTGCACATATAAATTAAGATTGTACACACATAAAATGTGGCTACAAGCTGACAATTTATTAGAAAATGATCATTATACATGTTCCAAAATCTGGTTCTTTTTGGCAAATAAAAATATTCTTGATTTTTTTAGCAAAAAATGGCTCATGCAATAAAATCCTGAGAGCTAGCCTCAAGTAGTGCCACCAAAATTTAATTTGGCTAAGTCTGGGTAACAGGTTTTCAGTTAAGTTGGCCAGACTGGCTAAAACAATAAATTTTCTAGTGCAAGCCCAGTCATGATTGATGGTATGTAGGTTGCCACAGCTCAAAACGTGTATGTTAACATGACCAAAGGTAAGGTTGTTACAAGAGAAGGTATGTAGGTTGTCATAACTGATGGAATACGAACTGCCATGACTGAAGGTGTGTGTTGATGTGGCTAAATGTATGTAGGCTTCCCCTGGGAGGTTGCCATGACTGAAGGTACACCTGTGTGTAGGTTTCTATGACTGATGGTCTGTAGGTTGTTATGACTGATGGTATGTAGGTTGTTATGACTGATGGTATGTAGGTTGCTATGGCTGAAGGTGTGTATGCTAACAAGTGAGGTTGTCACAATGGAAGGTATGTAGGTTGTCATAACTGATGGTATACAAGCTGCCATGACTGAAGGTGTGTATTTTGACGTGGCTAAATGTATGTAGGTTTCCACTGGGAAGGTACATCTGTATGTAGGTTGCTATGACTGATGGCGTGTATGCTAACAAGTGAGGTTGTCACAACGGAAGGTATGCAGGTTGCAAAGACGGATGATACGTAGGTTACCATAACTATGGTATGGGCATTGGGCTATCATGAAGCGAAGTACATTGTATTTTTGTTGATGTACTGAGTTGCTCATTTTTTCCCTTGCCTTTTCATAAGTACAACAAAGAAAAGTACATTCTGTTGCATTGGCACTGTAGGGATAACCACATGAGGTGTATGGGGTGGGAAGGTTTGCACTGGGCTGGTGTCATTAGTAAATACATGTACATGGAAATGTATGGAGGAATCTGGGAATTTATGAGTTACTTTACAACTGGAAAATATAAAAAAACGAAGTTCATGTAGAAGCTTGATTACCAGCACACTCACTGACCAATCCTATAAAGCTTTGAAGTGTATTGTGACTTGACTTTGAAAAGTGCCGTAAAGTAAACATTTTCATCAGTGAGCTTTGTTTTATGGCACATCAGTCTCCAAAACTAAAAAGAAAAGAAAAGAAAATAGCTACTAGAAGTGACCAGTTACTCCTTGCCCCAGTAAAGATGGCAACAACCAGCTGATGGTCAAATGTCGTCTGCTTCAATGTTGTTGAATGATTCCTTCAGTAGTCGTGAAAACAATTTGAATGAAAATTGTAGGGGAAGCTATCAAGATTGCATGGCAAAGGTCAACAGTTTTCTTTGACCTGGGTTGGGCACTAAAGAAAGCTGTTAACCCAGTCTTAAGTCAAGAGAAAGGGTTCACCTCCTGTTTGGAAGCAAAAGCTGAAAAAAAATAATAGAAGCATCACCTGTTTTCACATTATAGCATAACTCATTTATAGTTACAGTGTTTCCCCTCTAATAAGCTTTCCCCATCCCAGGAGAGGCCATCCCCTCTATAAAAGCCACTTCTCAATGCCACAGAAGTGGTATTTCCATTGTATTGCCCCTCTTAAGAGAGGCCACCCCTCTAATGTGGCCAATTTTTGGTTGCATTTGGGGTGGCCTTACCAGAAAGGGACCACTGTACCTCTCATCTTCCATGACTTTCGGGATTTACAATTTTCCTGTCAATTTAAGACTGAGGCAAAAACATTCCTTGATGTGGATGAGGCACTTAAAACTCAACCCTTGTCTGGGCAAAGCTGTTGACCTGGGGCATGCTATCTGGACAGGGCTCATGTACAAATCTCTTTCAAATTGTTTTTCATTATTGTTGAAATTGGCCCCAAAAAGGTGAAACAGATGACATTTGACCACCAGGCAGTTTTGGCCAGCTTAAGGGGGACAGCATTAAGACATACTTTTCCCAAATATGTGAAATTTTTTTTACACACAGTGCTGCACAATTCATGATTTGTTTCATTGTTATATTTAGATCATCAAATTATGGGATATGTATATCTGGTACTGGCGTATTTAAAATGTGAAGTCATGCTTCAAGCTTCTTTTCCTATTTGTTGCACCCTATCCTATTCCCACATACTCAGGCTTGTGTTGCATTACCATTCTTTCTGTCTTTTCTATGTGACATAATGTAAATATTTGTCCTGATGTGTTGTGTCTAGTCATTTACTTTGTTCTTTTTCAAGTGTAAGAGGAATTTGTGTAGGGTCCAGTCCTGTTTTCCAATTGCTTTTTTTGGAAATAAAATATGTTTCTTCCAAAATAATGGCAGACAAGTATTTTCAAAACATATATCTATTAAGATTATTTCTTTGAGCAATGTTAGAATAATCAATATCATGTTTTTTGCTTTTCAGAACTGGGGATCAATTTTGATCACATCAGACAAAAGGTAGGACACCATCTTATTGTATTTAATCGAAAGTTTGAAAATATGCAGCTGAAAAAGCATACCAGGGAGCATTATTTAACCTTTGGTACTCAGTTTTTGAGATTCTGGGAAGCAAGAACTGAATTTCACCCATTCGTGAACAGAGTTTTTAAATGAACCATTTTGAAAATTCAAACAGGTTATAAAATAAATATCCCTGATATGGTGTTTCAGGACTGCACATGGTAGGTTTGGCCGACTTGTTGCAGGCCTTAAAATAAGTGAAGCACCTTGTAATTTGGTCCAAGATTTACTGGAAGAACCAGACAGGTTGTTGGCAGATTTTTGATCTTTCAACCTTATTGGCCAGGTTTTTTTAACTCCCGGCCTTATTGGCATTTTCATGTCTGTCTATGTGTTTGTCCAACTATTACCATTGGGGACACAATAGCTTTGAGCAAATTGAGCTACTATCATAGAACATGTACAGCAGAAATATTTCATTAGACGCTTGGCTTGGTTTGACATTAAGAAACCTTGACCTATTTTCAAGGTCACCATGGGTCCTCATATTTTTACTGTTGCAGATGCAATAACTTTTGAACAAATTGAGCTACTGTCATGAAACATGTATGGTACAAGCATCAGAAACTTTACTGTGTTCGACATTCAGTAACTTTGACCTGTTTCAGGGTCACTAGGGGTCATCATATTTTTTATCCTTGCAGACCCACTAACTTGAACAAATTGAGCTATTGTCATGAAACTTGCACTGTGGAAGCATCACATTAGAAGCTTTGCTGAGTGGGACATTAGGTGACCTTGGCCTATTTTCAAGGTCATCAGGGGTCATTTTATTTTTACCCTGGCTGAGAGTGTCTTAGAGTAATTCCAACCATTATTGTTATTCGTGTAGAATAAAAATGTTATGTATATCATTTTCTGATGGACAGCAATCTGTTTGCCTGAGATTTATAACAGGAAGGCCCCTGGTGAATTGAAAGATCATGCTGCATTTGTACATATACCAGTCCCCCCCCCCCCTCCCCCAGTGAAAACTGAGTGCCATTTTGGAGGACATTGTAGTACATGTTCTTAATTATACACAGTATTGCTGTTTTTGTGCTTGTTAGGTTACATGGAATGTGTTGATGTGTTATGGGTAACCTTCCGAGGATTCAATCAGCAGCCTTGCTCATGTCACTTTGGGGGCAGAGTGCACACAAGGAAGCTTTTTGCCTTGTGTATTGTTCTGCTTTCGAAACAAGAGACTTTAACCCTTTCCCCTTGAATTAAGACTGAATTAACAATTTTCCTGGGCATGGCTTGGGCACTAAGTGCAATGATGTGCATAACTAGGTGCCCAACCCAGGCCAAGGAAATCTGTTGACCTGGGGCATGTGATCTTGACAGGTCTCATCTGCAATTCTCGGTCAAATTGTTTTTCATTACTGTTGAAATTAGTCGAAAACACTGAAGCAGACGACGTTTGATCACCAGCCAGTTTTTGGCTGGCTGAAGGGGAGAAAGGGTTAAATTACAAGACTGGAAACATTCTGTTGAATTTTCAGTGGGAAAAATGAGCTAAAACTATAAAAACTAGTGACTGTGGATGTAGGAGATTTTGCTAGTTTTGAGGCTATCTTCATCTGGTCAGAAACTGGCAAACTCAATTGTGGATGCCTGTGTGTGTGTGTGTGTGTGCGTGCGTGTGTGTGTGTATGTGTGTGTGTGTGTGTGTGTGTGAGTGAGAGAGAGAGAGAGAGAGGAGAGAGAGAGAGAGAGAGAGAGAGAGAGAGAGAGAGAGAGAGAGAGAGAGAGAGAGAGAGAGAGAGAGAGAGAGAGAGAGAGAGAGAGAGAGAGAGAGAGAGAGAGAGAGAGAGAGAGAGAGAGAGAGAGAGAGAGAGAGAGAGAGAGAGAGAGAGAGAGAGAGAGAGAGAGAGAGATGCTATTGTTTGCGTATTGCTGTAGCTGCCATGAATTACTTTCTTGCTTTCTTAATTGACATCACAGAACTTTAACTTTCTTGCTTTTTTAAATTTTTTTTTATGCCAAAACAATGGCACCTGGTAATGAAGATGAAGTCCTCCATATTAATGGCATTCAAAACATGAAGGCACACAAGAAAAAAAAAATATGAGAACAGGACAATAATTCCCAACACTCGAGGGAAAAAAAAGAGAAAAAGAGGACATGATAGGAAGATGAAGCAAGTATTGATGAAAGTAAACACATGACGTGACAAATGTCTTACCTGTTTTGTCCTTAACTGGATTCATCACAGGCTAGCGAGAGTCTGGTCAACCACAGAGTTAACTTGAGTATTTATGTTGACTATTTACAGGGAGTTGGTTTTAGTTCCAGCTCTGTGCTCTGTGATTCAACAGAAACTGAATGCTGTATTAGATACATCAGCATTTAAAAGTGCAGGCTAATGTTTCCTCTGGTATAGACAACATAACAAAAAAGGACATACCATATTCATTGCTCAATGGCGACCAGGACACCCCGATTACAGGTAGAGCCACCACCGGTGACAAAATGTACTAAACGTTCGCAATGCCTTCTAACGTATTGAAAAGGTCTATTGCAGCATGTGCCCTAATAGAAGCATGCCCCCAACTTTTCATTTATTGGACTCCTCATACAGTGTCAATTTTTCCCTTAATATTTTCAAAAATATTGATGTATATTGAAAAGATAGGCAGCGCTGATGCTACTTTTAGCTTCTCAAGCTTTATATGCACTGTACAGGCCTTTAGTATTTTAAATTTAAAAGAATCTAAGTTATATCGTGTCACAAATTCTAGGTTGGACCCATGAATATTTTGCTTTGACACAGCATGCTACTAATACTATTGGAATGAATGCGGTAGCCTAAATATTAAGGAAACTCAATCTGTTGCGGGAGTGATCTCCAAACAATGAACTTGACCAACAGGTAGATTTTATTCACAGATGGATGTTGATTGGCTCACACACAGGTAAGGAGCTGGTGACAAGATGAAAGTTGCCGTCACTGCATGTAACCTGTATCTATTGATCACACAATGAAAGCCAGTTTTATATAGGGTAAGGACTACTAGGAATTGGTTTTGGACAAAAAGACACAAATTTATATATATATATATACATACATATATATATATATATATATATACATATATATATATATATATATATATATATATATATATATATATATATATATATATATATATACACACACATACATATATATATATACACACATACATATATATATACATACATACATATATATATACATATATATATATATATATATATATATATATATATATATATATATATATATATATATATATATATATATATATATATATATATATATATATATATATATATATATATATATATATATATATATATATATATATATATATATATATATATACAGTAAAACCTCCCTTACCGAACACCTCTATATACCGAACACCCCCTTATACCGAACACTTTTTCTCGGTCCCAATTTTTTTCCCATATGCTTCCATTATAAGCAAACCTCCCTATACTGAACACCTCTCTATAGTGAACATGAACACCTCAAATGAACACCATTTTCCCAAAAAATCCTCCCTATACTGAACACACATTCAGCATATTTTTGTGTATTTGCAGGGAGTAATTACTGATAAGGCTGAAACTAACCAGATTAATTCAGAGACAGGCTTAATTATTGCTTATACCAGCAGCAATGGAAACAATCCACAGGCAAGCTGTTGAACACCTGTTGTCACTTCTATAGATGGCAACAACAGGGTGGAGGGTGAAAGTGTCAGTGTCACTTAGCAACTTGCTCCTATCCTGTCAGGGATAATTGGACCATTTTTGGGTGTTTTCTTTAATCATTCTAATGAACAATAATTTACAAATTAAGTCATTATGTTTGTCTCACCAAAGCCAGGGGATTTAATTTCAAGGAGTACCAGTAGACTGAAATGAGCAACAGCTCTGCTAAAATAGGTGCAAGGTCCTAAGCATGTTATTTCAATATGAACATACACTATATGTTATAATGTTCTTTAATAATTATATATACATGTGCATGTATACATCTGAACTTTGCTCTATCATAGTGAGTACATCTTTCCCAAATCATAAAACAATCAAAAATTACTTCGTTGTTGTTCATGTATTTAATGATGTACATGTAGTTAACATGAGTATCTCCCACCATAATGATCTCAGCAGGTATCTGTATAGTACGGTTGGTAAGACATGAGGCCACAATGTGGAAACCTCCCTAAACCGAACACCTCCCTATACCGAACACTTTTGTTCGGTCCCTTGGGCGTTCGGTATAGGGAGGTTTCACTGTATATATATATATATATATATATATATATATATATACATATATATACATATATACATATATATGCATGATATCATGTAAGTACATGATCAATACTGGGACAAGGAATCCTTGTGTTACATACATGTGCAACTTTGAATTGGATGACTGTATTGTACTGAGCTTTGCTGCTTGGTATGTCAGGCAGGCAAACATGCTGATGGCTGCTGTACGTGTGTATCTGTGCAGCTCCGTAGAATGTGGAGATGTCCTGGTTCTGTACCCGGGGACCCAGCACTTTCATTGCAGACATGATTATGGCTGAGGTGATTGCAGAGATATACTGATGATTGACAGTACCTGTACTGCAAAAGTTCAAGATTGAGCATGATTCCCGAAAAATTCGACATGTTGTAAAGTGAAAACCAGGCCAGCATAGTAACACCAATTTTGAAGACTCCTGGATAAAAGTTTTACTCTTCTTCTTTTTGACCTTTCTTTAGCTGCAGACTTTCATTTGTTTAACAGGTACAGTTGAACGCAGAACTGTAACACAGGCTTTGACCTTCCTAGTGGCAATACACAAGCACGTGCTGCCATCTGGTGTTCAGGGTTTGGCAGTTTAAGAAGCAAACTACTGCCACCCAGTGTTTGATAAAATGTCCATATTGGTGGGTGCCTTTGCCTTTGGTAGCTTAATAAAATTACCATAAGGGTGGTTCTCATGTATCATAAATTAAAAGTTCAAGCCACATATATGTATATTAGTGTCACACAGGAAAGGGAAAAATAGGTTGCTTTATGAAAGGCAGTGCTTTATACATGTATGACTGAAAGTTATACAGATGTGGAGTTACTGACAAACCAGTTAAGGAGGTCAAAATGCTTGTCAGATGTTATATTATGTTGATACGGTAGTCCATGATCAATTGTCAAGTACCATGTAATCCTTTCAGGTTTGGGGACATGTAGCTCACTTCAAAACAGAAAGCAGAAAGAAAGAAAAAAGCCCCCCCCCCCCCCAAAAAAAAAAAAAAATTTTCCTTCTTTGGTATTTGAGTATGCTTAAAAAACAAGATTTAATTATGGATATTGATTTTTTCATAACAACATTATCTGTAAAAATCCACACGAAGGAAAGATGTTGGTTGCCCACATGTTTTCTTGATAGGTCTCATCCACAATTTTTGTTTTTAATCGTTATTCTTGAAATTTGTCACAAAACACTGAAGCAGACATTTCATCAGCTGGTTATGGCAAATTCGTGGGGAGGGTTTAACTTGTAGTAAATAAGTCTAAATGAGACAAGAAAGACAATGGGTATATACCACAATCAGTTTATTCCCCCTTTTTTACATATGCATATAAATGCACGTGATTTTTTTTCTCCATTTATATGTTGCATTGCCCATTCATGATACAAATCAATTTGCAAATCACTGCACCATTAAAATGATTAACTGCTACATTTACAAACACTATAGAAATCATGACAGAACAGCCTTGCTGGAGGGAATAATATTCTCACTAATATTTCTTAGCTTTCCATGTTGTGCGGGCACAACTAGAAACGATTGATCACTTTCAAGATTTCTGCAGGTCTACTTCACAGTGGCAGAACTGGAGCACACTTCTGATTAAAGTTCATGTAGAGATGAGCGTTTGACTCTCTTGTAGAAAGTATGGGAAAAGGGTGATTAATTGAGGTACGAAAATAAAATATACCATGCCACTTGTCTGTTTCATAACTGAGAAAGCAAGAGAAGGAATTTTGTAGTCAAGTTTTGTAAAGCTATGTCTTCAGTCCAGAATATTTCAGCCACATCATAATCGACTTAGCTTTCCCTAGTTCTCACATGCTGCACTGGGAGTACTAGCTACTTTCTCACTTGACTGAAGCGCCCCCTATAGGTCATCTACAACTGTACAGAGGCACCGTAAGAAACAGCTTATGAAATAGCACCCGTATGCTTGCCATGCGTGGAATATGCGGTCCACACAGGCAAGGCTAGTCCTGTATAGTACAAGTTACCCACAATGCCAGTCTTTACAAATTGTCACAAAATACAGATGTGTCTTTCCTGTTCATGTCTCACACATATTTTGTCCTGTCCTTATGGATAATTTCTTTTGAGACATAGTGATGGTAGGACAGTCCAGCTTGTATTCATTTGCCGTGAATCTGCACAGAAATATAGATTCTGACATCTTGGATAAAACATGTACGTGTATATCAAATACAAACATATGGACTATTAAATCATGCATACTTTCTGATATTAAAGTTATCATTGCTGTCTATGGCGATATTCATTCAGTTCCAGAATAAACCTTTTTTAACTTTTTCGTCATCTGAAAATATCTTGTCCACACGTCCTTCCTGATAAAAAGTTCCAATCACTGTTTCAGACTAAGCATGCACATTTACTGTCTAAAAATCCATACATGTTCATCAACATTCCTAGATGTACAGTTTGATCATACTCTTATTTTTAATATATATTTTCTTTTCTTAAATTAGCACATTAACATTCACCAGAAAACTGTTTTTGTAACATTTACAAGTCACGCAGTTCTACAGAATTTACTTTCCTATGCGTTTTTTAAATTTAATTCAAAGCCCTCCAAAAATAAAACGGTGAAGCTGTCAGTTGATAAAGGACATTTTAAGGTCCAGTTTCACTGATATTAAGTTGAGTAGAGGTATGTTAACAACAGATGGAGCCACTTGGGGGATAAATAAACCCAGCTCCCCAGATTGGTCAGTCATTGTCAACAGGCATTGATCATTGGACCTGCAGACATTGTTCTTTAATATCTCAGTTTAATACATGTCCCGTGCCATGTCCTTCCTCCAGCTGGACATCTTTGAACCATTGCCAAAATCAAGTGCAAATTTTGTGCACAAAATATGTTACACATAATTTCAATATTTACAGTGAAAGCCTGCATTATGATCCACATATTCGAGTGATGCTTTGTTTGATAATATGCAGAGTCAACCATTTGTATCCAGTATACAAAGTTTTGTTCAAATTAGTTTGTAACTTTGTGTCTGTAGTGTTAAGTTTAACATCAATTAATCGGTTCAATTCTTATCAAAATAGATTTAAACAGGCGGATGTGAGGATTGGAATAATTACCCAAAGTCACTGATATACAATATAGTAACCACCAAGGGTAATATTACCTGTCCTGTGCATGTTATCCAGGAGTCATTATTGTAATTAACAGGTAGGAGTCCTTATATATTGTAAAACACCTAAGAGTCATTATTATAATAAACACCTAGAAGTGATTATTGTAATATAGACAGCTACAGACAAGTTACCATACCAGCATGTGACACTGTGAACCACTAAATGTATGTACAGTAAAGGTCGCAGTGCCTTTTGTGATATATTGGTGCAGCCGTTTTGAAGCTATTACATAATGCTCCAAGCTGCATTGCATAATAGATATGTTACCATGTAGGGGACTGCACAACGCATGCTTTCTTACAGAATCAGTCCCAAAGACAAGACATTCATAGCCCATGTACCATGCAATTTTTGACCATGTTGTTTGTTTGTTTTTCTGTTGAAGCCCCTTGCATTGACTCCTTTCCCTCAGTTGAAGTTATCTCAATCAGGCATGGGCCAATTGCACTGTGGAAAAAATCTTGAAAAACACTCGCTTTTAAATTAAGAAGAGTTCAAGAATGCTTGCATACATTTTGTCCACTGAACATACCCCTATTTTTTTCAGTTCAAACCAGACTTGTGATTGTGAGACCCAGGCTGTCCACTTTGCTGACCTGATGCTAGTGACACCTGGTGGACCAATTTTACACCAAATAGGATTTTAACCCACTCCTGGATTCAGTTGTGGCAAATCACAATACAAAGTCAGCTATTTACTGCATGATCCCCAGTGAGTACATGTACCATCCTACTAAGAGTCAGAACAGCTCAGATAATGCCCAATGTCCTACATTATGCCATTAATTGTGTGATTGCTTGCAAGGTGAAAAACTTCCCAGGGCCTGTTTTCTGGGAAACACACAGATGCACACGCATGCACATACAAACAAAACTTGAGCCCCTGGGGAAATTATCAAAATTAGATCTGGGAGAAGTTTCTCACCCTGCATTCATATAGTATGCAAAATGTAGGTGCTAACTTAGAGCTTATTTCAGTTTTCTAAGTAGTGGTCCTGATCAGGGAAAACAGCATGTACAGTACATGAATTTCAGTTTTGATGAAAACAGTCCCTGCATAGTATTACTCTGGTGCATCCGGTCTTTGTCTACTCCTCACCAATGAACCTATCACAGCAGGCATCCAAATTTATAAGTACATATTTGTTCTAAATGTGAGATCTTCTCTCTGGATGTTTATCATTTTGCAGATGACGTATCTTCAGTTTGTGACCTATCACTGCACAACAGCATGTGATCACATGCTTGTACCTGACATGGTTGCTTCTGCTAAATTGCTTGATAGCGGGGATCCAGATATATGTAGATGAAATATTTCTTGACACTAAGTCAGTTGGGGAGGGATGAGAGCTATAACAGGCAAATTAAATACATTGTATCCAGCCACGGGCAAGTGAAATGCATTGCATGTAAAGCTTCAGGCAAGTGACACACGTTTTATCTAGCTTTAGCCAAGTGAAATACATTGTATGTAGCCAGAGGCATTTCAGATACATTGTATCTGGCTTCAGGCAAGTGAAACATACTTTATCTAGCATCAGATCAGTGAAACACGTTGCAATTGTATCCGGCCACAGGCAAGGAAAATACATTGTATCCAGTTGCAGGCAAGTAGACTACATTGCGTCCAGCCTTAGACAAGTGAAATTTATTGTATAGGCAAGTTAAATACATTGTATCTAGCCATAGGCAAGTGAAATACATTGTATCTAGCCCCAGGCAAGTGGAATACATTGTATCCAGCCACAGCCAAAATGAAATACACTGTAGCTAGCCATGGGCAAATGAAGTACATGTACATTATATCTCGGTCCAGGCAAGGAAATACATTGCGTGTGGCCGCAGATCAGTGAAATACATCATAGCTGTAAGTGAAACATCAGTGTACGTAGCTGTGCTGTATCTGATGGTAAGAATGCACACAGAACCAACATTTCAGCATTCCCATTTTACTTTTGTCACAGTTGAACAGAGTTATTCAGTTAAAGACTGCAATACTTTTTGTTCAAGCTGTACCCAAATATACAATTTCCAATAGCCATAACAAAAATGATGTTTTTTTTAAGTGTGTGGTCCTGTTGCTCATCAGACAATAACTCACTGTATAACAAGAAAGGAGAGTGAGTAACTCACTGTATAGCAACAGAGAAGAATGAGAAACTGTTCATTGACTCAGATTTCATAATTCTAAACCTCTCAGTGGGGCAATGGCGTACTCTCTGTCCAACTGTTCAAAAGTCAAAGTGGTTGTTTCCACATTAGACACCTTGCATGTCTGATATTGCAGGGTAACTTTCATACACAATGATGGCCCAACAGTCTTTCTATAATGTTTTTATATGCTACAGTGATTCAGTATTTCCATCATATAGCAAAATCTAGAAAACTTGAATAAATATGCCATGAAGTATATATCATACTCTGCAAAATGTACGCAATCAAATATTATTGAAAATAGCCTGTACTTGTACATTGTGTGAATTTCAACAAAAACATCATCATGATGTGGGTGACGTATGTTAATGTCAAGACAGAGAGAAAGAATGATGTTTTATATTACAGGAATGATTCAGTCAGTACCTTTGTTGCTGTCTCGGCTATTTGCAAAAAAAAAAAAAAAAAAAATGGGGCAATTGGTTATCAAAGACTGCTCATGGTTTCAAGGTATTTGGCTGAGACACACTCTCGGAACATACCAGCCAGGCGATCAGGACAGTAAACTTGAATAGATCTTGGTCTGCAGATCCTCAAGCATTCGAGTATATATTTATAATTGGTTTGATTTCAAAACTGTGACGGGGTTGTGTCTTGTTCCTTGTTGGCGAGCATGTACAAGAACCACTCAAAAACTTGTCCTTTTGGTAAGTCAATTTCAGCAGTAGGCCGGGAAAAACAGAGCTTGTGATTCTTCAAGCACTCATTTAACATCCTAAGGGCGCTTCCCATAGATACCCTTCAACATGGCAGGGCTTAACGCGCTGACCCAATGGAAACCTCTCTCGCTTCCTGGCATGAAGAAATTCCTGCTTGCCATAAGCTTCTTAGACCTGCCCGTCACATCTTAATGAAGCCTTATGCGCCATTAGGCGGCACTGTTACTGCATTGTGTGTTAGCCTTTATGTGCATGGTGAGGAAAAATATCCATTTGCTGAAACGAGGTTTTCCGTTTTTCCTTTTCTTTCATTTTTTTTTTTTTTATGTTTTGTTTTTTTTTCCAGAGGGTGTGGAGGGTGGGTGGTTGGGGGTGGGGCAGATGGTGTTGGGCAAACTAGAGAAAAGCTGTCGGGCATTGTTGTCTTTATTTACAAATTCAATAGCACGATAAGTGAGGAGAGCTTTACAAATTGATGGACTATATGGGTTGTCAAATGACTTTGATAGTTATGATTGATGGGTATTCATATCTGCATAATATAACTGATATGATAACATATATCACCATATTTTATATGCCAGGGGACATCAAGGTATATACAACTCAGACTACTTGCTACTTTTTGTACAAAATCACTCTCTCTTTTTTTTTCTCTGTTTTTCGGGGGTCAATAAATTAACATTTATTGGATTAACTTGTAAATAAGTTAAAGTTATCAAAATAAATATATGGAACACCCTTTAACTTATGACTAGAAACACAAAGTAAACAATCCCCCATTTTACTGCATTCTTATTTTTTCATTTTGTGCGTAACACCTAGGTCTCTATTTGCACACAACAGGTGACAAAACCACAAAAATCCCCCATTGATCATTCATTTGTAAATATCACCAGGTTCAGTTTTGGGAGCAACTTTGGAGTTTACGCTGTGTACTGATTTGCACAGGAAACTTATTACATGTACAGTGCAATGCAACTTTTTATGCCCAGTGCACAGAGTGTATTATGTTGTCTGATGACAACATCCTGCAGCAATATGAAAACTCAATTTTTTTTTTTTTTTTTTGCAATTAAAAAAAAAAAAAAATTGCTGCCCTCTCTTGCTTTCTTGTTCTCAACAATCAACTCAATCATCAGGAAAAAAAAAAAACTCAGTCTCTGTGGTCACTAGATGGCAGCACTCTGTAAAGTTCAATCTAAACCAAATAAAAGGACCTCATTCTGCGGGGCCTCTAGATGGCACCACTGACAAAAAGGGCAACGTGGCCACAAGATATCGTCACTCATTCGAGTTTCTTGTGGCATACCCCAAGGTCACTGTATCAGCCAAGTAAGCATCTTAGCTGAGCATGCTCAGTAAGGTTTGTCTTCTCTTCAGGCCCCATGTCACTAGATTCAACTTTCTCCCACCTAAACCTTTCAGTGAAATAGTAATGACAGCAGAAACACTTTATAATGCATCCACCCTCAATTCTTTTTTGCCGAGGCCTCACACTCCAGCGCCAGTAATATCTGGTCTGAATGGCATTCCCAGAGAAAGCTAACACCGCAGGTCAAGAGCTATCCTTGGCACATTTTATACAGAACTGCACTGGGCTTATAGTCTGTTTTTTTCTGGAGAGTACTATACATGTTCTGATTGTTATTATAATGGCCTGTATACCTTGTGGGCAAACTATTCTTTATGTCCGTCTTGTGTCTGTGTGACTGGTCCAGGAAGGTGATCAAAAAGAGATGTTTTATTATGGTTTCCAAGGTAACACAACAAATATGCTGCATGGGAAAATAGCACTTCCTGTGCTGGGTCAGGGTAACTTCAAACCTAAATCTGCCGGTGACTCGCTGCACTAAGCCGGTGAGTTTGACTCACTTTGTCATGAGCTCGGGGGTGGGGGGCATCAGGACTGACTCTGTTTTTTTTGCACAAGGTACATTGAGGCATGCCTCGGCTGATTCTGTCAAGGTTGGTTTATGCTCTCTGCTTTGGGACCTCAGTTTTTTTCTGACGTCCCTTCAGCGATGCAAGAATGTCATTTCCTGCATCATTGGACACATCTAGCAGTTAAGGAGCTGCGGTTGACTTGCTATATATGTGTGACCATGCATTTTACAAATTTAAAATCCTACGGGCATTTTGAATTTGAGAAGACAATCTATGGATTTTAGGTGTGATAATTTTTTAACAAAAAGTTCTTAGACTTATTTCGTTTTTTTTTTTCTTTTTTTCAGGATATTTTTCAGCTTTTCTTTTTTTCTTCTTATTTTCTTTCATTTCTTTGCACAAGTTATATGACTTTCAGTTTATAGTAAAAATTGGCTTATTTTCAGTCTGTTTGAGTGGAATGGAACACAAACAAAAAAAAATACAGTGAAACCTCATTATAATGACACTCAGATATCCAACATCTTCAATATAATAACACAAATTTTCATGGGAAAAGTTCATTTTCTTTGTTATTTGATTCGTTTATCTGATATATTCAGTTATCTGACATATTTCTTAGGTCATAGATGGTGTCATTATGATGAGTTTTCCCTGTACATGTACATCAAATGAAATATAAAGATTCAAGTCTTCATTTGTACAACTACAAAACATACACGACCATTTTATGGCATTTAAATGACAAGTGTAAAAATATGCCTATGAATTTGCTTATGATACATACACTATAACCTGTACATAGTTCACAAGACATCCTACAGATGTCTCTCTTAAGTTTCCCATATCACACACCAGAGGGCACTGTCACATTGCTCCCACCCAAATGACAGAGGGTCTGATTTCATAGTGATGTATCATTTTCATGTCCTCAGTGGCCCAATGGTCAGGTAGCAGGCAAGCTCTATGATAATTTTTCAACTTCATGTATTTGGAACAGGCAGCAACCTACCATGCACTGACTCGCCATGCAGACCTCTCTGCTGGCATAAAGGTGTACAGACTTTGGCAGTGAATAATAATCAGCATGTCCATGAGTTGCATACACAATCTGACCAAACATGAGAATATGGACACATATATACATAACACGTACACACATATCTGTCTAGACAGCATAGATGGCTTTGTGGTTTGCAGAAAGCTAGTACGTATGGTTGGATTATGCAATATCTGCTTCACATTACAAGTAAGGCTAACCTACTGTGTGGTAATGTGTTATCTTTAGATCTTAATACATCTGCAGGGACAAAAAAAAATCCCCAGACTGGGTGACATTTGGAAAATAAAAGTGTGTAGATTTACTGGGGGTTGTATCAAAGAGAAAGGGGAAGGACAGGGCTCTGAAGACTGACATACCATATTCATTCCAATAAGCGCTCAATACCTTCAGGAAAACTTAATGGGAAATATGCCTAAAAATCTGGTAATGAAAAAGAAGGGAGACTTAAAATTGACCTATATCTATGAAAACCAAGGTTTCTTTTCTGACAAAAAAATGGGGGAGTGCCCTTATCAGAGCATGTGCCCTTATTGGAATGAATATGGTATTTGGAAATGTAGAACCTGGATTTATGTATTCTCCAATCACACTTCCATAGACATGAATACCACAAAGTGTAAAATTAAGTTTAAAACTTTTGAAATGCACTTCAAAATAATATTTATGTATTCAGAAACTGAGATGTTTGAACATTGTGTGTTGTTAAACCTGTATAGGTCATGTCAGGTGAAGAGAGTATGAATCAGATCTCTCGTAAAAGTTGTAGTGTTGGCAACACTGATTTTATGAAGTAAGAAGTTTCCTGTTTGCTTCATTTTCTATTAGGATTAAGAAAGTGCTTCCAAGGTGTAGAAAGAAGGATGTAACATTTTTTCCATGGCTCAGTTAACAGCTTTTTTTATTCTATTTATTTTATGGAGGGAGGCTTGATGGAAAACATCATGTCAGTGGATGAAAGATGCTTAAAAATTCTCTGAATTTCCACTCTTCTCCCATCGCATGTTTTTCAGGGTTTTCTTTAATGTGCAGATTTATCTGTCTTTTGTTGTTTTCCACTGGAAAGTATGCATTCCCAAGAAAAGTGGGGATTTTTTTTTCTAATTAAAACAAAAAGTGTTTGATCAAACAATTTTTTTTGCCACATATAATAGTCTCTTGTCCTCTTAAGGATCACTCCGTGGACAGGCCCAACATCAAGCAGGTGTGTTCCCAATGGTGGTCAAATAACATGGAACTGATAGCACTCAGGTCCTGACACATGTGGTCTTAATAGACGGGTGGTCTCTCAAACTCAAACTCTGCCATCTTGGACATATATACATCATAAGGTGATCACTTTGTGTTGTAATTTGGTCATACTGTAGATCAGGTTACACTGTCTCCAGTTCTGGTTTGTCTCGGCAACCAAAGATCTTTATATTTTGTCTATTGTTAAAAAAACTTATTTGCCAATTAAATTCTACAAGTTTTATTTTTGCTCCCAATTTTCATAAAACAAATCATAAGTACAGACAACAATCTTTACTCCAGAAAATAGCATAGGCATGCAAAACTTTAATCTCTATTTCAAAGGAACCAATGGCTGTGAGGGATCAGCTGACATCTCTTGTCACACCTGATTGGTCAGGACACATAAACTGATCCTTATTTCTTATTATTGCCCTCTAGTGTTTAAAGTGTTGCAGGCCTATTCCATTGCAGTGTTCTTGGGCAAGTAGGTTTTTCGCAAGTCTACATTTAGTAGCATAACACAGATACATTTTGTTGTAGTCTTATTGGACATTGTACTCATGTAGGCGTGGCCTTAGGAAATCACTCAGCAAATAGAAAAACAGCTCATTGAGCTTGCTGTGTGGAATATCCCGTCAGTGGCATACTTATACCACAGAGTAATATTTTACAAAAATATAAATTTCCATCTGTAAAGTATCTTGCATCTAGGCCGTAACATTTGCACCATTAGGCCTGTCATTAACATAGTAGGTAAATATCCTCAAGTCATACCTCGTTCACTTTTTGCACATTACATATGTATACCTGTCTAAGTTATATTTTTTTACCAATTTTATTTGCGAAGCACATTTAATTTGAAAGTCTATTTTTCCGTTGTTCAACATGTCGTCTATAAAGACTTGAACATTACATTACAGTGCTTCAATTCTTGTAAACACTGAACACATGCTTTACCAATATGGACAGGTTGACTCAATAAAACTCATTTACCTATGAACAAACAAACAAACAGACATTATATTTAAAACACATACAAGCTACCGGTTGGGTCTATATTGCAGACCAGTATTTTGTACTTTTGACAGTTATACACAGTGGAAAAATGTGCATTGGAGCCAGTCAAATCATCCAACAAGTCACCTTGCTTCTTCGCATTTAAACTGAGTCAGTAACTTTCCTTGGCACCTCCTTATTCATGTCAAGGAAGGCTGTTGACCTAGGATATCAATGGTGGTAGGTTTAGGTAAACCCCGAAAGTTGGAGGTGTACTGTTTGCAGCTTGTCTGAATGTCTGTCGGTAGCAAAATTGTTGCGGGCAAAATGTCCCATGATTCATGGGCCACATCAAACTCAAATATACCACCATGACACTATTTCTCGACATGATTACGTTTTGGTGATCTTGACCTCATTTTTCAATGTCACAGGCCCCATATGTTTTCACAGTGGGTTATTCAAGTCTGTCAGCAAGAACTGTTCTGGTAAATGTTAAAATTGCTGTAACAATTGAAGCAAAATTTGATACCCAGCCTGTTTTTGGTAAAGGCTTACGTGCTTCCTCAATACACATAATGCGGGCACACTGTGTACGTATTATCTGTTTTGTGCCTATACATCTCTCACTCTGTGCATGTATATCTCCTCAAAGCAAATAGCTTTTTATGCATCTTTTTCATGCCATGAAGTATAGGCGTCGTTAAGGAATCCCACCGCTCAAACAGGTCAAGAATGTAGCAAAAGTGCTGTCTAGCAGGTCTAGTAATTTGCATTTTGTAGCAAGTCCTGCTTTATTATTAAAAATAAACTGATGATTACAGACCCTTCAACCTGTTATGTATAGATATCTGATCAGTTAGTCATTTGTACCTCCTGAGTTCAACAGAATGCTGGTCAATATGTATAAAAAAATTTTTTGTTATCCATCATACATATTGATTTCAGTTTTCAGAGTTTGGTATTTCACAGAAGCTTCAAATTTGCTGCTAACATGCAGGACACAATTCCTATGTGGCACGTATTTTAAAAACATTTTCGCCATGTTCTTATAGTTTCACTGCTTTAAGTCATGAATGAAATAAATAAAAGTGAAGCCACCATATAAATATTTAAAGTTCTCAAAAAAATATGTATTATTTTGAAACAACATTCCATTTTGTTCTTATTTTCATAAACGGGAGCCATCAACAGAATAAATGAAGGTAAAAGTACAGGGAAAATAGATATTTACAGTCCTCAATGCTGCTTGTTAAATGGAAGAGGGAATGAACAAATGAATATTTAGCAGCCTAAAGCCCTGTTTGTGTACTAGCATCAGATGGCTCAGGCTTCAATGGTAGTTGTGGTCATCAATTGTCATTGCTGTCGATACTGGATGGAGTTGGCGGTTGACACAGTCCCCAAAAGCGACAGCACGAAATGATGAAAACTTTTTTTTCCTTCTTTAAAAAAAAAAAATCCAGCAAGAGTGAAATATAATTTTTCTTGAACTCCACCCTATCCAAAATGCTATTAGGTACCAGAATAATCCTTAATGTTACCATCTTGGGGTTTTTTAATTTCTTTACCATATTCGTTCTAGTTATACCATCCCTAACCTTACCAGGAAAACTTCCACTTCCCTCCCTCAGCCACATGCAAAACCTTCCAAGTTCTGGGAACCACTGATTCAGCTTTCTTATGCAGAGTTGCAGCAAAATTATGAGAAATTGACTCAAACTTTAAAAAGAGAAACTGTTTGCACTGATACATTTGCAGCAAAATTCAATTTTCCAAGTACCATGATTGGTAATAAGGAAGAGTACGGCATAAAGTCCCAGTCATCATATTTTCCCTATAACCATATTGCCCCATATAAGCACCCTGGATGTTTAGGAAATTTAATCGAAGTGAGCTCCAGCCATAGACCTAAATTTGGAACATTTCAGCTGTAACAACAGATAAATAATCACAAAATATATACAAGTTTCCATTATTTCAGAACTTTGTGCCAAAATAAAAAAAGGGGGACACTTAAAAGGGATAATATATTACTATAAGTGTACTTATTTTCAACTGTAGAAATTTTCAGAGTTTTCCCATTTCGGGCATTTATTTTACAGAAGTTTCCATTTTAGTATGTTATACATGGTGCCTAATCAAATATATACTGAAAATAATATTTCATTGTATTTTTATTTTTGTGATTTTGTGCCGTCAGCAAAATTATGTGAATTTACAGTGTGGGCCCCAAGGTGTTTAGGATATTTTCAAAAAAGTACGCCCGAAGTTCGGACCCAGGTTTTGAATATCATAGATCTATTTATGTACAAATAATTGTAAAAATTTAGAATATTTACAATTCTAAACGATTTTCATCTTGACCAGCCAAAACCAGGTGGTGGTCAGATGTTGTATACTTCCATGTTTTTTTTTTATTTACTTCAACAGTTTTGAAAAAAAAAAGAACAACAGTTTGAATGAGACATGTATATGTGAGTGAAACCTCTCAAGACAACCTGCACCAGAGCAACAGCTTTCTTTGGCAAGGGTTGGGCACTCACAGCTCCCAACTCTTGCCAAGGAAAGCTGTTGACCTAGTCTTGAAACTCAGTCTTAATGGAAGAGGGTGAGGGTCAAGGGGTCAGAGTTGAAAAAAAAAAAAGATAAAATGGGAGTTATAATGTTAAATGCTGAGATTGTACGTGACAAGCTGGCTCAGCACACGGTTACATTTGTTTCTCAAGCTTGCCCAGTTATACTCTACTTGTTACTAATGTTAGTGTTTAGAGGATGTTGCTATAAGTAGACGATTCAGTCTGTGCGCACTGGACAGAGGGTTAACTATCCCCCATGAATGGCACCCTCCATACAACTTTTAAACACAGTCTTTTTAATACCACTACCCTCAATGGTCATTGTTTGAAGCATAATTTCGGGGTCCAGTTTATCCAGCCCTGAGACTATTCCAAAATTTCGGTGTTCAACAACTGGCAATACTTCAGCGTTGCAACAGCGGCCCCCAAGCTACCTGCAGAGTGCATTGTGGCTTTAGAACTAATTGACCAGGTAAAAATATTCTTGCCTGAAGCCAGGATGTCACGATATATGCCACCCTCACCTCCCCCCCCCCCCACCCCGGAAACACAGTCCTGATCTAGGCAGTGGCGCTCAAATTCAGTGTGGGTTATTTTTGAATGTCATAGGAGTATACAGGAACAAAAGAACTATTTATATGCATCAGTGGCTCCTTAAAAATGTCACCAGACATGGTTTTGTTACTGTTGTACCCTTTTTGCTGTTTTCATTTTTTTTCTTCTTTTGGTTTTGTTTTGTTTTCATGAGAAAAATCTCCAGCAGCGTGTCTTTTTTGCTTTTGACTTTATATACAGAGAGCCAACTCATGTACTTACAGTAGGAGTTTCACCAATGCAATGTAGCCATTCTGGTGAAGAGAGTAGCGTTGGTTTTAACCCCACACATTGACTTTCGGAGCTTACCCAATTTGCTTATTTTCAGTATCGGTGTAACTTTGATTGACGATTCTACACAAATCTAAGAAGTGTGAAACAAAGTGTGTGAAGTAGAAGATAAACTAATTATTAACTGGGAGCTTTAGATGACTGTTCTGATGTAATAAATTACATCATAGTTTTTGTAGGCAATCTCAGAGACAAGGCCAGGAAAAGGCAGTACAGAATGTGTATTGCCCACTTCTCTTGCATATCCAAATACATGTATGACAATAAGCAAGTCCTTGTCAAAATACAAACTGCAGAAGATTTCTAACAACACATTTTTAGTGAAAAATTGGCATTTTTCCTCAGGAGGAGGTTAGTTCTCCTGGCTAGTGAGTATCATAAATTTTTAGCCACTGGACATGGACATCATATATATTTTTAGCCACTGGCCATCAACTCTTTTCAGTGGCCCGTTTTGGACTGATGCGACAGTTTTCCTCTGCACTCTTCGGGCAAATGTAAGCAAGCCCCAGCAGAAGCAGATTTAATGAAATCAACAGGTGGACGAGCAGAAATATGATTCAATTTTGCTTTGCTGCATTATGAGAAAAGTGGTGTTCTTGACCTCAAGATCCATCATATAGTTCTTGCATGACGGTGAAATCTTTTAAAAGCATATCCTGCTCTGGACAACTAAGTAACAACTTGATTTCCTAATCGTTTTCAACACACATCAATTTGTTTGTAAGCTTGAGCATAATAAAGTATGGAGGAGAAAAGCAGGATTAGAATTCTGCTGAGAATCTGAGAATCGATTCTCGCAAGTATTCCCGTGGGGACCATATTCGCATTTAATGGGGCAAGTGGCCACTGTGGCTGGGGCACAAGGAGGAAGAATCGTGCGACTAGTTTCTTTGCGACTGCAACTCATCAGGAACTGTTGGGAAGACCGTGAGAGGCCCATTTATATATCGCAGGGTATACAATTCCGTTGCTGCAAAAGCAGGTGTATTGTGATGGCATAACCCCAGACTGTCAGTGGATGAATGGGTTTTTGTGGGGCTTAAGCCAACGCTACTGTCTCTCCCACAATGCCTACATTGGTGAATCCCATACTGTTAAAAAAAAACAAAACAGAAACTCCCCCCCCCCCATATTTCTACATAAGTAATTTGTGAGAATCCTGATGGATTTTTGCAGTTTTTACGAAATTCTGAGAAGGGAGATGGGGAAAAGGACCTGTGGAGATTACACACAACTGCCTATGGTCTTCTACAAATGCTAAGAATCCAGAATGTAACCATGAAAGTTGCACATTACAGTCACTGAGGCGAGAATGAGTTAAATGCCTCATTTGCCTGTGCATGCGATATCTCATTCAGCTCAAGTACTGGTGGATGTAACTTAATAAGTGGAAATTTCATTAATTTGTTGCATGGAAGAAAGAGAAGGATTAAAAGGTATTGTATGTGTGTGGCCAGGGAGCATCCATTGAACAAACCCAAGGGTGATGGATGGCCCGTGCATAGCCTGACTTCCATAATGGTCTGAGCTTATTCTATTGAATCCAATTAGCAATGCTGTGTATAGTCTTGAAGAAACCAACATAGTTAATCTATTGTTTTCAAATGATATGCATAATTTGCTTTGTTAACTTATCTTTGTCGGTCTGTGTTGTTATTTTATATAATTTTTTTTTTTTTCGAAAGTAGGTTTTCGCACCCATGAACTATGCCTCATCTGTAATTTTGAGCAGACAGTTCAAATGATTCCATATATCATTCTATGAATTCATGATTTATTATAACTTCCTTTCAACATGTCATATGGTATGTCAATTTGCTTTAATACCAGGCCACCAAAGATTGTTGCCATAGGGAAGAATTCACAAGGTTAATTTATTTTTGTTTCTTCATGTAATTCCGAACTTTCATGTTAGTATCATACAATGCTGCCATGGCAACCGTTTGGTGCTGTATCATGGTAGGCGTATAGTGTTACACGCTGTCCACTCTGCATGTTTCTTTGCAAACAACTATCGCAGTAACCTATACCTTTACCAGTCTGCAGTTTATTGGTTGCCATGGCAACCAACATCCCAGTATAGTGTACAAAATTGGTAGGCATGACTTGAGCATATTCACACACAAAACCTAGCTTCACACATATCATACAGCAGTCCCATAGTCTTCCTTATCGTCTGCAAGGGATGGGTAGTGTTCACTGGGAGAGGTTGCCCCTTTGGACTCAGCAGTGGAGCTTCTCTGGTCTGAAGCATCCAGGCGGCTTGTGGGGCCGTTTTCATTGACAACATACACTCGTGGTTTTTTAAGAGTCTCGGAAAATCCACTGTCTGTACTGCTGCTCCCCCGGGGGAGTGTGCTAGCCCTGGCGGCCAGGCCCTGGCCCTGGCCCTGGCCCTGGCCCTGGCCCTGGCCCTGGCCCTGGCCCTGGGGGGTCGTCTTGGGTCTGGAGACGTAACGGTCAGGCAGATTTAGTTTGCTACCTGGGGGGAAGGCTTGGGATGAGCTGGGTTTTGTGGGGCTGTTTGGAGGTACTCCAGCAAACGTCACTGTCTGACCCGACTTTAATGTGGAGCTACCATAATGAGGCTTGGAAGTCACAAGTATGGAGCCATCGAGAGAGCCAGCACTTTTATGCCTGCCCTCCCCATGATCTCTCCTATTGCTCTCCATCTTATTTGCAAGTTTACCACCATCACCTATAATGTCAGCTTCGGGAGTGTCAAAATGCACATGAGGGTAGTTACTTTTGGGATGAGAGATGTTAGCATAATCCATTGAGCTTGAAGTTAAACTGAGGGACCGTTTGTCCCGCGTTACAGGGATCTCTCTTTGGTTGTGGCTAGATATGTTGTCCCTGGTTATAGTCTTTGGCTGATACGTGATATCATCTTGTTTGAGTTCGTCCAAGTAAGGATTCCTCAGTGGTTTATAATAAGACTTACTCGACCTGCTTGCTTTCTCCCCACCAGGCCTGGGACTGGTAGGTTCATTTCGGAGCAGGTCTGGCGTACTCTCCCTTATATGGTTGCATGATGCGGGATCTCCCCTGGCTAATTCTGAAAGGTCGTCATTCTCTGTATCTTCCCTTTCAAGGTCATTATTACCTAGATCCAAACGAGTCCTGTCATCCTCATTGGGATCAAAATAATTATAAATCTTCATTTTAAATTCATGCCCTTTGTCATCTGGGACTTCATGAATTTCTGTAGTTGCTTTTAACTGAGCAAATTCCTCTTTTGCTAACATTTCCTTTTCTTTTTCTTTCTCCTTTTTCTGTGAGAGTAGCTCAGTGCTGGCGTTTGGCATCTTCCCTTTCTTTTCCTTTAATTTCTTCCCTTTTGGTGCCTTCTTGTAATCCCGCACCTTATATGCGTGCTTTTTGCGATCACGGCGTCGCATACAGCAACAAATGCATATGATCATTAACATAATGAGAATAACGCCACCAACGGCAACTGCAATTATAGACACATGATTCAACTGGAAGCCATCAGAGCCTGCTGAACCAGTGTCTGTGGGTAATTGTACAGACAATTCATATATAATCTCTGCCGTTCCTGCTGTATTTTTACCACGGCAGCGGTAATATCCTGCATCATCTTTTGTAAGATTCCAAACGGTTAGGTAGCTCACAACAGTCTGGGAACCAGACTGATTCAGTGTATACTTATCAGGGTTGTGGAACACATCAATTGGATCTTTACCTTTAATCCATGTGATCGTAGGGGATGGATCTGCAAACACAGTGCATTGGATGGTAACATTGTGCTGCAGTTTGAACTCGACACTTAAACTGCTGTTCGAAATGATGTGCGCAGCACACGCAAACTGGTCTTCTTGCAAGGATCGCCACTCAATTCCCCGTAGAATCGCAGGGGCAGAACATGCTGGTGTATTGCGCACAAAATCCCAGTTAATCTTTGTTGTATCTATCCAGTGGCGTAACCAACGCAGTTTACAATCACAAACCCAGGGATTCCGGTACAACCTCAGCACATTGAGTTTGTCTGGTAGGTGTTTATGCAACGCTGATGGCAAGTGCTTTAACTCATTGTTGACCAGGTTAATCTCAGTCAGACTAACGTGGTTCTGAAATGCCATTGCATGGACCTTATCCAACCAACAATTCTCAAAATTCAGTTCTTCTAGGCTTGTTAGATCCTCAAACGCATGCTTTGGAATTGACCGTATCGGATTTGATTTAAAACTTAAACTCCGCACTGAGTAAAGATGCTTGAAAGTAGCCGTAGGGACTTGAGACAACTTATTACCCTCTAAGTCCAGTAACTGTAAATTATGCAGGCCTTCAAAAGCATCAGGGGCAATTCTTTCTATGTTATTTTTCACCAAGTAGATTTCCTGCAGGGCCACGTAAGCATGAAATGCCTTGTTGTCCAGGCGGGGTAATTTGTTGTCATGGAACTTCAAAATGCGAATATCATAATCCATATCCAGAGGTATGACTTTGAGGTTTTTGCCGTGGCAGTTTGCCGTCTTTTTGCCAAGGATATGCTCTATGTAGCAGATGCTCTCGGAGGACGCGATAGTGAAGAGACCGAGAAGTAGCAGTACTCCAAGCAGGCAGGTATCTGCCATGGTGCGGTGTGGTAACACAGTGGTCGTCCCATAATCCATTTTCCATGCAAGTCACGAAGAACCCATCCAGCAGCACTCTGGATATGCTGACATGAACATTTGACCTAGCTACTCTGGGAGATACTGTATGTACGTATATCTGCAACCCATTGCAAGTGCACAAATCATTCCTGACAATTCGATGCAACACGACACATAGTCAGTTCACAGATATTGGGCATTGTGTGAATTCCATATAAGAATCCGTTCGGTGGTGGCCTGCCATTTGTCACGGCAGACACATTTTACAACCACTGCATGGCACTATACTTGTGTCAGTGGTGCCCCCTGTGTTGTCTATACCCGAGTCCCGCTGCCACTGCCTACAGGTTCTCCCTCATTGCTGTACTCCTGGCTGATACTGTGGGCACAGCGGTCGCAGCACCTGCAGCGAAAAGAGACGAAGACAAACAAAATTAGATCACATGGCCAACAAATAGAAAATAATAATAATGCTGGGACCTGGTTGCTGTCTCAAGTGCTTGGGAAACAAAAGGTGGAATCTTAGACATGCTATTAAGAGGTTTGAGAGCAGAAAGCACCCGGTCCGCACCGTGCACCAGATCTGTCTTCATGGTGCAGAGTAGCAGAAATGCCGGCAACTCACTGGTGGAGTGTTTGCCGACTCTGATGTATGCCTGGCATTGAAACCATCTGCCATCTCATTACTTTGCCTACAACTTTTCTGTGAAGTGCTGACAATTGGTATAAATGGTAGGTTTCTGGAGGTAATCAATGTGGATGGCAGGCGTTCCCTGCTGGGCAGTTGGAGGTGGTGGCGTTGATGACGCTGCGAGATGAAGTGGTGCGGGGAGTGTTAGGGGCCAGGTGGTAGTTACCACATCACCTTCATCCACTGGTCAGTCGCTATGGGATAATTGGCTGTTATACTGCCTGCTGCTGTACATTACACAACCAAATCACAAGCCATCATCTATCTCCAGCCACTTCACTCTCTAACACTTCTGGAGCGCACGGACTCCTGCATGCCATGTGCTTGATGTGCACTCGTTGGCTGGCTTATTATCATAGCCATGGCTTCAAGCCTCCCTGAATGGCCAGTTTCCATATACAGCATAGGTACACTTTCTAATAATGATCATTAATCTCTTGTCACACACTTTTGACTTTTTTTTTGTGGGGCATCCAAATACGATCAAAAGTTATGATATTCCCAGAAATCCTGTCACACAAAGTGATATTAGAGGTTGTTACGTCTGGACCCCGGGGCCTGCGTCTCCTGGCTGAGGTAACTGCCTTAGGCCAATGTTAATTCCATATTAGACATACACCTTTGATATTAACCATCCAATTTTGCCAGCCAAATGTGAAATGGTAACAGGATATTTTTCTCCTGTATCATTTCAATTTTGGCAAAGTGAAATGGAGTTAGAAGTTGTATACGTGTATAATGCTTTCTCCGAGGATATTTCTTACTTTTGATTGCCTGTGATTGGGTACGCTCATGCTGGGATGCTTGACAGAAGCTCCGAGGGTAATGTATTGTGGCAATAAAGTAAACGATTGACTGTAACTGCATGTACCTTTTACAAACCTGACTGGGGGGCCAAAGTCTTGATCCAGCCATAGGATGAAGGCCTGGCCAGGAATAGGAGACAGTAATCCAGATAGGAAGTGTCTAATCCACTTGGGTTTAGCCCTGTGAGCTCATGCTCATTACCTGTGATACTTACAATGTCTAATGACTGTGCTCAGGGCATGCACACACCGCCAGCCAGATGGTCCTGCTGTTCAACAGCGGATAGTTATGCCACTTACCGACAAGACTTAGTCAAAAACCTAGGTGTTCTTCTGTTATCGTTGCCTGGTGATAACCCACAGCAGGTATGGCTATGATCTGAGAGATACACTGCTATAATGGATGGATGGATGGATAGATGGTACAAAAACTCTAAACGCTACCAGGAAAAAATAAAAATCTTTGGAATGAACTATATGTACGTGGATATGTATTTTGTTTTCATGTTCATCACTAAATTGAAGAGTCTATAATAAACTATTAAAGGGATTTCATTTGATCATATATGTACATGCCTTTTGAAGTACTCAACACCTTAGGTACATGTGTAGTGGTCCCTGTCAGGAGAGAAGAATATAATGAAGGACCACCTGTCTCAAAAACCACCTTTTCAGGAAAAGTTGCTTAATACTTTTCATGTTGTGTATACCTCCTGTGAAAGACCACCTGTCTGTAGAGACCATAGTTTGGTCATTCTTAGGGGTGGTCTTTGAGGGTAGGTTTCACCGTACATGTATGTAAACAATTGGCTGCCACCAAAGTGGTGACCAGACGTGGAGGTTCAGGCTAGATGGACAACATGTCATGCCTAATGTATCAAGAGAGCTGCAGGCAGTTTATACATGGCTTCATTACCAGCGGATCTATCAGTACATAACATCTCAATACCGCAGACAGGGCAAACCCGTTCATGATGATGGAAGCACAGTGGTCCCTGTTGGACTGCCTTTAAAGACCATGCACCTTTATAATATCTCTATGCCTAGTGCATTCCAAGTTATCAACACCGTCCATGAGAGACCACCTGTCTCATAAGACTGAAGTTTTCTCATATTTAAGGGTGGTCTTACAAGACAGGTTTCACTGTACATGATGATAATGACGACAATGAGGAGGATATATTTATGCATAATATTGTTGTGATATTTATTTTGCAGAATTAGGTAAATATACAATGTAACAAAAGTGCAGTGTACAAGTGACGACACTGCATGCTTCAGGAAGAATTACGCAGACGTTCCAGTAAAATGGCTTCTGTACTCATTTTGCTGATGCACTTGTTGCACACTATGTAGGTACCATATAACACCTGGGACATGATGTATCACATTTCCTCCACACATAACTTTGGTTAACCTGTAATAATACTTGTCTGCACTTAAAGGTTGCACATATCAACCAGGTAGTGAGTGGAACTTTGCTCCTAACAGCCTCTTGGGAGCCGGCCGGGTCTCCGATGCTTCATGTTTTTTTTTTTTTTCCATCAATTAATACTTGCGGTGCTAATCGCAAGGAAAGTCATGCTCATTCCAAACACAATAATCATGCCAGATTAAAATTTCTCATGAAAAAAGACCTTACGTTCAAATACCTGCGTGCCCTCAGTTAAAAAAATAAAAATAAAAAAGGCAAAGAATTGTGCAGCAGGTCCACAGTTTGTCTTGGCCTATTTTGGCCATATTGTACCTTAAAGGTGATGAGGAAGTTACCGAGTTGTCAACTTGGCACTGAATGGGTCAATGCTTTTGCTGATTCGTGTCTTGTTACAGAGACTTCAAAAATAAGCTGATGGACTATCAGTTTTGATACAGATATATGTGTGGGTGGGCATGGAGTAACACCAGTTCGTTCTGACTGTTGTTTCTCCCAGGAACTATCGATGTGGTGCAATAATGATAGAATTCGTTAATGGGCTCAGAGGGGGGGGGGGGAGGGAGGGTAAAATCCATTGAAAGAATTATTGCTTAGAAGGTAGAAAGCCACAGCATATTTCCGACATGATGACATGGAATCTGAGTCCAGTTTAACCACATTGTAATCCAGGATTCCACCACGGCAAATTGGCATCATAAATTATTGTTTGTGTGAGAAAGCCCATCGGACAAATTGGCATCATGAATTATTGTTTGTGTGAGAAAGCCCACCGGCTGAGTGTATAGACCTTGTTACCAAGTTACATTGCTCTTTTCTGCTGACTTGTATGTGACATGATTCGAAGTCACATAGGAGAGTGGCACTGCGTTGATGGGTAATAAGGCATAGAATGCAATTGTTTATGAGAAAGTTCTGCCTCAAAACAAGATCAAATTACACCATGTTTTGTAATTTCCAATTGATGGTGGGTAACCGAATATTCTTCATGGTGTACTCCTTGTTTCTATGGATTACCTGCACACATATGGCAAAAATACAGGATGCAGGCAGGTAAACTGAAGTATGCTGTCACTTTTTTTGCTGTAACTTTTGTAAACTCCAGTGTCTGTATGAACTGTTTACTGATAGCTACTTTTGTACTTCCTGTGCTATTGCCTGAAGGTCTGTAGATCCCAGTCAAAGAATCAAAGGCCGGAAGGTCTGCCAATCAGGCAACTATGCATGCAGAGCACGAGGGCCACACAGCTGGGGACCTTTTGTTTCTTTTGTTTTCCGACGCTGCCTGATTACCGATGCAACAGATATCGTGAGATTGCATGAAAGGGTCTTAATTATCTTCATCATCTATTAGAAACGAGACTCCGAATCATTATGATCTATGAATGTTAGCGTTCATTTCCCCATGTCTTGGTGACTCTATCAATCCTTATCTGTTCATATTGTTGAAATACCTGCTACATCTGTGATGTAGCTGACATATAGCAATTACAGAGGTCCTCGCATGGAACATTATAGGAATAAAACCTCGCAATTGAACAAAATTTAAGAGCCTCGGTGGAAAACAGCTGGGAGAGAATTCAATTCTAGGGTGATCTCTGTGATCTCGGGATTCCGTGAAATATTGTACATGGAGCTTGATGGGATCTTTTAACTTGGTGGGAGCAGTTAAAATATGTGCATCCCGGGAGCGTGATCCCTGGTACATGTACGTGAATGTGTGATAAAGCTGACTGGTGCACCATTTGCCCCATGTGGCCTTCATTACATGTGGCTGGGAGGATTGGTAGAGGCCGATGGACATGAAGGTTGGGAGCTGTCAGCCTCCTTCATCAGTCAGGGTCAAACGGAGCTTCCACGTTGCTATCACTCAACATGGCTTCACTGACAGCCAGTTCACTCAATCATCTTACCATTACAGCTCCCCTCTATAATCCTCCAAGTGATTGAACCAGGTGAATTTGGAGAATAATGCCGGTGTGAAATCAGGCTAGGGAGGTGGTGTATTGGTCCGGGCGGCTGTAAGACGAAGCCATTGAGCCGTGGATGTAGATACCTCGACAATACAATGCCCTCTGAGGCAATCAACTTATCAGCTGTACATTTCTCACTACAGAACAATTTAGCCAGAAAATTACAAGCCACAAGCGACCATGGCCTGTAGTTGCTGCACTCGGCATGTGATGCTAGATTGATTGTTAACTTGTTCGCCTGAGCCTCAGCAAAAGTAACTGCCGCACTGACCAGTGACAAAGAATTGCAGGACGTTTTTGGAGAAGATAAATGGGACCAGATGCCGGCTAACTTCTCTCAATCATGGCCACTCTGGCATAATTGATACATGATATACCAGCATGAAAGGACCTATTTGTGACACAGGATGCTTGAGTGGCACATCAGTAGTGAAACTGAAACTTAATTGGGAAGCGAAGGTGGATTAACTCCCACTGGAATTTACACTGCCCTCCCTTGAATTTATCATATATTATAGAGAGCCATATTTTGTTTGTAGAGAATTATGCATTGCATTCATAAATCACAAGGATCTTTAATGCGTCCATAGATTAGCCAGGATCTATGGTGCAGTACACCATGGTGTTTCTTATAGCCTGAGTGATATTTGATACATCATGCCATGATGTATCCATGGATCATCACAGATATATGCATCATGCAATGGTATCTCTGTATATCCTTATGGATCAATTGTGTATAGTACCATGGTATATCTGAGGATCTATGATGTATCACACCATGAGTTGTACATGTATCATAAAAAAGCTATGATATATCACAGTATGGTATATCCATATATCCTCCTTCATCTATAATACATTCGAGTACACAGTATCTCCATAGGTCCTCATGGATCATTATTGTACCTCTGTTCCTTAAAGTGCATATTGCCCGCTTGACAAACCAATCTGTGCGTGCGTGCACACACACACACACACATGCACACATATATACTCTCCATATTATCTACAGAAATGGTTTTTAAAATCCTTTCTTTAGGGGGCAATCAATTCTGCCAGCTTTGAATGGATGGGAAAACGGACAGAAGTGCATTCGTGGTGGTTATGAACAACAAGATTATGAACTTAGACAGATTTTCCATATACCGGTACATATGCATGTACCTTTATGACTAAATCTGACTGTGATTTATCTCTGTATGTGACAGGGCCATGTGGAGGACTATACACGGCGCGTATATCGCCCACCGCCTGTACCAGTTTGAAAATAACCTTTGCATATTTGGTGATAAAGATGCGATTGCGCTTTGTTTGAAGAAGAGTAGCAAAACCTAACACTCAGTTCACTCAACAAAATGATCGAACCCTTCTAAACTGGATGGATATTTTTCAAAGGTAAAGTGCAAAGTGAGTTGTCAAAACTTTGTGAGATTTGCATGACATTCTTTTATTTCAATATCAGATCTGAGACTTGTAATGATTCCTGCATATTTTCGATTTTCAATCATGATCACCGTCAAAGGGACAGATGAGACCCAGTTAACGATAGTACATTAAGAAAATAGACAGTGCTCAAGCTATAGAGCTTGGGTTTGGGTTGCCAGTGAGGCGATGGTATCATTCCTCCTCGGGGCAGTGGTGAAGGAGAGGTCATTGTCTCCCTCCGGACTATAGTGCCTGTGAGCGAGCCTAAAGCGCCTCCATGGAACTGTGTGTTATGTAGTAATGGTAGAACCTCTGTAACACTGGTTTTCTGGTGACCAACAGGGCGTGATGTTGTAATTTATATTTCTCTCTGGAACAACGAGACACAATGTCGGAACAACTGCAGGATGAAATACTGATATCGCACTGGATAGCTCAGTCATCAATTTGGTGGTTGAAATTTATTGACATAATGCAGTCCCTAAAGAGACTGTAGTTTACTGTAGACAAATAAGTGGACCGTACAAATTAACATGCACTTGGCCATGTTTAAAGTACACAGTTTATAGTGTGAGAACATCTCCATTGTGTACGCCAAATACACCTCTATACTTTGTCATGACATAATGACATCGCACTGCAGACCAGCACTGTTCTGTTTCCCTCTAACAGGTGTCCTCCTGTAACATAACATGTAGAGCAAGTAAAGTGTTGTCCCCTTCTAATGGGGGTTCTCTGATAACATGACACTTTGGGCAATTACAGTGTTATCCCCTTCTTGTGGGAGTGTCTCTCATAGGGTCCTCTGATAACATAACACTGTGATCAAGTACGATGTGGTATCTCTCATAGGGTCCTCTGGTAACATAACACTGTGATAAAGTACAGTGTTGTATGTCTCTCATAGGGTCCTCTGATAACATATTACACTGTGATCAAGTATAATGTATGTCTCTCATAGGGTCCTCTGGTAACATTACACTGTGATTAAGTACAATCTTTTATGTCTCTCACAGGGTCCTCTGATAACATTACACTGTGATCAAGTACAATGTTGTACAATGTATGTCTCTCATCGGGTCCTGTGATAACATTACACTGTGATCAAGTACAATGTTGTACAATGTATGTCTCTCATAGGGTCCTCTGGTAACATTACACTGTGATCAAGTACAATGTTGTATGTCTCTCATAGGGTCCTGTGATAACATTACACTGTGGGCAAGTACAAGACAGTCTCCATCCTATGTCCCCATGGAGGTGCTGGCAGGTACAGTGTTGTCTCTCTGTCTCCCCCCCCCCCCCCCCCCATGTAGGTTCTCTTAGAAGAGCCCATCCTCTTGAAACGTCAGCAGCAATGTTTAAAAGATGTGTGGGAAAATTGTGTCGCACTGACCCTCTCCGAAAGGCCACATCTTTGATAAAGCTACTTGATTTGCTACACTCTGAATGACTCCCTCACAGAGGGACTTGTGTATTACATTGTGTGGGAACTGCTGCCCAAGTAGCTTAGATGTAGCGCTGAATATGGACTAAACCCCATAGCTGAGCCCACCATTTGCGTTGGCCTTGAATGACGAGACGCTTTCACCCTACAATATTGTGCTCTGCTTTCTGTATTCGATCCATGTTCCCTGCTAATGACTGGTGCCAATGGCCAGCAAAGGAACGGAATCCCCACATCACCCCAGCATTAACATGGTGGCAGACAGTTCCATAGTGCGGGGTAATGGGATGAAGATCTTTGACAAGTTTTCATTTGTGAAGACTGATTGCTAGGATCTTAATTCTCACACTGGCCATTGAACGAGGGCCGGTGGACTAGGGACAGGGGCTGCCTTCTGTCCTATTCAAGTTCCCTCTAGCACAATTGATGGACCTGCTCAAGTCTGCTTTATCCTCCGACTATGAGTTCATTGTGCCCTAGGGTAATTCTGTTGTGGGGTTTGTGGAGATGATCAGACGAGAGGTCTAATTCAGGCAGATAAAGTCGCCTCCGTGCAGCCCTGCTGCCAACCAGCAGCTTTATATCTGGGGATGAGCTGACCATGTAATGATAAAATGTGGATCATGAAAGATAATCCTGACTTTCAGACACAGCCCTTACTTAGTACATGCATCTGTAAATGCCACGTAACAGAGTGATTACCTGTCCGAGCCCTCATTTGTTAAAGACACTTTTGGCCGATCCAAATGTGAGCATCGATAAGACAGTGTTGTAAGGAGCATAATACAGTGAAAATTTTGGGATATCTTGACAAAGCTGGCCACCCTAAAGCATGCTGTGTTGTAGGATCATACTTTTGTATGTGTATATATATATATATATATATATATATATATATATGTATATATATATATATATATATATATATATATATATATATATATATATATATATATATATATATATATATATACATATATATATTGTTTTTGTGTAAAGTCAAATGAGGGAGAAGAATTTTGAATCCGGTGACTCTGACAGGATTGTGGTTTGAACGCAGCTAATAAGTGAGATCTGAGATAAATCAAGTACCCCCAACCGGGGTCTGCAGCTAGGGGGGAGATCAAGTGTACCCAAAGGCCACAGCTGGGGGGGGGGGCAAATCAAGTGTGCCCAAAGTCCACGGGGGGGGGGGGGGGGGGCAATTAGCTTGCCTTCTCTCACTTGTTCCACTGCATGTGCATGCAGCTGGTTTTACTTCAGCGTAATCAACAGCTTTTGAGTGGCAACCTTGTAAATCAAAGACACCGTTGCATCAACCCTAACAAACTTGGCAAGAGTTGTGTCAAAAATCAAGACAATGAACAGTCTGATGAATCAGCTGAAGGATGTACTGTATAATCAATTATATTCCTGAGCATAAAATTTTCCGAATAAGCGTCAAAAGATTTTTTCGCGAGTTTTAAAGATTTTTTCGCGAGTTTAAATTTCCTGAATTGAAAGTATTTATCGTATGAGACATCCCCATTTGTCTGTTGCGATGGAAGTTTCATTTTATATTTAAAGTACTATGTAATACATGTTTTTGTGTTGTCACTTCATTAGATTTAATCTGCCAAAACATTTGCCAGTCTAATATTCCAGAATAGCGTCTACTAGGGATATTTATCCCTCGCATAAGTTTATGATTATACAGTGTTTGACAAACATGTTCTTTTACCTGATCGAGAGCCAGTGAATGGCGTACACATGTACATGACGATATGCAGAGTGTTAATTCCTTTGCACAGGATCCACAAATCTGAGTAGGGCAGCATGAGGAAAGTACAGATGGTATCAGTGCGTTATGCAAACCAAACTGACCCCTCCTAGCTTCAATCTTTGCATGCACTATGTAACTCAATGTCATCTGGTCTAAATAAGTTGTTCGATAAACATGACACAAGAATATGCTTGTTTATCCTGGATTGCTAAATTTGATATATTCCCTGATAATTGCAGTCAGTTTGAGGCTAGAAACGTGACAATTGAATGGCAATGAGGACCCGCTTTACTTTCATGCAAATCCTCCAAATTAAATGCCATTGTACCGATATGTCAATGAAAATCAACATTTGACACGAGATCAATGGGGGAAAGACGAATCTGAACGGGACTATTCAATATGAATAGCTGGCAAACAAGCCATTCTGAGCTACAAGACAGCGTTGGTCTGCCATGGAAGATTATCAGACATGCATGAGGCTGACTCAGCAGTCATGTTTTAAATGCCACTTAGTGTCTAAAATATAAATACGTAACCAAGTCACATGGTAACTGTATCAGTAAATTGGCCCTGTTAGGCTCAGACTCAAGGATTAAATGCCTCTGCAACATCCAAGTGGACGTGCTAGGGTGTATATTTAGTATGGTACCGTTTGGCACTCACGTGATGTCAAAAACACTGAAAAGTTTGCATTAATAATGACATCAGGTAGTAGTTTCTTGGATGCAAGCTGACCGAGGTGAAAATTAGTACCATTGCCTGGTGGGCTGAGTTGGAATTAAAGCTCGATATGAGTGTAGGCAAGGAAGTTTATGTTGGTAAAGACAGAGCATAGCACAGCTGGATGGTGATCGCAAAAGCCAGACAGTGGTTACATAGGGGCTGGGTTGCTGCTCTATTAAATGATGCAGTCCAGTGGCATACAACCCTCCTGTCACCCCAATTAACCTGCTTGTGTAAACTCCTCCACATGAGATCAAAGCTATTTGTTGAATGGTGGATCACTGTGCAGTGGTTGCATTCCGTTTCCTTTGCCAGAACAGCTTACGAAGTTCACTGGCCATTAAGGTGTGTTGCTTAAGTTGTGATCAGTTGACATCAATCACCATATTGGCCATAAACTTCAAACCTCTTTTCCATCATCATAGTATTCACCATCGTACACATGATCATCACTGGGCCATTGGGTTTTAGCTGGATTTAATCATGTCACCGACCACCTGACCCGCAGGTTCACTTGCCTGGTTGGAGTCGGCCTTAATTAGCGAGAAGCCAAAGTGGCCCAACTTGTGTCCTTAAAACGGCTATTGATTATTTCCTTATCAGGCTTCTTATTATGGATGACCTTGAATGGTATGTACTGGGCCAAGGTCAATGTTTAGACTGCCAGCCAATACTCACCGTAACTTTATATGTATCTGACCATATAGCCTCTTAAACTGTATTAGAACTGCCGCAGCACGCTACCACACGTTATTTATTTTGATCATCCATAAAGATGGCACATGAATTCACTTAAGGTACTTCAGTTGTGGATTGTTCTTCGAGCATCTATAGCATAATATAAAGCTGGGCCATCAATGCTGTGGAAACTGGGAAAAGGTCAGAATAACTGGGCTTAATTCAATGAGAGAGCTCAATGTTATGATCCTATTAACTCTACGAGTGTGTCGTACAGATGTGACTGAGATTGTAGTTACTTAACCCCTTCTCTACTGTTCTGGTCGGAGAGTGCTGTCAGTGGTTTTTGCCTTGTGTGCAGAGCTGAAGCATGACTCAATTATCGGACCAGGCAAAAAAACTCTAGCCTTGGAACAGATGTGCTGGTACTTGAATGCAAGGGGCTCCCCCAACAAAGAATATTAATATGTGAGCATCGTCTTAATCGGTGGTCAACAAACACAGCATATATGATGGACTGGTGTAGGGTGAGTTAAGTGCAGTACACTCTTGTAGCTTGGGGTTAGGGATGACCACTGATTATTATGTTACTTACAATGATAGTAGCATGTCTTAGTGTGGCTCAGTCTGCTGTAAATGTCACTTAGGGGTTCTCTCGAACAATCTTGGTGGTTGAAATCAAATGTCAAACGGTGATCTCTACCGCTCTGCGGCTGGATCAAAACCGACCTTGCTGCTTTCTTCAATAAGTATTACAGTAATGTGGAGCTTAGGTAATTAAAAACATCTAACACTGCATTTTTTCTTATCAGTCTGTCAGATCCTTTCATAGGACTTCTCAATCATGTCTCAGAACTCAGAATAAGCATATCTTGAAATAGACTTTTTCCCAGGCTTCTTTTCTTGACGATTTGGTATTTCCTGTGGTTGAATGGCTGCTCTAACCAAATAGGGTCAGCAACTTTTCCTTGTGAGTGAATATAAGCCAGATCGTTGATTTTCTGTGCAACATGTCTGGTCATGCCAGTTGATGTGTGTTTGATCATGGCGGTCAACATGTGTGTCCATGTTGGTCATGTGTGACCATGCTGGTTGACGTGTGACCATGCCAGTCAACATCTCTGACCATGCTTTTCACGCATGTTCGTGTTGGTCAATATGTGTGACCATGCTGGTGATGTGTAACCATGCCGGTCAACATCTATGACCAAGCTGGCTGATATGTGTCATCATGCATGTGCATGCTGGTCAACCTATAGATGGTATCGTACAGACAAGGAGTAGCATCACAGAAAAAGTGTATCTTCTGAACACATGGAGGACAGATAAGCTATTGTGCAGATTTATGAAAAAGCAACATTGATAATCTTGAATTTAACATGTAACAATTTGTCTCATTTAAAATATGCCTATTGTGTACAAGTTTGTCTTACACAGGCCTTCCATTCACATAGCCCTGTCTGTAATACCAAACAGCTGCTGCCAGGATGAAGTGAGAAAAACACAAGGATAAGAATTTTACCAAACATAGCCAGTCAGGACAATTGTTAAAAGTACATCATTGTTACTGAATAGCTGAGAAATCACTGTGTATAGGCTGACCAGCAGTGGTCATGAAACACAGACTGTTTAACTACCAAATATACTTTTCTTTTCTTACATGTTCACTGAAAGTTATATTGTTAGCCTTAATGAGGATTCTTCTATAGCCTTAAATTCTGTCCTTTTGAATGGCAAAAACTGTGCCCATGTCTCCCTCTGACAATTAGGCCAGACAGCTGAATATCTTTCATTGTCTCCTGTCTATTATAATGTGTACTTGTATTTTGTCATTGTCTTTTACCCAACATTGTAATGGTATACACAACAAATGCTATTGTGTAATTTATCAGTACAAAGCCGGCTGAAGATGTTAAAACTCTTTTGATTGGCTATGAGTGTCCCATGTTACTGTAACTTGGATTGTCATTGGAAACCAGTCACCAGGTATCTCATGTTTAAGTTACCTTCATGCAATTCTAAGAGAGAGTCTGAGTTTGGGTTTCATACAGGCAAGTCATATGTATACTGGTAAGGCAGAGTAGTTACATTTTCCTGCCAAGCCACATCATTGTAAGTTGTTCCACATTAAAAAGTCTGGAGAGAAGTTTGTTCAAGCCGATGTCTTCAGTGTGCTGATTTAACCTCCAGACAACATGTCACCACGCCAAGCGAGTCTGCTGCTATGCAGTTAAATTCCCCACTGCAACATCCAATGCTGTATTACCATACTTCCATCCCGATACCAAACACACCAGTGATATCGGCCCTCATTCTGTTCCTGTGGAACAGTCAGACTAAAGTCAAGCTGACCGATGTAGCAGCTTTCCGCTTTCTGATGTAAATCTGAAGTGTGTTCAATAGATTAAATTGAAAAAAAAAAAAAGCAACATGTTTGACTGATTTTCGCAACCAGTGGGATGTGCATATATTTTGCAACAACTTTCAGTTATACTGACATTAATAAGTACCGAAGAGCAATGAATGCTCATGAAATTTGTCAACCACGGTTGGGCCCCCCCAATTTACGGCCTTTCAAATGTACAAGTGTCTAATGGCATTGGCAAACATGTTTCAGGTCTTTGGATACAAGGTATTTGTGCAGACCACAAAATACACAGGTCTACCCACAGTCCAAGAGCACAAGACAAAGATTTGTTTTTTTCCGTAGGTTTGCCACATTACATCTTCAAAAAAAGGTAGTGTAGTCTTTTTATCCTCAGGATATAAAGTGCCGGAGGGTATTGTCGTCTCCTTTGTCATCCATCCATCTGTGTCCGTCTGTCTTATCAATTTTACCGCGATATCTCCAAAAATATTCACCATAGCTGTACAACATTTTAGTCACAGAAGGCCCTAATGATGGACCAGGTTCCTAATGAAAACCAGCTTCCTCTGATTATTTTTAACTTTTTATGAAACTTTCAATGTATGAGGGCAACCCTGACGACGTTACCCCAATATCTCAAAAGATATTGACCGCAGCTTTACCAAATTTTTGTCAGAGATGTATCTTATGATGGACCAGAATCCTATTAAAAGCCAGCTTCCTCTGATTATTTTTAAACTTTTTATGAAATTTTTAATGTATGTATTTGAAAGTCGTCTGAATGGCGTCAACCCTGATGACGTTACCTCCATATCTCAAAAAATACTGGCCACAGCTTTACCAAATTTTTGTCAGAGATGCATCTTATGATGGACCAGAACCCTATGTAAAACCAGTTTCCTTTTATTATTTTTAAACTTTTAATGTATTAACTTGAAGGCTGTCTGATTGGCGTAACCCTGACAATGTTACCACGATATCTTAAAAAATACTGACCACAGGTGTTCAAAATTTGTGGCAAAGATGCATCTTATGATGGACCAGATTCCTGTCTAAAGCCAGCTTCCTCTTTGTATTTATTAACTTTTGATGAAACTTTAAGCTATTTACTTGAGGCCGTCTGAGTGGTGCACAAGTGGAAAACGTTACCATAATATCTTAACAATGATCAAACGCAGCTTCCCCCAATTTTTTTTTGAGAAGTACATTATAGTGGACCACATTCCTATTGAAAACCAGCTTCCTCTTATTATTTTTAAACTTGTTATGAAATTTTTAAAGAATTTATTCGATGGCCTTATGAGTGACACACAGTACGGTGGTCTCTGTCCCCAGGACCTACCCCAAGAACACATCCAAAAGCACTCTTTCATTTCACAGACAACAATATGGAAATTATAACTAAAGTATTCTACTGCAAAGTCTCAAATAGAAAAAAATGCAGAATTGAGGAAAAAAGATTGTGGGCACCAAGTGTAATCCGTTCTCTGAACGCTATTTTTTTCTGCTGTTGGCATTTTGACCAGACTTCAAGAGTTAAAAATACATGCTTTGATCACTGATGTGTTGTTACACTCACAGACCTGACAAAGCCTTTGTACATTTGCAGCAGACCTTGATCGTAATGAGAACAGTAAAACCGTATGCCATTTTGGCACGTAATACGTGTAACGGTTGTTTGAAAGTTGATTTGATGTGATAAGTGAATGACTAACGTTGTGAGGCAATATTAACCTCGTAAGCATGCGTAACACCTGAAAGATGCGTCTTACACAGGCTAAAAGTCCACTTTGGCTGAAGAAGTCTGCCGGAGCGTGTAAAAACTCACAGAACAACTGGGTGCCTGGACTTGCCAGGGCAGAGTCATCCATGCAGACTAACAAACTTGGCTGATACAGACGCGATTTAATGTTGCTTGAATTACAGTTTGTATACAATTAGGCAGCCAGGCCAGTAGCAGATCTGTCATCGCCATGTTTTCTACTTCATTTGTGCCCATGAAAGTGAAAAATTTATCAATATCTCAGTGATTGTCTGATTGATTTACTGGTGGTGCTACACACTACAGGTCCACATGCACTTGCGGTATGTAATGACAGACATCTTGGCTCACAAAAACATTGGAAGTCCTGGGGTGTCGTGCTCTTGTTCATTTATTTCATGAAATTACGGCCCTTGGATCGTCAATGACTGTACCAGTAAATGCGAAGATGGGGCTATGAAACCTCACAGGGCATTGTCAGTTAATGATCGAAGGAATCCAGGCAGCAAGGACAGCTTTATTTGTGCACGTTATCTATGTGGCATTTAAGTCTAAGCAGAATGAAATATCTACACCACGGACACAGTGGTCTTTTGTAGAGAGAGAGAAAAAAAATAAAAAACAGGTCTGTTTAATGCGTCTCCATGACAATGTTGACCAAAGCCTGCTAATCATGATGTCTTAGAACATAAGAAGTTTGAGCTGATGTCCATGGTAAGGGCTGATGGAAGCAGGTGCTCAGTTAATACAGGCTTGATTGCCATCTTGGTGGCTTTGTACATATAAGTTGCGGCAGTGCAGGTATACGTTGTTGGTGCGTGTGGTGGTCTGTGTCTGGCCATCATGACAGATGAAGCTCGATCACCGCATTCTGTGTGTAAAATGGCCATTGGTCAGTCTAAGCGCTGTGTGCCCCCACTAACCAGCCATCTTTGCATGACCAACTGCAATTGAGCAGCACCAGGCATCAATCACTGCAGCCTAATCTCACTCTATCAGCCAAGTAGGACTCCCAATTCTCAGCTCCGGACACTTTCTGGATGTCCTTGCTCTCAGTGGCCATGCCAGCCATATATTTTTGGGATAGCCCAGCAGAGGGGCCACGACAAGATGATACCAAGCAGTATCCATCAGCCGGCCAATGTAATACTCAGCTGGTATTTAGGTTGTAATTGCAGGCACAGATTGCTGTTGTGTGAGTGAGGGGCTTTAGTTCAATCCCTCGTCAAAGAGGGAACTTGCGTCCATGTCAATGATACCCATGGATATTTAGGTCCAAACTGCAAGCTGGGTCAGCCAACTTCCTTAAGGTGTGTGTGTACAGTGGTCGTCTGAATGCCACAAAAGGGCCATGGCCAGAATATTATGGTCTGGCCATGCACAAGTATGGAGCAGTCAGGGACCTGGTTGAAACCTATGACAGTCCAGACACTTTTAGATCAGGACGAGCAAAGCTGATCCAGCCAAAATGCAATAAAAAATCTCAATAATGCATGTCAGATGCACTATTCTGCATGGTGGCAGCACCTGCTTTCTGTGTCACATGACATTTGCAACCAATGAAAACAGGGACTGTTTTAACCCCCAGGTGTCGCCACCTGCATCAGGTGGATACCAGGGGGAATTCAGTTGCCTGTTGTGCCAGCCACAGGGGCCATGCTCCATTGTTTTTGGCTGTGTGCCACCAAGTCATCAATGCAAGTCGGTTCTCTTGCAACTCTGGCATTTCATATTTCTTTGGCAGCACATGCTGTCATCCATTAGCTGATTATAGTGCCTAAAATGCTGATACAGCATACTGGTATATTTACAATACATACTTGTGTGTTTCATATCAAAGTATATGTCACCAGGGGATTTGAAGATGTCTCATCGCGTCACTGTTCTGCCTACATACATTTTGAATTGATGGAATTTTTTGAAACTGTACTCTCAAGCTCAGTATGCGAGAGGCATCACATTTCAGTCGAGCTTTTCATTGGCCCACATGTGTAGATTATATGTTTAAGGCTGATGTATTGTGTAGAAAGGCATGGAGTGGGTTTAGGTATAGAACCAAGGGATTGGCTTCTTCTGCGGTCATATTGTAAGGCCTAAATGTTGACATCTAGTTTCCAAACAGGTGCTTTGCACGGCACGACTTGCCCAAGATCAATACCGTACCAGATGTGTTTAAATGAATCAAGTAGAGAGAGCTGTCTTTTAACCTCCCATAATGACATCACGCAGGTAGCCTCATCTTCCAAAAATGCACTCGGAATCTCCCTGAATGGTCATGTAAATTGACCAGCATCAGGACATAGAATGTTGCAGTAAAACATCGTGTCTCGTCATGTACTGACAGGCCATGTCCTGTTAGTCTCAGCATAGCTATGCATTAGGGGGGAACTTCTGTGTGGACACGCTTGTGGATTTTTTCATCTAAAACATTGCAAAATCATGTTAGAGCTAGGTATAATTTACGAAAGGAAGGAATGAGTGAAGCGATCCTAAGGCTTCCATCTGGAATGGAGAGCATGTAGTTTATGGATGTGCAGCATGCAGTCTTCGGGTAAATAACTATGTATTCAACATATGGGCCTCTGTTAGCATAGGAAAATGAGCAGATTTATCTTTAGTTACAAGTCCAAATCAGCATGCTCATTGCTGTCAGCTTTATTTTTCCATATTAAACTTTTGCATGCTTTTTCTGAGCGAAGTGTCATTCAGCCACGCATATGTTAAGGATCCTTCATGAAACTGGCAGCAGGGACAGGACTGGTCCAATTAGTCATCAATTTGGTTCATTTGAGAAGTTTGTTCACCTGGCGTTATTTTAACGTAACTGACCTGGCAGGTTTCCACGTCAAGTCCTTTCTTGGAAGCGATTCCATGCCGACCATTACTCTGTCTAATATCATGAAACTGTGCAGAACGACAGCAACTGTATGGGTATAGTATACTCACGGGCTGTAAATATGGGCTCCTGCACTATGGAACTTGTGATTTGAACGTCATAGGCACAGAGATGCGTTTAGCTGTCTGTCCAGGTGTGCAGGCCTGTAACTGAGCCAATGGCTGTGCATGTATCGGTCAACTTCCTTTCAGCAACTTTTTTTTTTCGCTGGAAGTTTATGAAAGAGATAACCTCGGGGAGTACATTTCCAGTTTGCCAGGTCTTTTTAATCAGAAATAAAAGGTTGTGAAAAATGATTCTGAACACAGAAAGTACCGAGTCCCTTTGACAAGTGCCTCATCTAGCTATAGTTCTGTTGTGGCCGTGCCTTTGTGCTGAATGTAAGACAGGCGAGAGAGACTGTCTCGCCATCAAGCCCTTCTTCCAGGTAGTGGTACAATCCTATTTGCCTGCGCTGCTATCCACTTCTCAAGGAAGCTGTTGGGATGAAGTAAGTTATCTTGATAGGTCTCATCTATAATTCTCATTGAAACAGTATTTTTGTAACTGTTGAAATTAATGAAAAACAGTAAAGCAGACAGAGTTTGATCCCTGGCTAGTTTTGACTGGTTTAACGGGGTCAGGGTCATAGACATGTCAAGCACACATATTTCTCTGCATCGGGTGACTCTCTCACCTAGGGCAGAAGAGATTGCTACAATTTGTACATCAAGGCTTTTCACACAAATAAATCTGGAAAAACAACATATCAAGTGTTGCAGTAGCTCTTTGCATGGAAGTCTGTTTGAAGTGTGACAGATGAAATGTTTCAGAAGAGAATCTGGTACGTTTCTCCGCACATTGTTGAATCATGCTGGGAAAGCTTACCTCCGACACAATCACAGTCATTCTTTTGTTGTTATTTTTGGTGAAGGCTATTACCACCAATGACTACATCTGTGACAATAAAAGAAAAAAAAAAGAAAGAAAAAAAATTGACAGATTTTACATCTTTTTCATCAGTATTAATGTCTTATAATTCCATCATTTAACCCGTTCCTGCTTCTACAGGCCAAAACTGGCTTCTGGTCAAATGTTGTCTGCTTCCGTGTTTTCAGCTCATTTCAACAGTCATGAAAAACAGTGTGACTGAGAATTGAAGGTGAGGCCTATATCCAGATCACATGCCCCATGTCAACAGCTTTCCTAAGTGCCCAGCCCATGCCAAGGAAAGCCATTGACTCAGTGTTAATTCAAGGGGGAAAGGGTTCATCAGTAGATTACATGTTGCTGGGGCTGCTGGGCTCTTTTCTTTTCCACTCTCTGTCAACTGTACTAGGGATCAATACCTTTTAGGGGAAAAATTCAGAATCAAGGGCAGTGACTCATAAAAAAAAGGCACACAAAAAAAACCCACTGTCATATCATATTTTATAAATCCATCTTTTCAACTTGAACATGAGTCTTGTAATGCTATCGAAATGATTCAGCATATTTTTGGTTTTCCTTTGTTTTTTTTGTTTTTTTTTTTGTGATGGTTTCTGTCCAGAGAAGTGAAAATGTTCACAAGTGAGACATTAGTTGACAGCTTTACAGGCGTATGGATGTTGCTTCTTGAAGTTTGGCATACAATCTGTTATAAAGGTGACATATCAACTGTGCTTACATTGATTTTTTTCCTGTGTTTTCTTGTTAAGGTGTCAAGCTTTTTGTCACGTTTTGGCACTAGCATTATTCCAAGACTGGTCATGTAAAATGTAAGAAAAAAACCCAGGTCCTTATCATATTTTCACTAAATTTCGATTACATCTCTCTGAATATGATTAAACAAAACACATTGCTACTTGTTCCCCCTGGGTTTTGTCCCAGTTTGGGGAGCAGCCATTGCAGTGTCTAACTCAAGGTAACTAACTGCTTTGTCTCTGTCACTGCAGCAAGTGTTTCACAATGGTCACACTATAATGATTACTACCTTCTCATCCAATTACCCATACAGTATCTTATCCAGTTACCCATACAGTATCTCATCCAATTACCCGTACAGTATCTCATCCAATTACCTGTACAGTATCTCATCCAATTACCTGTACAGTATCTCATCCAATTACGTGTACAGTATCTCATCTAATTACCTGTACAGTATCTCATCCAATTACCTGTACAGTATCTCATTCAATTACCCGTGCAGTATCTCATCCAATTACCCATACAGTATCTCATCCAATTACTTATACAGTATCTCATCTAATTACCCATGTGGTATCTGATCCAATTACCCGTACAGTATCTCATCCAATAGCCCATGTAGTATCTCATCCAATTACCCACACAAACACTATGTACTACAACTTTTTTACCTGTTCATTGCATTCTTTTGATTCTTAACAGAGTATAGGTGAGGAGAGGTATGTGTATCCACGCTTGGCCAAGGTTCCAGTGTTTTCTGTCCAGCCGATGGAGACTTGGCATCGCTGTCTGTAAAATATTACTCCATGAGAATGGTATCTTGTCACTATGTGCACTATTCTGACATCCGTCACTGATGACAATCATTCCGCTTGCAGTGAGTAAGTGTGATGCTTATAGACCCACAGATACTGCACGTGAGTGCAACAGGTACAAGCCATTTAGCCTACTTCTGTTTTAAAGATCTGTACATTGATTGGCTAATTTTGCTCTTCCTCTCCACCTGATTGGCTGATGGTGTTGTATGTCAACAGACCCCAGGTAGCCCTGGCTGTGCTGCCTGCTGGTCTTCCTCAGGGACATCTGTTAATCTAAAGGTGTCCCTTCATAGCTGTTTATACAACATTTACGACCGACTGCTGATCTTTTATTCTGACATTCTGCCCTTCCCCCTTGAGGTAGAATGAGACTGATCGAGTCAATAGCTTTCCTTGGGGTGGGGGTGGGGGTGCTTACATCTATCATGCTCCCAAAAATGTTGTTGACCTGGGATGTGAGATACTGGTAAGACACATCCACAATTCGCATTCAAATTGTTTTTAACAGTAAAATGATTTTGAAAAGTCACTGAAATAGGGTGACATTTTACCTCTGTGAAGATAACGAGGTTGCACTTCAAAACATAAACATTGGGAGTGAGGCATCACTTCAGCCATCATTTGCATCAGAGTAGAGATTGTGAGAGGTCATTCAAAAATTTTTGTTTTTGTTTTTGTTTTTGTTTTTTGTTTTTTGTTTGTTTGTTTTTTTTTTTTGGGGGGGGGGGGGGTATGCAATCCCTGCATGGAGGAACCAGTGAGTAAGGATGTGCCTGGAGAAAATACAGAGCACCCCATTTTAATGGCTGTAGGATTTATTTGCACACGTCTGTGCTCATGTGCATCCTAAACTAAAAGCCCAGTTTCAATTTTGTTACCATGTAACTCAGAATTTCAAACAAATGTTTGAACAGTTCATGTTCCCTGAGACTAGGAAATACTATTTCCTTGTCTCAGATGTTCCTAACTAGGAAAGTGAACATACTGGTTTTGGGTCAACCAGTGCAGAAACTTGGAGCTGTTTACCAGATGAACTGCATATTTTTGCACCTGGTGCCCTATCACAGGGGCTAGCAGAAAAATTATTTGTTCTGCTGTGGTAAAAAAACTGTAAGTCCCTGTTATTTAACACTAATATGATAATAAAAGAACTATGATGCATGTTGGGATGAGCTCAAACAGCATTTTTTTTTATCAAATTTATAGGGACGAGTTCCAACATTAGGTGGTATGGATTTTCAACGACCAATCAGAAACAGCAGGGGTAGTATAAGGGTAGTATGGAACACCAGACTACCGCATCTGTACCAGAGCCATTTTCAAGGTTATGCAGGTACAAGTATGGAATAAATATCCAGCTGCATTGTCCAAGCTACGTGGCCCTGATTTAACCCTTTCCGATTGAATTAAGACTGAGTCAACAGCTTTCCTTGGCATGGGTTGGGCACTTAGTGCCCAACCCATGCCAAGGAAAGCTGTTGACCTGGGGCATGTGATCTTGATAAGACTCATGTACATTTCTCAGTGAAATTGTTTTCCATAACTTTTGTAATTAGTTGAAAACATTGAAGCAGACGACATTTGACCAACAGCCGGTTTTGGCCGGTTAAAGGGGGAAAGGGTTTATCAAGTGAAAGACCGTGGGTCCCCTCTCTAAAGGCCTCTCAACAAATTCCATCTCCCAAATGTCAAGTATTTTTTGGTCTCTTTGGACCCCCCCCCCACCCCCCTCCATCGTAAAAAGTGTGCCATAAAAGGTGGGTGGGTGGAGAGATGTATGGGGAATACTGTCCAAGTATTGACAGACCTGCAGTACCTTTGGGTTGCTCTTATATACTGGGGTTAGTCCAGAGACCAAACAGAAACAAAGAGCAAGATAGCTGTATTGATATTTCCGTAGGTGACTGCTTTGATAGAGGCATTAATTTCCTAGCCTGCTGAATGTGGCCCTCACACATGTTAAGTCAAACTGGTGACCTCGGCCATCTCAAGGTCACTCGGCAGATCAGTCAACATGAATCACTGGGAGAAAGGTCAATGGAGACAGGTGCTGTGTTTGATGTGTCTCTGTGTCCCTGTGATTCACACCTCAACCCCCTGCGATTCCTATAATCACCCTATTACAAGCTCCACCCTTCTCCCAGTGGGATTGGTATGGTTGTCTTTGTTAAGTGTAAAGAGGGTTGTCACCCCGGGGACAGTTTGATAAACATGATGTAGCGGACAATTGTGACACAATGCTGTGATAAGACGGGGCTATATATCTCTCCACTGGTGAGACCGCTGTTCAGGAAAACGTGTTAATTTGGCTTTCATGTCTATTGGTGCAGCACTGGTTTTTGTAAGGGCAATCGCTTTTCTTTTAGGTTTTAACTGCTTCAATCACCTGTAATGTTCACTTTATTTCTTCCAAAGGCCATATAATGAGAAGCACGGCAAATAAAATGTGTGCGGTTCAAGTGCCTGCAGTATACAGTGCTATACACAACAGCTCGTGCTTTCTGGGCTGACTAGAACTACACTGACACTTCTGTGATACTGTGGTAACCGGCCTGGACTGAAGGCAAACTTGAATACATGTATGTGCCCAATCAAGAGGAATACAAATATTTGTTCACTGAGATGAGACACAAGGAAAAGCCTGCCCTCGAACTGTACAAAGTATGGCAGTCCCCCTTCTTTTAAGGTTCCCTAAACGAGAAGGCGCCCCTATACAGGGACTACTTCTCCGTGCAGCAAATATGGTACCTTTAGTTTATTTTATTTTCCTCTATGAGAGAGGCCACTCTTCTTACAAGGGTACATTTCTGGTGCATTTAGGATGGCCTTAGTATGAACAGGGGGACTCTGGCCAAGAAAATCTCATCATCAGTATACTTGTCCAAGGACAAGTATCCCTATCATTTACATGTTATTTTACTGAATTTTCGCTTGTGCTGCATCAAATTTTACTTGTCCAAGACAGTAGGACATGCGTATTTTCTCGCTCTGAGACTGCATGCTGTACCCAACCTGGGCTCATACCCCAGAGCAGATTTGGAATGAACATGTATGGTGGTCCTTGTCTCAAAAGACCACCTCTCAATGAAGGACCATCTGCCGTTACAAGCCGCCTTTTCAAGACACTTTGCGTAGTGCTTTTTCATGTTATTTATTCCTGCTATGAAAGACCACATGTCTTGACTCTTTCAATGCCAAATTTTGGACTGAGCCAACAGCTTGAGTGTCTGGAATCACGGGCATACTGGTACTTGAATGAAAGCTAGGGTCTTTTACAAAGAATATTTATCTAGTATCCGTACAATAATTCAGAGAAGTTCTAATTTTTAAGTAGTTCAACTTTAGTTTCAGTTGGCACAGAGAGAGTTAAGAGACCACATTTTAGTCATCATTAGGAGTGTTTTTTGAAGACAGGTTTTACTGCACATACATGTACATTGTGTTTGCCGATGACTGAGAGGTTGGTTGCATACTTAATCTTGAAGGCGATATTTTCCTTTTTTGTGGAACACAGGAAGTACATGTATGAGCAGGCAACCAGCTTGGTAAGTCATGGAGGGTTCTGATTGGTCACCTGGTGCCCAGGCAGAATTTTGAGAAAATCACAATTAATGAAAAGGGGGGGGGGGTGTAAGGGGTTTTCTGTACTGAGCGTACTGGTCATTTTTATTTGCTGTACTGGTACTTATGTACTAGAATCTCTTTTAGTTTCCATACTTGGTACCAACAATTATTTGTACATTTTCTTATATTCCGTACCTTGTGCTAGGGCAAAATTGCTATTTGTACCAGTGTACCAGGGACCCCCCCTTCCCCCCACCCTCCATGAAACTGCACGAGAAATTTAATGTTCTTTTCTGATAAGAGCATGTTTTTTTAAAACAGATTTCTGGAGTCAATGACCCTGACCACTTTTAATAGTTTCATAACCTACTCATCATGTATCTATCTTCCATGCCTACCTTACTTGGCAGGAAATCGTATCCTGGTTCTCGTTACGTGATGAAATCTAATATGTCATAAACTGATTGATGACACAAGAGAATAGTCTGGTGGTAATTCTTTGGGTTTTTTTCATCTCTTGTGGAGGAATATTAGCAGCGCTGACGTTATATGCTCCTAAGAAACCCTCTAGGGTTGATCTGCCTTTCATCCGATCAATTTACATGTCTCAATTTGTATCCTTCCAATTTTGTAAAATGGGTTAGATTCAAAGAAATTCATAATTGTGCACAACTGAGCTTTTACACAGAAATAGCTGCTAATTGTATATGTTGTAATTAGTTTGTTTCGTTGTCGTTCAATGGGGGGAGGGAGGGTTGCAATGAATTACTGTGCAATATCAATATAAGTTTTCTTATGGTATTCATTTGGGAAATTACTATGAGGGGGTAAAGGGGTTTTTTTGGTACACTTGCACTGACCATTTTCATTCACTGTATTTGCATACTGGAAATGCATTTACTTTTCATACTTTTTTTTGCCATTATCTTAAAATTTTCTATTTTCCACACCCATGTACGAGGGCAAAGTTATTATCTGTACTAGTGTAGTAGGATCATCCTTTAACCCCCCTTTCACTATGGTTGTCTCAGGTTGAGCGTTTACGTGATTCGGTTGTGTTTAATCCTTTCCCGCTTAAATTGGCCAAAAGTGCTGAGATACAAAATGTCGTATGCGGCAATATCTTTATTTCAATTTCTCATTACTGGATGATATTAAATGAGAGTTGCAGATGAGGTCTCAGAGGAGTCTAGGCCCAAGTTAGCTGATTTTCTGACTGAACGCCCAACCCATGACCAGACAAGCTGCTGACTCACCCTCACACTGGGCGAGAAATGGTTAACACCAGCTGATATGGGCTTTGCCTGTAAGATTGCCTCGGATTTAATTGATGGTTTGGCTTCAAGAGTTATTTTCTATCAGTGCCGTATGATATACGCTGTACTCACTGGGGATCCCGACAGGCAAATTCTGTGTTTAACAGATAGAATATGTGGAGTTCTACATTGATCACTGTGTCAGAAGACGTGAACCCAACAGATCTTACTCTCTCTCTAAAACACTGCTGTGCAAAAATCAAAATCCCTTCCACCTATGCTAGCTTGTTTTACGGACCGTCGTTTGAAATATTTTACACACAGGTGGGTTGAGTTGGTGTGTTCAGAAAGTATCTCAGAAGAAAAAATGCCTTACAGGTGGCAGGGCGTGAGGGGACATGCTTTCCAAACATAGTGAAGACTATTTGCAGTGTCAATGGACCCACTAAAATAGTGCTCCTGGTAGAGGACCCTAATTATATCACCCTTTGCCCCTTAAACTGGTCCAAATGTTGTCTGCTTCAGTGTTTGCAACTAATCTCAACAGTAATGAAAGACAATTTGACTGAGAATTGTAGATGAGACCTATCAAGATAATTAACACGCCCCAGATCAACAGCTTTCCTTGGCATGGGTTGGGCACTAACCCGTGCCAAGGGAAAACTGTTGACCCAGTCTTAATCCAAAGGGGAAAGGGCTAAGAGAGAAAGCTGTAGGTGGCCACCTGTCAGCTGGCCGTACCTGGTGCCAGTCGCTAGCTGTACCTATATAAGGTGAATTAAAACATATAGTTTCCTGCATAATAGTAACCAGTCACTCTCTGATTGATAACAATCGTTCCATTGTAATCAATGCCACCACTGTGACTTCCTTTGTCAACAAAATTTCCATTTGATAATCGACTATTTTTTGTGCATGTCTTGGAAACTGCTGCAGCCATCCTGACTGCTTCTGGTGCCACACGGCCAGGAACAGACGGCATTTGGAAAGGATCTATTTATCATTACCGATCTTCATGAAATGGACTGACAAATACTTTTCTCTGTCCATTTTTGTCAGACAGTTGAACTAATGAATCAGGGCATTACTGCGGTAGAAAATAAGTTTTGGCTGCACAGCGGACTAGCTCTAGCTTGATGAATTCATATTCATCTGTGGATGGGAAATAGATGGCCGCACATAGTAATACACTGAAATGTATTGCCTATTCATCTTGTCAATATGTTGTTTAGCTGTCAATATAATTCATTGCTTCCCACTAGCCCATTTCAGCACAGAAATAACTCTACTTATTTTAAAATATATTGTGTAATTCATCATGTGAAATAGCCTTTCTAGATACACAAAGGCGAGACAGGATGACAAATGTATGTCGAACCAAAAGTTTGGGCCTGATTACAGAAAATTTGATCACTTAATGGCTGCATCATGTCGGGCTGAATCTGTGTAAGTAGCTTATAAAACTGCAATATATCTTTCTGTCAGCCTGTCAGTACAACAAAGATCTCACCCATACATCTCATATATCATGCCACTTGGAATTCTCATATACCTATGAATATACATACCATACTTATTCTATTAAAGGCACTGCCCTGAAAAAGACATGTTCCTATTTTGCTTTAAGAAGTTTTAAGTTTAGTCAATGATGTACATTTTCATGTTGAATTCTAGTCCATCAACTGTTTTTCAGCCGTATAATGTATTATTTTTTTGTCCCTAAGGGCGCCATGTGCTTATTAGAGTGAATACGGGATATTTAATGACTTAGACTAAACCTTTTGTAATTAAACTGCATTATGTAAGGCAAAAGATAGCTCTGCCATATATATGTAGACAGGATACAGATTGTAAAACACAAAATGCTTACCTCTGTTTGGAGTTAAACAAGAACAAGTATTTGATGGTGCATCATGGCCAGAAGTTAAAGGTATGTGCGTTTCTCGATCAGACAGGCCACCGGTTGTAACAAATCACATGGCGTAGTGGCCGCAATGTTTACACCACCTAGCTGGCACTGTATCTGCTTACTTACGATATATACCACAAAGCCACATGTGCACTAGTACTGCAAACCTGCTGCCATGCTGTATATTGATTATATTTGCTTTTCCTGGCCTTTACCTACAGGCTGCTATTTGTTGTGTTCTCATCTGGATGATATACTGAGTAGATGAACATAAATCGTTAGAAATCAAACAAAAGAGATGCAACAATGGCTGTGTAGACTGTGTTGTACAGCAAGCAAATATGTACAAACTATTGATCAGCTTACATGGGAAAACAAACACATGGGCCCCAATCAATAGGCACGACAATAAACATAATCAAGGTATAAAATTTGTCCGTTTTAATGTATATTGATATATATATATATATATATATATAGACCCCCCATCATTTCATCATTTTGTGTTCCATCATGTATGGTGGATCATATATCCTCCAAATAAATTAGTGTCGCTGAAGTGCCCCTACTTTCCATCATGAGGAACGTACCTGTATCAAGTGGGTTTCAGTTAGTTGTATCAAATGTGGGAGCAGCGAGGAGAAACATTTAAATGGGATGACTGTTGTTACAGAGAACACCAGGGGAAGGAAGATGATTGATCTGTTAAAAGCTTAAGTAGGGGACTTCTGTTCATTCCCTTCTTGGTTCAACTCAGCCGAGCACCTGGTGGGAGTGGGAGGGGGGTGGGGGGAAGGGAGATGCATGATGGGAGTCCATGTTGAGTATATCGGGTGCTGGTATCAGCCCTCAGTGTATACTAATCACTTGGCGACCTTCACCGATCAGCCGTGGAAATGAGTGTGAAACACATGTGCCCCAGTGCACTGGGAAAAGCCAGGCAAAGAGGCACAGTGAAACCTCTGTATTGCTCACATATCTGACATAGCCACTTAATGACATAAGTTTTGAGCGGCTTAGAGTCAAACTCCTTTGCTAATTGACTCATTTATCTGACATTCCGATATCTGAGACAGGTTGCGGAGAGGGACGGGGTTTCACCGTATTCGTGGACACAGCCACAGTCAGGTGCAGATGGACGAGCTTTGGAAACTTTGATCTTCCTTGTTCTGTAGAGTCATGTCGGATTTGTTTAAAGTGACCAAGACAGTGGCTCATTGTGGCAAAAAGACGGGCAGGCAGACCGACCCGCCACCCGGCTGACTCGAGATGCCTTATTAGTAACCATGATCCCTGGCATTGGCCAGCTCTGTACTCTCATTCTTCCACATGATTGCCTCTTACAGGCACAAAATGAAAATGAAAGGACAGTTTATTGGACACTTAGACATAGATGGGTATTAGGTACTACAGGAGATCAATTTCGGCTCAGATATGCAAAGACCGCTAGAGCTTGTTGTTTTCTGTTGTAGTACCTGGCGGCTAAATAAAACCCATTCTTCATGAGATCGGGTGATGATCCTCAGTTATCTATAGCACCAAAGATAATTGCCTTTTTAGGTACAAATTTGACACATCTCTTTGCCATGTACAGGGTGCATGCCTGTGTCCACATGGAAGTAATGTGTATGAACTTTATCTGGGTCCATGTCTTAGCTCAGCCATCACTGGCGCTAATGAAATCATGAATCTATAGCCTCGTCAGTCCTATCAACTACTTGTACATGGTAATTAGTCAAGTTGTGGACAAAGTAGGGCTTAAGTGTGAGTGATAAAGGATTCCTATATGTATCTGGCCGCATCTTCTTAATCATTGACCACGCCGTCCCTGAAGCTGCCCGATATTGGCTTCCAGTAGAAATGTCTGCATCCAGCGAGCCACTTCGGGGATAATGAATACTGGCGACACGAACTGTAATAGTCATTAAATTGAAGCGACTATTTCTGGGAACGTGCACCTACTGAGGTGATTGCGTGGGCCTCTTTGGGAGGAGGGCCATATATCAGCAGCCAGGGGACCCCTTTCTAATGGGACAGCCTGGCACAGGTAGATAAACCCGGGTCCACCTTCCTATTCCATAGAGGTCATCAAACCTTGCACATCATCATTTTACCCCTGTAATAGAAAAGGTCCATTGCCTTTCATGTCTTGCTGGTTGAAGCAAGCGTCTGGCAAGGTGCAAGCAATATCATAAAGTTAGCCACAATTATGAGTATAATCTGCCGGGGACAACCAGAAATGGAAAAGATTTAAGTCACAGAGAGGCTGCAGTCAGCAGGGCTTACTCTGGCATGGTGGTCCTAATACTGTGCATTCATCACAGGGTGGGAATCAAAAGCCAGGCCAAAGAGTGGATATAAATTCTCCACACTTAAGGGACGCATATGGTTATATCCAAGGATTCCATTTTGTTGTAATAGCCAATATAGTGCCAGTTTCAATTGAAACTCAAACAGCGTTTCATCAGGTTCACCTCAGTCGTCCGAATTCACTTAGAATGTCCCCACTCCCAGAGGCGTATAACCATGGCTGAATGCTGCAGGGATTCTGGGAGGTGATCCAATAATATTTTGTCATGTTTTAGGTGGCATGCCACTGTGAGCCTAGCAGTCCTTGGGCTGGCCACATTGTCTCACCGGGATTGTAGATACAAGGAGAAAGTTGCTTGCCTATTGCAGACGCATTGATTTCCACTGCCTGGTATTTGCCGGTGAAATTCATCGATCCAGATGTAATGAAGAACACTGTTTTGACCATTTTCTTGTGGGCAATCAGATTTGTGGTGGGCCACGAACAAACAGATTTCCACTAGGATCACCACCAGCCAACTGCCAGGCCGCGAGTGGGAGAACCAGCTCGCAAAATTGGGAACACCGTCCTTCATGTCTGACAACCACGGTCAGAGAACAGGGCAGTGGCGGCACTCAGAATGTACAGAATTGACCAAACATTAGTCGCGATGGCCATGTAAAACATTATGTGCAAAATAAAATCCAGAAACAATGACTGTGTGCTCTGTTATTGGTGGAAATATGGGTGTAGAAAAGATCCCGTAGGCAAAGGTGTATAGTTGTGACTTATTGAGGTGATCTCGAAATTTATATTGCTCAGAATATGAGCCATCACTATGTTCCTGTGGTGTATCTCGGGTGTCATGTGCATGTAGGGCTGATCACAACTAGTGACTGATGATGCTTGAAGGTGTTTTTGATTAATCTGTAAATATTTTCATATACCTTCAAGGAAATAGGACTCCTAAGATACCCATCTACATTTGGTCATTTATACATAGACAAGTGCTCTTGGCTCTGCTCAGATAACAAATTCAACTGACGTGAAAGGAGGTAATGTGTAAAAGGGGAAAGAACATCCATTTTCAACATGTTTTGACAAATGTCCAAGTTACCTAAGGCATAACGAAAATATGTGTATGTGTGTGGTTCCGATAACCCGACCAACCCCACTGAAAAGGCCTGAGTCCCGACCCTAAACAGTTCTTATAAAACATAACATAAAAAAAAGTTTCAAGCCACCCTTCCCAAATAAAAATTGATCGGCCCTGGCTGAAAGATTTTATCAAGAAAGTGGCCGTCGTGTGCGGTTATTTTGCAGTCAAGTCAACTGACAACTCAAACACAGTAGTTATTTCAACGTATCTCCAGTGGAGGGTCAGGGCTGGGTAAAGAGCATAGCTGTATAGCCACGGTTGTTCGGTGAAACAGGATAGCCATATCCCCAGTTGAAAGATTTTATCAAGAAAGCTGCCATCATGTGCTGTTATTTTGCAGCAAAGTCAACTCAAACACAGCATTTTATTTCAACTTGTCTGGAGGGTTAACTTGGGCCGGGGGAACGGCATAGAAAATCAAAGTTCAATAATTAAGGTATTGCCATGGATGTTCAGTGAAACAGCATAGGCCATAGCCCCTCTTGTTCGTTGATCATTGTTGTAATATTTCACTAGGTTCCCGGTATTTGTTCTCTGAGTTACCAGGGCAAACGGTCGTTAAAGTACTTTCAAAACATGATTTACTATCTTGACTTTAATCTGCCTGCTCGGTCATGTCTGCATGAAGCAGTTATCATCGTTAGTTACAAATGCCAATGTGAGACGAAAGACCTTGAACCAGCATGTGGTGAGTATCATTTTGAACATTTTGCAGTGCTGCACAAAAATACATTTGATTTGGATATCAATGTGAATCAACACAGTCATAGCATATATCATATCATTATTGATGCTCCTAAAGATTTGCAAAATAGATACTTTTAGTTGCATATATTATAAACCCCCCCTCCCCCAGATTGTCCTAGTACTATCCTCATTTATTATAACCATTGGGTGCGGAATCCACAATTTTCAAAATAGCGGCCATTATGGGTTAATCCCAATTTGATATTTTGAAGGGGTAGTATCCAAAATATATGTGTGATTAGTGTTAAGGGAAGGTCAATTTGTCGAGTGAATATAATGTACAATATATAATGGGACTTTTCCAGAGTGAGCATTACCTGAAAATGTAAATACAACAGCATGCAATTAGCAGTTGTAGGCAGCAGTGGGCCCCTGAATAGGGATTTTGTATCAGACACTGAAGTTGCCCACAGGCCCCAGAATAGGGATTTTGTATCAGACACTGAAGTTGCCCACAGGCTATCAATTAAGTAGCACCACTAGTCAGACCTGCCAGGCCCCCCTTGTTGATTGAAAGATGGAGCTGAAGGGAGAGGGTTGCCCTGATAGTGGATACAGGTCCGAAAGTACCATCAGGTTTTTATGTAAGTGGTTACTAAAGCTTGATCATTTTCTGTTCCTCAAAGGTTCTATCTACCCCACTACTGATGTGCCCTTACCTGAGAAGGACTTGTCACATTTATTGAATTTAATCTCTGAACATTTTCCATCTATATGTACCAGCCAATTGTATTGATTTGTGTGGAGGCTATGTACATTTAGCATACTCTAAGCTCAGACAACATATACATGTACCCATCTTTGCTCAAAGCTCAAACAACCTATACCCTCCTGTGCTCGAAGCTGAGACAGCCTATAACCTCCTGTGCTCAAAGCTCAGGCAACCTATGCTCTCCCGTATTCAAAGCTTAGACATGCTATACCGTCCCTTGCTCAAAGCTCAGACATGCTATACCCTCCTGTGCTCAAAGCTCAGACATGCTATATTCTCAAATCTAACATTCATCAAAAGCATGCATAGACAAGCATGATATTCTCTAAAGGAGAAATGGGATACCTCCCAAACGACACAAAGTAAGCAAGCAACTTAATGTTCCCTGTGTTAGAAGGGAGGTAGAACAGTTCACAACAGGACAAAAGTGAATCTGTCTTTCTAGCTTGTCTCACAAACCTACTGCTTGTCTCACATACCTACTTCTCTCCCATACCTACTGCTTGTCTCACATACCTACTGCTTGTCTCACATATCTACTACCTGTCTCACATACATGTACATGTACCTACTGCTTGTCTCGGGCCATCGTAGTGTACTGTTTCTGTCCACAATCATTTGTCATTGTTGCAATTCAGTTGGTTCCTTTCAAATGGCTGGATACTTGACGGACAAGCAAAATGGTGAAAGCACAATGGGAAAGTTGGCACTTAATTTTGGATTTATAGAAATATAAGGGATCTGGTGTAATGCTTGATAGATATTGTAGTAGAAGAAGCCCAGTTCTGAAGACCCTGGATATATATATATATATATATATATATATATATATATATATATATATATATATATATATATATATATATATTTCTACAGGAAATTACAATAGTATTTATTTGTGGAGTCCCACACAGCATATTTACATTAAACTTAGATGTGTTTAAATGGCCTAGTCTTGTACAGACACAGGAATGAGTATGTAGGATTACGTAAGAAGTTAAAGAAAAAAAAATGATGAACATCCTTCCAATTCAACCTTGGTTTGTATTTTTTTTTTTTTTTTGTTCAGGAAAGAACAGAATATGTCTTGCATAAATTTGTAGTTTTTGTGTACAAAACATCTATCTTTGATCTGGCATGTGTTGTTTGCATGTGCAATATTTTTAGCCCAGACATCATGATCATTAGTTACCATGGTAACTGCTGAAAGCTGCTAAGTATGAGGCCCTGGATGTATGTAAAGTACAAAAAATAACTAACACATGGCTACCCATGATATTGAGGGCACCTTTGTGTACTATTATAGTATGCTGTACCCCTGCTCCAGCAGACAAGTCCACAGTGCAAATAGTACATCTATCTGTCAACAGCAGGGCTTGACGTTAAGGATTTCTTTAAGTTGCCCCACAGCACTTTTACTCAAATTTTTTTCATGTCCTGTCTTGAAAATTTACTTATCCCACACCATAGGGCTTGTCAAAGCACAAAGCTCTGAATAAATTGATAGTATTATGGAGATCTTCTGGAGAAACATTGCTATATTTCATGTATACAAGTCGACACCCTCCCGGCCGTCAGTCCTGTGTGTTGTCTGTCAGACTGTTGAGGGGCGCGTATGGTTACATCCAATTCAAGCTTCAAGGACGAACATCAAAGGCATGGGTACTAAATCAAACAGTCATGTGTTTATGATATGGACAGGTTAGATGTTGAAAAGTAAATGAGGACAAGACTATTATGGATTATCAATAAACAGCCTGCCCTGACTGTGCTGTAGTCAGTGCAAATAGTATGGTTACAGCGGTATCGACTACTGTCAGGTGGCTAACCTCTGAAGAAATGGCATCGAATACAAGTGCAAATTATAGCCATTACGTGACCCAGACAGGATTTATAATGCTGTATTTCGTAATCAAGAAAAAAGTTTTATCAACTCTTTCTTGTCAGCTTTTTGAACCGTTTACAGGACCAAAAGCATATTCAGCAAGAGGATCAATGTTTTGTAAAGATGTCACTTAATACACGGAACGATTAAAGCTCTGTCAAACAAGACCAGATTTTCTTCAAATTCTAAATTGAACCTCTGACAGTATCTTTGTCAGTATCTCTCAAGGTTGTCTTTATTCTTCTTTTGTCGTTGAAATTATTCATAAATAAATGGAAGTAGAGTAGGCTTCCAAAGCGCCGTTTATTAATAGCTTTGCTGTTACTGGCATTTGTTGTCACATGTTGTACATGTGGGTATGTGATTCAGACACGAGGCATATTGAAATCGAGCGTGCCAACTTTTTGGTGCATCCAGCCCACTGGTATTATGTGCTGCATCACTTTGTAGTTTGAGACGCTGGGGAGCTTTTGCTGAGCTTCAGAGAATTGCAATGAACTTGCTCGAACAATGATAGATGCATACTCTCCTCGTGCAAACCTTGATCAAACCAGGGAAGTATTAAGACATAGTTCCACGAGACTTAAGCTATGCTGATTTATCAAATTTGCAGGTGCGTGTGATTCAAAACAGAGTTTGTCTCATAGCTTCCATATATAAATTTAGCACTGTGGATATTGTGGCAAAGGAAAGGGTCGATATCTCTGAAACTTGTATGCCAATATTTGATGTTAAACATTCCACTGATACCTGTATATCCATGATATTTGAGGTTCGACATTCCCTAGACACTTTTATGTCCATAGTATCTGAAGTTCAACGTTTCCCTGATTCTTTTATGTCCATCACATCTAAAGTTCAGTATTAAACCCTGGTCATGATATTAGAGTTGACATTTTATTAGAATCTGTGTGTCTATTTGTTTTTTTTCCACAGAACACAGCCAGTTCTCAAACTATTAAACTTTGGCACCTGTGCTGTCTGAGGTTCACATTCTCCTCTTCATGATATTTGAGGTTCACATTCTCCTCTTCATGATATTTGAGGTTCAACATTCCCTTGATACCTACATGCCCATAGTACTGTAGTTCTAGAAATTTTCGTACGTGTTTAATTTCGCGCAAACTCATTTTTTCTGAAATTACAGAATTTTCGCGCATTTTAGTTTTCGCGCAATCCAATGCCAAACAATGTAGTGAAATACAATGCAACTTATTTTCGCGCATTTTAATTTCACGCTTAGGTGGTAGCGCGAAAAGCGTGAAATTAAATCGAGCGCGAAATTTTCTAGAACTACAGTATCTCAGAGTCAGCATTCTCCTGTCCATGATCCTTGGTAGTTAATATGCTCTGATATCTGAACTTCTGCATTACCCTCTTCATAATATTTGAGGTTGACGTTATCTTAGTATCTGTATGTCCATGATATGTGAGGTTCATCATTCTCCGATCCATGATAATTGAGATTCAACATTTCTTAAATACCTGTGTATGCCTGATATCAGGGCTTTTATCCAGTGTTTGTGTGCTTGCACTTCCTGCAAACACCAATGTAAAACAGCTATGTGATCTGCTTCCTCATATTACATAGTTCATATGCAAATTAGCCATGTGTTGTTAGAGTAACAGTCCAGCCATCTACATTAATAAAACACGGTTTGAAATCATTTTTTGTGCATTAATTTCACTGTAAAACATAGGATAAATACAAACCATAGCTTGTTTGGCTATCTGGGTCCACAGAAGAGACTTGTGTGTTCTTTGAGCCCGTACATCGCTCAACCTCTGGCTTCGCTATGTACTGGGCTCCAAAGAACACACTTGTCTGTTCTGTGGGCCCAGATACCCACACTTGCTATAGTTTGTCTACTTACATTACCCTGTTTATGATATCTGAGGTTCTCATAATCTAAGTATCTGTATGTCCATGATATCTGAGGTTCAACATATCCCTGTCCACGATATTTGAGATTCAACATTGCTTTGGTAACTGTATGTCCATGGCATGTTGATGTTCACCATTTTCCTGTCCATGACATTTGAGGTTCAATTAACATGCCCCAGTGCCTGTAATAATGTGTGGTGTATTATTATTTGCCTGCTATGTGAATTCTCTGAGATCTCAACCATAGTTAATGGATAATGTGAGGACATGCTGACTGGACAAAGCAGACGTATATGCCAGAGCAAACCTCTTTCATTCTAACAAATACAAAAACAGTAGCACACCACATTAAACTTAATTAGCGTTCAATTAAAAGCTGATCATTATACAAAGGAGAATTTGCAATATCAGTTCCCTCAACATACAAGCCTGATTAAATCGTCGTAATTATCACTGTCTAACACGATAAAAATAGCTGACTTACCTTGCACACCATCATGACTACGCCAAGAGGTCAGCAAGGTTTCTCGTCCCTAATACGGCTTGTACGTTTTGCATCTTTAAAGTTGTGTGCTATTGCCAAGTCTCATGCAAAGTGTCCATTGGCTAGTTGGCATAGGTTTAGATGTTGGGGGGGGGGTGGTTTCGGAGGCTGCTTCAGGTTGCTGTTACATGTTGTGGCTGACAGATTGATTCTCTCTAGCATTGGGTGGAGTTGGCCATTCATCAATGGGCACCTTGCATGTTGTAGGGTGCTTAAGTAGTCAGGGTTGAGGAATGCCTGACATTCACAGGAAATGTCACCTCACCCTTAACTTAAGAAATGATGTATTTTTGATGAACTATGGCTCTTACACACATACCAGACTTTTGAAGTCTGGATGTTAAGGTTTTAATGGGAAAAAATTTGTTTTGTGTTCTGTCATGATGCCGAAATTTGCCAAAGTTTGCAATTAAATGAATTGTACAGATAATGAGTTCTGATATTGTTGTAACCCGACTTATCATCATATAAAAGGAAACCATAATCACTAAAAGTATCAATAATGTTACAAACGGTTCACAATGGCTTATAACTAAAGGAAGCATTTCATGAAAACACTTATCAATATGAAGCCAGTATAGGCTGTTTTTTCCGTGAGGTTAGAAACTGATTTTGATGGAAAAAACCCAAGGTGAACATACTTGATAAAACTACATGAACTTCCAGTAATGCGCAGAGTCTATACTATTCCAGGGACTGGGGCTCTATGTGCCCATTAAGATACATTTATCTGTCCAAGATGGCTGCCTTGGCATGTAGCTGTCCCCCCCCCCCCCACAACATTTGCTTTTCATGAAAGAGCCTCTTTGTGATTGACATAAAACCATTACTGACAATTTTGATAGACTTTCTTGTAACTTCTGCATCAGGACATTTTCGTTTCCTGCTTGGTCGACGATTACACTGCGGACCCAAAATTAGAAATTGGTACGATGTTGCTAAAGGACGGTGGCGGACATGCAGTGCAGGGGTTGATGCATGATACAGGTACGAGGGAAACTTGTCGCATGCTCAGCCTTGGCACATGGCAGCGTAGGGTGCACAGGGGCAGCTGGCCTGGCTAGCAACACCACACAGACATGGATTGCCACTCTCTCCCGCATGTGACTGCTGTAGTCTGTCTGTAAGCGTGGCAAGGCCGGCTCACAACACATGTCATGATGCCAGCGCTGTCGTGCACGTTGGAGTAGACATGACTGGGCTCATAGTGACTTTACGTGTTCATCAGGGCTCCCTTCCTACCCTTGAAGCACGTTTTTGATTTCAAGAGTTTTCCCCTAACAAGTTTCCCAGCAAAAGTGTTGTGTTACGGTTGAATATTTGATGGAGTTTGAGGGTATATCTTTGGCTGCTAAACAGCTTTCTTGTGAGGGATATACAGTCAAATGTACCACGAGAACAGCTTTTTATAAGCAAGCAAGATTGGTCTGCAGTTTTTAGAAAAGCATAGCTACTTTACCTTGAGGAGGAGACAATTGCAGATTTCTGTGAGGTAAATGTCTTGCAGGGTATGGGATGAAAGTTTAAAACTGACAATTTGCAGCCGAGAAAAAGATGGCAGTCCCAGAGGACAAGTATAAGGAACAGCCTGCCTCAACTGTTGTTCCTAGAATGAAGGCAGAGACCTGATTTTGTCTATTTTGAGCTGTAGAAAACCCACGGCAGTGCCTTATGGTGGCCTTTTCTCTATGGGCTGTGAGATTAGTAAAGCATTGCATGTATCTGCTTTTGGCTAAGATGTTTTTGGACACTCAGAAAAAGTGCAAAACTAGATAAGATCTTACCCGGTGAGTAGAATGATAAGATTCGAATTGGTCTTTGGGTCGCTGGTGTAAAATCATAAGTTTGCCCCCCCCCCTCAAATGGCATCTTTATATGCTCTTTTATCGTGGGCATTATCTTTTATTGATCTTAAGTCTTCATCTTGTCACATAAATTATCTTAGTACATTATTGTATCGTGGAAATATGGTGCTTACATGTATGCATGTGCAAATACATGTACTTGAACTACCATAGCTTTTCCAGTACCTGGGACCTGTTCAAAACACTGTGGAATTTTCTGCAGAGTGCAAGATAAAGAATCCTTCTTGATGTAAGTCCTTGGCCTCTTTACATCTGCTAACAGGTGATAGGGTATCAATGCTAAGAATGTGTACATAGTCTAGCTGCTATCTCTGGCCAGTTGCAGGCAGGTATAGAGTTTTGGGGAGGGTGTACAGGGCTGTCGAATAAGGTTTCCTGCGATCGCATTAACCACTGTCAAGCATATACCTGAACAATGTTTATCTTGCCTCTTCCTTTGATATACATGGAAGCTATGGCAGGTGGTCAGGTTTTAACTCTGAGAGCCGTAATGCCTATGTATTGGCATGCAACTTTTTCCCATTAAAAATTACCAGACTTGATCCAGTGTCATCAGCATTGATTGCTTTTTTAGCTATTTAAGAGTGATTTAGATGATTAGGCAACAGCTTTCTTTGATCTGCACACTTGCCCAGAGGGGGGACCAAGGAAAGCTGTTGACTCAGTCCAAAGGTTAGAAGTTCCCATGTCAGACCATTCTGAGTGAGCTCATTTTTTTGTAGTCCCCGTGTATACAGTTAAGACCATCAAACAGTGGTAATGCTGCCCTGCGGTCAAGGTACCTCATAGGCTCTGCTTCTCAACTGCACCCAAACACTGTAATCCTCCCAGCTTTTCTTGCACATTACTGATGGCTCTATCCATGTGTAAGCATACAGGAGTACTGCTGTAAATTGCTTTATTTCCGCGTGTATAAATTTTTTCAGGTTTTGAATTTTTGACATTTCACTGTAGTTTTAATTTTACTGTTTTGGACATAATTTTGATTCAAACAATGTTAAAATACTACTTCACTGTGTTTTTATTTTCACGGTTTTGTGCCATCAGCGTAATAAGTAAAAATAAAGAGTGCAGGAAAATTAAGGCAATTTACAGTATTACTTTGAGCAGAGAGCAAGGTTAAACATTCACCTTATAAAATGTCTATCACAAGAGATTCCACGGTAAAGTTTTAATTTGAGAATATAACATAAATTTTGTGAACACACCAGATGAAGGATTAATGTGTGAAGATAGGGCTTTATTGGGAAGTTTTTTTTCAAATGGGATTTTCAATTCAATGCAGTTTATGTCTGAGAAATGATTAAAATGGGTGGGCAATTAACTATATACACAATCTATCATGCAGCATTAGGTAGGCTATGTGTAATGTACATTGTGTTGGTATGAATTCTCAGCCCTTTGATGTTGAATGCTGGCAGGTGGTAGCTAAGCAGAGTTTATAATCACTATGTAATAAGATCATCTGCTGGCATAATCAAGCCACTTATATGCTGTGGTTGCAAAGTTTATGAAAAAATATCAGTTAGGCTTCATTATGTTGGCAAGATAGAGCACAGGCAATACAGCTCTGAGCAGTATCATTGGCAACATAGCCAGAGTGGTATTGTAGATGATATAGCACACTGCCATGGTATATAGATTATATAGATCAGTATTTGAGGCAATATAGAGCAGCATTACGAGGCAATACAGGGGAGTATTACAGGCAATTATGTTGAGCTGTATTTTTGGGGCAATACAGAGGAGTGTTGTAGGCAATATAGAGGACTATTGTATGCAATATAGAATAATATTTCAGGCAATATAGAGCAGTATTGTTGAAAATACAGAGCAGTATCACATGGCCAATACAGAGCGGTGTTTTTGACAATATGGAGTACAGTAGTCCCTCCTTTGAGAGACCGCCCCTTGTGCCACCCAAAAGGTGGTCACATAAAGCAGGTGGGCCCTCAAAGGAGGTATAAATAACATGAAAAGTACTACACAAAGCCCTGACAACTGTAGTCTCTCAAAGGAGATGGTCTCCCAAAGAAGTGGTCTTTCAAAGGAGGGACTACGTACTGTAGTATTGTGGGCAATATAGAGTCATATTTTAGGCAATATATAGCAGTATTGCTGGCATTAAAGAGCTAGTGTTTTAGGTTGAGCAGTACTTACTATTTCAGGCAATATAGAGCAGTATCATAGGTGATACAGAGCATTATTTTAGGCAATATAGTGCAGTATCATAGGCAATGCAGAACAGTATTTTAGGCAATGCAGAACAGTATTTTAGGCAATACAGAGCAGTATTTTTGGCAATGCAAAACAGTATTTTAGGCAATGCAGAACAGTATTTTAGGCAATGCAGAACAGTATTTTAGGCAATGCAGAACAGTATTTTAGGCCATACAGAGCAGTATTTTAGGCAAAACAGAGCAGTATTTTAGGCAATATAGAGCAGTATCACAGGCAAAACAGAACAGTATTATTTCACATGTGACTTCAAGTTTAAGTTTTAATTTCACCCATAATTTTAAACATATCATAAAATACCTTGTCATGGTGTTTTTACATGTATGTTGTCACAGTTTTATGCTGTCAATGCAATAAATGAAAGTAAAAATACATAAAAACCAACAACAAATGAATGTGGATGTACAGTATTTGAACAGGAGAATCACCAGGCAGCTATGTAATCCAGGGCATGCATATCTCAAAACTATCTGAGGCAGTTTGCTTCATAGGTGTGAGCTATGCTTTTGTGAATCGCAGATCTGATCGTTTCATGCCATATAATATTATGTAGAATGGCATATCGTCTAGGTGCCTGGTGTGCCACCAGGCTCAGCCAGTGCGATCATCTCTCCAGAACTCCAGCGGCAAAGCCAGAGTGGGGACCCAGGTACCATACAGAGTACCCAGCCCATCAGATTGTGGTATCGCTGTTATACATCACTGGCAAGCTAACGGCATTTTCCACAAATTTTTGGGTGTTAATTCCCAAATGGCTCCCAATTAAGCTAGTTGGAGGTATTTTATGAAGCTTGGGGATCTCCAGGATTATAGACTAACAAGAATACTGGGAACTCGTGAAGCCTGAAGAACTGTAACCGGGGATTGTAATCAGTAACATACCCTTTCCTGCTCAGAATAGGACTGAGTCAATAGCTTTCCTTGGTACCGTGGAAAGTTATTGAGCTATGCCATGCCATCATCATAGTTCACATATCTATAACTCTTGGCAAAAAAATATTTTGTAAGGACATGAAATTTAAGGTGAAACATCAAAGTATATCATGATTGACATCCAGGTGCTTTTGGGTGATTCGAGCAGGAAAGGGTAATTAACCTTTTCCCCTTGAATTAAGACTTAGCAGCTTTCCTTGGTAGTGATCTGGTTAGGTCTCGTCTACAATTTCTCAGTCCAATCGTGTTTCATTGTTGTCCAAATTAGTTGAAAACACTAAAGCAGACAACGTTTAACTGCCAGCCAGTTTTGCCCGGTTTGAGGGGGAAACGGTTAAACAAGAGGGTGTCAACAGGAACTGAAGAAAACATGAGGTTGGGTGAAACTTCGTCAGTGGACAGAGCTTATATAGCTTGTACCACACAATGTCTTGTATCATCATTGTATAACCCCTGTTCACTCTGTAGCAGATTATGTAGAAATTTGTTTTTAAAAAACGGCTGCACGTACCTCTGGAGTGACTGCAAGTGATGTGTCCATTGAGGCAACATTTTGGGTTGTTCTGTGTACTCCAGGGATTAAGCCTTTGGTAAACAAACATGGCTCAGACCCTGAGTAGGTGAGCAAACACTGCACTTCAGGTTTCCACGATAAAACATGGAGAATTGGCAACACCTGATTAGACCGGGGTGTCACACACCCTCTCAGACCAGGTGGAGTGTGGCGTGTGTGGCCAACACAGGGGGGTCTTCACTGTCCAGCACAGCTTTGAGGTGGCTGTTGATGACAGTGAGCATCCCCTGTCTGATTGACTTTCTTCCTTGACAGTGAGATTGCCCAGAACAGACCTTAACCCATGTCCTCTTAAACTGGCCGAAACTGGCTGCATGGTGGTCAAATGTCGTCTGCCTCAATGCTTTTGTCTATTTTTTAATGTAACAAAAAGCAGTTTGAGAATGGGAGATGAGACCTATCAAGATACCTTGACCCATGCCAAGGAAAGCTGTTGGCTCAGTCTGCACTCAGAGACAAAGGTTAAAAGATAAAACTTGGTTTCCTTTGTACATATATCAGTGTGCTTGGTGAGTAACTACCTGCTGTGGTCCTTGTGCTTGTAAAAACACTCCAAAGTGGATCAACGCTGTGTCTGCAGCCTGCCAGGGTATATGTGTTAATCCATGCAATAGTTGGTCCTATTTGTTCCACCTGCCATAAGCACGTCCCTTACAAAGACTACAATATGGCGCGTGGCCTACATTTCTGGTGTATCTTGACTAATGATGTTGTCACATCTCCAATTCTACATGTATACATATGGTAACCCTTTCATCCCTTGAATTAGGACTGGGTCAACAGCTTTCCTTGGCATGGGTTGGGCACTAAGCACCCGACCCATGCCAAGGAAAGCTGTTGACCTAGTGGGTCATGTCACTGTAAATTGCTTTAATTTCACTGCATTCTTATTTTCGCTTATCTTGCTGATGGCACAAAACCGTGAAAAAAAAAAGCATTGTGAAATAGTATTTCAACATTGTTTCAATAGGAATTATGTCCAAAACAGTGAAATTAAAACTGCAGTGAAATGTCAAAAATACAAAGAGCATGAAAATTTATACGTGCAAAAATAAGGCAATTTACAGTATCATGATACCACTTGACATGCTACAGATGTCTCAGTACTCCCTCCAATCTTTTTATACATTAAAAAGAGTACATTGACAGTATCTCCTAAGGGTGCATTGACAATATGTCCTAATATCAGCTGACATGGACTGAGGACATTTGTATTGTTGAAAATTGATGCAAGACAAGTGTGATTAAGAAAAGTAACCGTCAAGGTTTAAGCACAGTTATTTGGAGGTTCCTTGTGAAGCTTAAAGATCAAGAAAAAGTTAGGACAAGCTTGCACTCTCTGATGGTACTCCCCAACTGCTTTAAGATGCCCAACCCCATTGCCTTAAGGTGTGCTACATCATTGTCTTAAGGTACCCAATCCCACTGCCTTAAGGTGTGCTATGTCAGTGCTTTAAGGTGTGCTGTCCCACTGCCTTAAGGTGTGTTGTCCCAATGCCTCAAGATGCTCAACCCCACTGCTTTAAGGTGTGCTGTCCTATTGCCTTCAAAGGTGCCCAGCCCCACTGTCTTTGAGTGTGCTACCACATTGTCTTAAGGTGAACTACCCTACTACCACTGCCTTGTAGTGTGCTACCCTACTGCCACTACCTCAAGGTGTGCTACCTCACTGCCTCTCCTTAAGGTGCCCAACCCCACTTTCTTAAGATTTGCTACCCCATTACCATAAGGTATGCTGCCCCACTGCCCTAAGCTATGCTGTCCCCCTGCCTTAGTTGTGCTCCAGGACTGCCATCACAATTCTGCAACTGCTAAAACAGCTGTGGTCAAAGTCCTTTTATGTCATTGGTCCTTATACTACCTGGTTCTGTCCAAAAATTTTCTGTTGTTGCCTGTCCAAAAAATTTGAATGGTCAAAGCTGAGATCTAGCATTACGTGACTACAGGCAGAACTGAAGAAACTGCTTTGTTATTGACCAATCAGGAAATATATGTGACAAGGTATGTTTGAGCAATGGTAGATGTACCTGTTCCAGATGCTAAAACACAGTAATGGTCTAGCGTGCTCAAATTTATCTGATGGGGATACAAAAAAAAAAGCACACACAAAAAACAAAAAATAAAATAAAATGAAAAAAAAAAAAACATAGTGAGGGTTTGTACCAACATGCAGTTAATAGTAAGTTGTCTGTACTTAGTAAACATCTGAGTTGTCCTGGAACAAGATCAGAGAAGCAGTGACAGTGGCAGGTATGTGCATTGCTCGAAGAATTTGATTACAACGACAGAATTGAGCATTCCAAAGACAGTAATGCAGGTATGGTTAAGGGACAGCCGAACATTTTCTCATTTCCAAGGGAGAACATGGAGTACTCTTTTCCACAGCCCCCTCCCTCCTCTGGAAAAAAAAAGGAACTTCCTGTCATTTGAAAACAGTGGTCTCCCATTCGGCTGACAATGAAAAAAATCAAAGTCACCAGTGGCCTGGCTTACTTTCAATTTTTGTTTCAAGCAAAAATATACCAGCAATAATTGGACTCTCAACAATAGCGTTTCCAGTATTTTGGTTTTTTGAGCTTCCAGTGGCAAATCCACAGATGTGTATGATTTCTTAAATCATCATTTTGCTACATTATTAGCCCATTCCACATCAGAAAATGACTGAGTCAGTAGCTTTCAACGGCGTGGGTTTGTCACATTCCACCAAAACCGGTGCTAAGGAAACCTGTTGACCTAGGTTGTGTCATAATGGTCTTATACAAATCTCAGCAAAACTATTTTGTGAAATTGTAGTAAAAATCTTCAGGTAAATAACTGTTTATGTGCTTTTTGGTGGTTTGAGGAAAGGGTCGAAATTGTACAGCCCCATGTATGTGCCCCCCCCCCCCCCCCCGTAAGGGTACTGTTTGTACTTACAGCCCCCATTTGTGTGCCCTCCCCCCCCCCAAGTAAGGGTTCTGGGGGTACTGTGGGTACTGTCTGTCTGTACTCTAGTGAAAGTGATGAAGCATTCCTCAGTGTGTGCTTGTATATCAGTCTCAACTGAGAAATGCATATTACATGTGGAAAAACCAAAAAAATTAAAAAAGAGAAAGAAAAATGTTCAGACTTGTTTCTTCATGATCGTTCTACTCTGGTTGGCACACAACACTGTACAAGATATTGGCAAATTGCACACTTATTTTTTCTTTTTAATGTGCAGACACATCATCTTCTCAAGCTTCTGTTCCATTGGGTCTTTATGGTGCTGCTCTTTCACTAATTACACGTGCAAGACCTGATAAAATACACTCACTGACCCCAGCCGCTAATTTAAAGCAGTCTTATTTAATAAGTCAAAGGCGATTCTTACTTCTTATTGAGTTATATTTTACCATGACAACCACTGCCATGGCAAGGCCAAGCCTCTGTGCTGCTAAGTCACAGTTATGTTTTTTTAGATGGCAATTTACAGAAAATATCCCATATATGTATGTATATATATATATGTAACAGGCGTAACATTATTTTCCAATAATTCCTGACCAGTCAAGGTTGTGACGAAAAAGTGGTCAAATGAGTAGCCATATAGTCATAGTGACCCTTGCGGAGTCCTTGCTAATAACAAGTGTTTGTGTTACATCAGTCCTTATATTTCATCTTTGATATAGTTGAGGACTTTATACATGTGATTTCCAGACAGCCCCAGATATCCAGGGACATATATATATATATATATATATATATATATATATATATATATATATATATATATATATATATATGTGTGTGTATATATGTGTATATATGTATATATATATATGTATACATATGTGTGTATGTATATATATATATATATATATATATATATATATATATATATATATATATATATATATATATATTATAGTGAAACCTGTCTTAAAAGAACATCGCAAAGAATGACCAAATTGTGGTTTCTTAAGACCAGTAATCTTTCTTGGAGATATAAGGAAGAAGAAAAGTACCACATGTAGAAGCAAAGTGTCCTGAAAAGGTCATCTTTCAAAGCAGGTGGTCTCTCTAGGGAACGGTCTTTCAAGCCAGGGAACAGTCTCTCAAGCCAAGGGACGCTGTTTTGTTAGCCCAAGCTAGTTTTTTTCCTTACGTTTGTGCTCTATTTGCGAGTCCTAAGCTGATGGCATCAGGCAATGACAGCCACAAGCTGCAACCAAAACTCGAGGATATTTAATAAACCTTCAGCTATTGCGTAAAAAGCAGACAGACAGATTCTCTGAGGACATGTCCTGGTCAGGAATCGTTCTCATTCTGGCCTCCACTGTTACGGGAAGAACGGAAAGGGATTTTTGAGCAGAATGAGGGTTAAAGCACAATTTAAATGATGAAAGAAACAATTTATCGGAGCTGCTCTTGTCAGACTATTCCAAATTTTGATGTTAGTACATTGCATTGTGCTGCTTTGCTGTTCAGGTGGAATCTTCTCGTGTTTGCTTTGTCCAAAATAATAAATATTTCAAAGCTCTTCCAATCCATCCTGTTTTGACAAAGACCTTTTAAAATGTCAACATACATTATGCATGCAAGTCACATGATTTGAATTTTGAGGAAATTTTTTATCAGTACGCATGTATATGCAGATAAATTGGATATTGATGTAATACTGTAAAACCTCTCTAACCGAACACCTCCGTATACCAAATACCTCGCTATACTGAGCACCATTTCTCGGTCCCAAATATATACTTCCAATGTAAGCAAACCTCTTTACACCGAACACTTTTTTCCGGTCCCGAGGGTGTTCGGTATAGGGAGGTTTTATAGCAGTCTTGTTGGCCTGTTAAAAAATTCAGATGTGGAAGCTGTTATTACAATAAGGTGGTGTAACATTGTAGGAATATACTGGTTTATTTATATGGGTATTTGTCATAAGTGTTTGTTCTATGAAGTATCAGTCTGTGTGTATATGCATATTTAATGTGTGGATTTAAATACACTTGTTGTGCGTATTTGAAACAGATGTAGACCCAAGACAGCTGTCGTTATTACTTAACACAGATTAACTGTATCCCTCATAATGAGTGCCCATGCTCTCATAAGCACCTCTCATCTTCTGAAACCTAGACAAGCTTAATATTAAATGTCCCACATTTTCCTCTAATAAAATAATTTTACTTGGCAATAGAGCTGCAATGATCCAAATGTAGGTCCACAGTGGTCGTTTCTTTTACTTTGTATCAGCTCAGCTGACTTGTCAGTCAGCTTAGCTTATAGAATGGTCTGCCATCTGTCTGTCTGTATGTCCATCTATAATTCACATTTTTGTATTCTCTTAAACCATTGACCAAATTCAAGTCAAACTTGTTGAAAATGTACCTTGGGTGAATCTGTACCAAGACTACTCAAATGGTCATGGTCCGATGATTTTCTTGGGATTTTTACAATTTTTTTTTTTTTGTTCATTTGTTGACAAAATTTGAAAAAGTTGTCTTCTTAGAAACCGCCTATGTAGGGACACTCCTGGGGACCCCTAGACCTTAATTTGTTCAACAGGTGGTGCTGCAATATTTTTAATGATTTTTTTTGTGTGTTTTAAGGCTATTTTTAACTTCTTTTCCAAAACTGTCACTTAGATTATTCTGAAACTTAGTGGATGTATAGCTTTTGGGGGCAGTAAACATAGTTGTTCACTAAATAGTGATAGTCTTAGGGTCCCTAATTTCTAACAAATGTTTCAATTCAGGCCCTTGTCAGTTAATACATGCACTCTTGTTGATTTCTATGTAAGTTAATGGGAATTGCAGTTGACCCTATTTTTTTAATGAATTTTTGTGTGTTTTTCCTATTTTCAACTTCTCTAAAACCGTCACTAAGATTGTTCTGAGACTTGGTGGAAGTGTAGCTTGCGGGAGGCTTTCATCAACAAAATTGTTCACCAGATGGCGATACTCTGGATCCCGGATTTTTAACACATTTTTTGCAGTTTGGGTACCTGTTAGTTAATGCATGCATTCCTGTTGAATTCCATGCAAGTCAATGAGGATTGCAATTGAAAGTCAAATTTTTTTTTTTTTTACTCGCTCTCCCAAAAAATCCTCATCCCGTCGACTAGAGTGGGACTGATTATGGGTTGCTTGTCAAAGTTAGCCAAGGACAGGCTGTTCACACAGCCCTCTGGTTTTACAAGTGCACCGCCACTCACCAGAACAACATGTTATGACAGACAAGGCACACATGACTGTAGAATAGATTTGCTCGTGATGTTTGTGGCGTTTATGTCAATATGGATGCAGAAAATAGTTTTGGAGACATGTGCCATTAGCGATGAATGCCGAAAAGTTCTCACTTATACGGTTGCGTTATTCGCCTAATGCAATTTACTTTTGCAAGCCAATTGAGGTCAATACAAATAAGGGGAAAATTGGAGGGAAAATGGATAGGCCAGTGATGCTGTGTCGTGTTAATGTTGATACAGCTGCCATTGTTAGGTAGGACAAACAAATTACAATATATTTACATTGATTTGAAACAAGGCAGTTCCCACAGGATCGCCTCTATGTCAATATACTTAGTCTGCCTAGGATATGATGTGAGTAAACACAGCATGGAGTGATATTACCATTCATCTCTCCACCTGCATCACCAGTTTTAGAGCGATACATGTACATCGCAGCCTTCACAGTGACCTGTGTCTGCCGTGATAGCCTATAAACTGCGACACCTGTTATGAAAGACCACCCCAAGGCATAACCAAATTGTGGTCTTTGAAGACAGGTGGTCTTTCGTGGGAGCAATAAATAAGAAAGGCACTAATCCAAGTATCCTCAAAAGTGGTCTGTCACCACAGGTGGTCTCTTAAGACAGGGACCATAATCAATCTGTGATTGAGTCTCCAGCATTTGGCCAGGCCTGTGCAAGGTGTCTCCCTTTTGCCATCAAAACAGCATGTCTTCCTTGTCACAGGAATATATGTTAGTCCTCCTGGCCATGAAAATCATAAAATAAACAATAAAAATGAAATAAAAAACAGAAAAACAAACAAACAACAGTTGCTCTTGAATTTATCATTGTATTAAGTCACTTGCTCTTCTACATGCTTGCCAAAATTGCTCCCCTCTGAGATACTCCATCGTCAAAGCTGGCCCCAATTTAATTAAGATTCTGTGCTAGAAATGTTACTGTAAATGATTTACCGAACTCTGTCCATGGTATCTTTAAACTGTTGCTTCAGTCCATTCATAAATTTTAATTATAAATGTATGGTTTGTCATGTGGGAGAGGTTCATTATATGATAATCTGTAATCTTTATAAAATGATGATGATGATGACGACGACGACGACGACGACGACGACGATGATTATTTTAGGCTCTCATGGATGTATAAATGAGAAATGCTGCATGAATGGAAAATGCTGCAGGAAACTTTTAAACTTTTTTTTTATTCTGTACACCTTACTACGAGGAAGTTTGCTTTCCTGAGCACGCAACTAACTGATTGGTGCCATGTGGGATGGTGGCTTTGTAAATGTCATATCTGCCTAAAATGTACTTTACCACTTTCACAGCAGCAAGGTCACATTAGATGACACCAGATGATTTGGTACGTGCTGTTTTGGGGGGATGGGGTGGTGGGAGGAGAGACGCAATGGCTCACTGTATTCCATTCTTTAACTTCCACATAGACAGTCCAAGACTGGACTAAGCATATACTCTCAACACCACTCCTTAAGTAATTGTGAGCCGGGATTGCATTTTGCGAGTCTTGACAAGTTGCCCTACTCCATCTTACTCCGAAGTGACCAGTCTTTCCATATCTGTAATGCTACTTGGCAGCCTGCAGAGCTTAGGAGCAAAATGATTTTTGTTGAAGTGGAGAGTATTGGACACAGCAGAATGTTTCCCTTTAATACCTGAGAAGGCGGCCTCGGAGACCCGCTGTGGCAGGAGATTCTACGTTTTGGGGGATTATGTGGCTCCTGCCCTGCTGCACGACCTCTGCGGTGACCTTTCTGTCTGGTTCCTCGGTGAAAGTTTTTCACACATCACCCAATCATGGCATATAGTCTTGTGCTCGTGGGATATCGGTTAATGCCAACGACTGGTCCTGTGGGTCATCAAATGAGGAGGGCCAGAGTTTTTTTTACCATGGGGGGAAGGCGTTTTGTGGAGCAGCTTATCTAAGTGAAATGTCCGTCTTTGTGCCTGTCACTGTGGAGACATGCTGGCTCACTTACAAGATGGCCAGTCTGAGCCAATGTCAGCCAATCTGGCCTAACATGTTTACCTATCTCCAATCTGATCTCCTTAGGCTTTGTAGCAGGGAAATAAAAGGGAAATGAATGCTTATCTTATAGCATTGGCCCCTCCACCATATCTGCACACCCATATTGCCGAATGCCAAGGATGTCCATTGGCTAATCAGCGCACGGCTGATTTATGGGTACTGCAACTGTGAAGACTTAGGCTACAAATCTGCCTCCATACCTGGTGAGGTGTGACTTTGAGACATCACCTGCTGAGTGTTGACCATGTCATATGCTCTTTATAGACGAACCGGGGGCAAGTTGCATGGATCAGATTGACCACCAACAATTGGCACAGCTGCCAGGGACCGGAGCACCACCTTCATATCCTGCAAAAGTTGCCCGTTCGTGGCTACACCATGGCCGTCTCTTACAAATTAGAAATTGTGCAGACAGAATGAGAGGCCTTCATTTCCGCCTGGCACTGGCTGGAGGTGGCTGTATCCAGTAACAGCACCTTTCTCTGGCACGAGCTGACCATATTACCCAGCTCTTTGTTAACGAAGCAATGCAATAATCTGACTTATTGTGCTACCAATTTACTTGACATTGCCTGTACCATATAGTGGGCATTTTGAAATAGACTTAATTACGTTCTTGGAGAAGCCACAGACGTATTGTTTCTTTGAGTGGAGTAGTATGAGGAAGTGAAATAACAAGGTAAAGCATTGGAGCCCCATTCTTCATGCCATAAAGGGACACATCGGATTAGAGAGAGAGAGAGAGAGAGAGAGAGAGAGAGAGAGAGAGAGAGAGAGAGAGAGAGAGAGAGAGAGAGAGAGAGAGAGAGAGAGAGAGAGAGAGAGAGAGAGAGAGAGAGAGAGAGAGAGAGAGAGAGAGAGAGAGAGAGAGAGAGAGAGAGAGAGAGAGAGAGAGAGAGAGAGAGAGAGAGTTTTCCTTGGCATGCTTTGGGCATAATACGCCCAAGGTTTGGCAGGGAAAGCTGTTGACCTGGACTATTTTATAGCCTATGTAATTGCTGCTACTTTAATGAAGGTACTTTTTGACAAGCGACAAGAATCTGGCAGCCTTATTATCATAATTCAGAGCAGTTCATTTTAAGTAAGTCAATTAACTGAAGTTGCAGTTGGCACTGTAAGACTTAACACACGCAGCACACATCAAAGAGTAACAGTTACTCCCTTCTGTGGCATGTCTGTTTTCAGGCCACTGTGGCTCGGTAGTGTAGCATGGTGTTTTGAGCCACATCAGGCATTTTTCGTGGGCTTAATGTGACAGCGTCGTTTCCTCCTATGCTTAGGCAAGTTTGCAGTGCCCAGGCTTCACATGTAAACTACCCCAAGATGGTGATTTTATTCATCGTTGTCAGATCAATGGGCTGGCAATTTAGTCCTCACTGCATGATCCAAAGAGGCTGGTTCACAGCGCACAAACTGTGCTGGGGATGTCCAGCCTCATTACTCGAAGGTAGGACTTTTTAAAGCCGGTTTTGGGGGGAAAAAGGCTTAAGGAGATATGTGCTGAGCCTGAGGAATGGGGAAGATTTAGGATAGTGGATCCTAGGAATGGAGCGGCACTTCTTGAGACCTATTCACCACAGCAACTTGTCAGACTTGGCATGATTCAGAAGCCAGTTTGCACAATCACTGTGTCAACCCGGTGAAAAGTAGGAATAGATATACAAGGTTCATTTGTATGCAAGGAGGGAAAAAAAGCTGGATGATCTGTAAAATTGAACCTGAGACGGTCTCTCTCTTTCTCCCTCCTGCCCTCCTTCCCTCCCTCTCTGGCCCTCTCTCTTTGTTTTTTTTTTTTGGGGGGGGGGCAGCAGAAGCATGCCAGTTCCATTAATTTTTTTAAGATTTTGTTGGTCATCTTTCAGCTATTACATTGTGTAATCTTTTCCTACTTTAGATGCTCAGATGAAAGTTTCAGTCTGCTTTAAGGTTTGGCCTAAGTGTCTTTGTAACAGAAAACATTTTGGGGGTTGACTGTGACGGACCTATCAGTATTGCATACATCACAGATCAACAGCTTTCCTTGGCATGAGTTAGGTCCAAGCCCATGTCAAGGAAAGCTGTTGACTTTGTGTTGTTGTAACCGGGAAAGGGTTAAATTTTGATGTCCACATGCAGGCAATTTATTCAAGGCTCTGCTTTCAACCTTGACGGTCACCTTCTAGGTTTTGGTTTGGCCTACTCACAAGATACATGGTGGCCTTGTACCTTTCCTCAATTCTTTTGGTACCAAGCATTGACTTAGTCAACAGTTTCCCTCTGTGCACTTTGGGTACAGTATTCCCAAAAATGCACCAAGGAAAGTTGTTGATGCAGACCATTTTGATGGTCTATGCAACTGTAGATAAGCTGACACTTAACTGAGGGAAAGGAAAGTTCGCAGGAAATACGAACCTGGTTTGGTAGGTCACTTCAGAGCACATCGAACCTGGTATTGTAGGTCACTTCAGAGCACATCGAACCTGGTATCGTAGGTTACTTCAGAGCACATCGAACCTGGTATCATAGGTCACTTCAGACCACATCGACTTCTGTCCAAATTGACGGTGAAAAAGGTGGCTGGATCTGAGCATAACCAGTTTAGATAGATGCAGCCACTGATGTTATCCCTGGAGACGGGACTCTGGCAGAGCACCTGTTTCAGACCTGTATGGCAGCCTCGGAAGAATCGCCAAAAGAGGTGAATGGTATACTTTGCCTATCTTCCTCTTAAGGAGCTCAGCAGGTTGTATGTCAAGTGGAACAGGATGGCACATTATGGTTTGCAAATGCCTTTTGTTGTGCTGTTAGACTCTGTATATTACTTTGTCTGGCCCAAGGTGTCACAGATGCTGCTCGGGAGTGATGTTTTATCTGCATTAAGAGGAAGACAAGCCGACTAAACTGACAGATTTGTGTCATAATACGGTGATGACGAAGCCCCGTGAGAGGCTGAGAGACAAAACATCCTTGTGTTACGTCAGCTACCTGGCCAGACAGCGTTGTTTTGCTAGCTCTACAGCATGCATGGGTACACAAAGCAGTGTTGCATGTTTAAAATGTAATGCACGCAAGAACCGGTTGCAGCCATGATACCTGCCCAAGCATTGACACAGCGCCGAGCTGCATATGCTATCATTCTTTGTGCATAATCATTTCTGGCTGGATTGATTGCATCATGGGCCTCACTGTATTTCTAATAGTGAGCCATCTATTTTAATTGCAAAGAAATTGTGCATAATTAATAAAGATAATTATCAGAAGGTTTGAAGTTGAGAGAGGATCCTGTACAGTATGAAAGAGTCTGCAACAGGCATAGCACTCCTGAATTGAACTCATTATTATTATTGTTGTTGTTGTTGTTGTTGTTGTTGTTGTTGTTGTTGTTGTTGTTGTTGTTGTTGTTCTTCTTCTTCTTCTTCTTCTTCTTCTTCTTCTTCTTCTTCTTCTTCTTCTTCTTCTTCTTCTTGTTATTATCATTATTATGTTATTATTTTATTTTCTATCAGTGAGACAGACATGCATATTGCAGGTAGTAATTAGTTCAGTATATTAGAGAATTGCCTGTTTAACTTTCAGACACAGTCAGCTATTTCTGCTATAGCATATTGCCAGGGTATGGGAACTGCCATCTTGAGAAACTGCAGGCAATTGAAAACAAGCTTTAACTAGCAAAGGAATGTTTAATGATTGGTAGACAAGATGACATGAAACTAAACTACTTACAGATGAAACCTTTACTAAAGCCACTGTTAGACTTTGGTACCAGCGAGATACTATCATATGCCTTTATTCTTTATTACAATACAGTAACAAGAAACATCTGAAATCTCCAATTCAGGAGGCGAGAATGTCTCTGCACAACATCAAAAAGGTGTCATGTGTACTGACGTATTCTCATTTAGCAATTGCTTATTTTACACTGTCTACAAATAGTACATCATTATGATTATTACCATCCCTCCTGGCTGGAACCATGTCATGTTGTTGGCTGCATTTGGGGTTTGAGGCTATGACACGAAAAATAAGCTGCCTAAGTGAGCATATTTTTGCTGTGGGAAGTTATACTTTGTAACAGATTTAATGAGTACAAAAATGCCCATAGTACTCAGTTCACATGTATAGATAGAATATGCAAAATACATGTACATGTAAGTTGAGACACAGGATCTTGGCCCTTGAGCCTCAAAGCACCAAAATGTGCTATTCAATATGAAAGTGATCACAATAATGTCCTCACTTTTGCATTCCACTGACTTTTTGTGCAACCAAGAACATCAACTGAGGGTGTATTGTATCAGACCACTTTCGTTCCACCTCTGGTTGACAGAACAACACAAGAACATTAAGATGGGGATCATGTTCGAGGAAAATTGATTTTTTGGGGGGCTCTGGTGCTGCTAATTCTAGTTTTCCATGCAATACATTGGTAGATCTTCAATTATTATTTGCTTGCTCATTTTCAAGGATTCTGTGACATGTGATGGAGCTACGGTGGTGCCCTCGCAACAACAGTCCGGCAGCTTCGGAGAAATATCACTATTTGGCCAGCGAGCCTGATGAAGAGAGAAGCCAGTGTCCTGTAAAATGGGCTAACAGCGTGCCAGTCTCCTAATCACTCAGTTGCCGGGACAAGGTGTCAGACAAAAACACCCATTTGTATCATCTCCCATTGTTCCTATTGGAAAACAGATCAGGGCCTGTGTGGATAACAGAAATAACGCAGCCCAGGTGCTGATTCTAATGATAGCACGTACGCGTATTATAATGAAAAGCATGTCTGGGATGTAATCATATCCTTGTCAGTTTTCATAGCAGGTGCCGAGCTGTAACGGTGCAACCTTATTGTTTGAATTCATTTGAAGACTGTCACTGTATCGTGTTTAGTTTACGAGTCCTCTCTGTGGTACATGCTGTGTTTACCACCAGGAGGACTCCAAATTATAAGGTTCCCAATTAGGGGAAACCTGAGAATGAAAACCGCAGAGTTGTGATGTGCAAACTGTAGAGGAGCCTGTCTTATCTAGGGACCATTTACAGGATCTGTCAAAACTGGTCTTTTATGACAGTTGGTCCTTAAAAACAATTGTCAAACTAACTCATGCTAATGGGGGATGTTGAGACTGGTCCTTTAGCACAGGTTGCCCCTCAGCAGAGGCATATGCTTATAGGCAGGTTCAGCTGTATGGTGACCTTTATCTGAGAGACTGCTTGAGGGGCATCGCGTACTATGGTCCTTCATATATGTGATGCTATTTCATTCGAGGCACACAGAAAATACACTGAAATACAAAGGTCTTGAAACAACTGTCTTTCATTCCAGATGTTTTGTCTCGAGTTATCTGTCAAAGGAAAACAGAAGAAAAGAAAGACTTTACCAGCATTGTATTGCTAGTTTGTCCAGTTTCCAAACACTATGAGTTGTTTTAACGTGTCTACCACAATAGATATATGCCATTACCAAGTTTTTCCAAGATCTGCTGAGTTTCCTGTTTTGTGTGTTGCCAACTTGGCAATGGCTCGGAGAATTTTCTTGGCAGTCTCAGCTTGGTCCTATTTATATGATTCACACGAATAGTAATTTGATATTAACAAAGCAAGGCCTAAAGAGGGTCACTCATAGTGTAAATGTCTGACTGGTTTCTCCAAGTACATCGCTTTTCAGAGACTCTATACAGCCAAAAGCGCATGCTTATATCTTAGGGCACAACATACACGAAACTTACATCACTGCGTATGGTAACCAGTGTTTGTGTCACATCATAATAAATACAGTGGTACCTCTCTTGAGAGACCCCTCTAATGAGAGACCGCATATCTTTTTAAGACCGCTCTCTCAGAACACTGTGCTATCTTTTCCATGTTGTTGTACCTCTAACGAAAGACCACCTGTTTTGAGAGACCGCCTTTTGACCCGCTCTTGGGGCGGTCTCTCAAAAGAGGTACCACTGTATTATGGCAGTCAGACTTGGTGTGTCATAATATTTATCCTTTTAGATGGCAATGCAGGGCAGGCAGGAATATTGTGGTGGCTGTGGTGACACAGCACCTGGGTGGCCTGTGGTTGTCTCCGACCAACAGTAGAAGGTAAAAGATGGTAGTATTCCATGGGGGTATTCAGCTCAATTGGTAGCTAATGAAACTAACAGTTCCTGAGTGTACATGTGGCAGGGGCAGATGAACTTGAGCTGTTTTTTTTTTAATCCTTTTTTGTTTTTTTGGGAAAAATATTTGAATCTTTCTTTTGGAAAGCCACTCCCATACAACATTGCCTAGCAAAAGAAGGCCCATATGTATCAGGTTCATGAATCTTGTCATCTCTTCCCGCACCACCACAGAGATACCACGTTTGGGTTTGCCCTTTTGCTGATCTCTTGCAGAAGAACCTTCCAGCATGTAAAAAAAAAAAAAAAAAACAGAAAAGAAGTCTGATATTTAGCTGAAAATGTTGCATCGGCAAAATTGTGAAAAGAAAATTTTTTTAGCATTTATAGTTCTCAGACTCAATAGATGACGTATGATGCCACAGAGTGAATGCCATATAGGGTGCTTTTGTGCAATGCCAGAATTATGCTGCACTCAATTCTGGGAACTATAATATACTGGGTTGATCTGTCACTGGTTAGTATTGCAGTAAGCACAATATTCACTACTTTCATCCTTTCCAAAACCAGCCGGTGGTCAAATGTCGTCTGCTTCAATGTTTTTGACTAATTTCAACAGCAATGAAAAGCAGTTTGAATGTAAGAATTGTTGCCGAGACCTGTCACGATAATATGCCATACATTTATAAGGAAACTTCACGTATTTAGCTAATTCATCATTTGCCACGTTCATATTTTTTTTCATTATAATGTGGGTTGTCTTTGCTGAATATTTAGCTTAGACAAGGAGTTTGGACTGCTGAATAGGGTAATGATTACTAGGAAGTGGTTCTGGGCAAAAAGACACAAACACAATACCATATGACAGGTTGTTGACTAGGACCGGCCTGCTGTCTAGTAACATTCCATTCTGAGTTGTTTCTATCTCTGGGTACTGTTGATGGTGTTGTGGACCATGGGAGTCTGCTGACATCAACAGAGAGCCCATTGACAGAGGCCCCTCCAGCAGAAAAAGGGTGTGGGTGTGGGTGCCTCCTGGGACATGTCTGAGGGGGTAGATCTAGAGACATCATTTTCCCTTGACCCTTTGAGAAATTGGCAAAATGCATGAGCCATGTTACCGGAGGAATGTCGTAGGAAATGTTGGGTGGTGCGGACCCAGCGGTGACGCAGGAACGTGCCGAGGACCCGTTAAATCACATTTGTTGTAGCACTGTGGTGTGAAGCCAACTTGTTGGGTCGACCCTAAATGGATTATAGTCGCAGGGATATTGCCAGAACTACAGTTCCGTACCTGAGTTGCTTCCACAATCAGGAAAATCCAGTTTGGGGTTGTATATAATATTTACCCTGTATGGTTTCTGTGTGATATACTGTCTTCCTTTTGGTAGATGATTAAACCAGTCACAGTGGGTCATGGTACATCATTATTACTGCCCTCCCTGGACACCTGCAGTGTCACACAGCAATTGCCCCTTCAGAGGTAGACGTGGATATTACATTTTTGAGATTATAAACTACCTCTCAGGTGCTGTGGCAAATTGAAGAGCTCTCTTCACCACGATCTGGTCACATAAAGCAGGTCTTAACTGTGGCACTAAGAACACATAACTGGCACCTGGTCTCTTCTAAAATGTTTGTCCTTGATGTGTCACAACAGGACAAAATCTAAGATGAAGCACATGGAATGTATCGTACGTACGCTTATGGTCACTGTCAGTCATCTCCGATTAAAAAAAATCCTGGGCATGGTGACTATATTTGTATATAAGTGTCTTTCCATATCTGTGTGGAAAATGTTTCCTGTTTATGTTAAGATTTATTCATGGGATAGTTTGGCAGCAACGTGGCCAATCACTGACTGAGCGAAGGTAAAGGACAATATGGCTGTTACATCATTGAAGTGCCAAGAGCAATATGGCTGTGACACAGACGCAGTGCAAAGGGCAATATATGGCTGTGACACCAGTGGACTGCATCACCATCTTAATATTTAACCACAAGGCAGACCACAAGAAACCATCCATGGCTCCTGATACTCATCTAAATGTATATAATTGATTGGATATCTGGGCATACATACAGATGTCTAAACCATCAAGTGACTGCATGCATTATGCTACCCTTGTAGAGGCTGACCCCATGCCCCCTCAAATGTCTGTCTCTGAGACACCTTTATCTTGTTCGTGTATCAGCCTTTAACCCCTTAACCTGGATGTAAAATGGTGTCTGGCTTGATAAGTAACAAACAAACTAGCAAGAAACTCTCCTTGGGGCAGGCCGTGGGCTTACTGTCCAACCTGCCCCAGGGAAAGCTGTGGATTCAGTCTTTGTACAAAGTGAAGGGTTAATTCAGAAGCGGTTAAGTCCAGCTTACTAGTCATCCTGCAATCAGAAAATGAAATCAGCAGAGATAGAGAACCGGACAGGGTATTAAGAACATAAAGGTCTGTGTAATGGACAGGCTGTCCTGGTGACAAGGTCACCGAGGATGCTACAAAGTTCCACGAATTCAATTAATTTCACTGTTTTTTGTGTGTTTTTCTCATCAATTTCATTCAAGTCATAAAACCATGAAAATAAAAGCACAATAAAATAACTTTTGATCACATGTTCAATTGGAACTATATATGCAAAATGGTAAAATTAAAACTAGTTTAATGCCTGAAATGCAAACACCGCGAAAATTTGTAAACATCAAAGTAAGTACAGTTATACAATGATACAGCATGATTAACGGACACCTGCCAGCCCATATCCACCTCATTTAACCCTCTCCTGCTCGAAGTACCCAAAAAAAATCCAGGTGTTAATTGTCATCTGCCTTAATGTTTGTACATAAATTTCTCATTTACTGATGTGGAAAACATTTTTGCCAAGATTTGTATGTAAGACCATTTGCGACAGCATGGCCTAGGTCAATAACATTGTGCCCAACCCATGCCAAGGAAAGCTGTTGACTCGGTCACACTCTGACCAGGAATGGGTTATATATATATATATATATATATATATATATATATATATATATATATATATATATATATATATATAGTACAATGAAATCATCAATGTTTTGCTGCTCAAATTAGTTCGTAATGAGAATTGAAATGTAGACATCATCTGCTTGTATCTTTTCCAAAATTTTCCATAAATTGCTTCTTCAAGTTGGACTCCAATGTTTGTGACTTCCTCCTCTTGAAGACACTTGAAGTGAAAATTGCTTATACTTGTTTACGGTTTGCCTGTTTTCAAAATATATAAATCAACAACGTCCTCACTGTGTAGTGTTATATCAGGAAATGGAGCACCGAGCCATGAAAAATACCCCCAGACAACGGGTGGCTTCATGGCTGGGGCCTAAGATCTTTCAGGGTTTTGCAGTATTAATTGGCATTTGCTGAATTAATATAACTGAAAAAATGAACAAACAAACAAACAAACAAGCCCAAAGTGCCACAGAAGTATGGGGATTTTGAAATGCGCTGTTCACAATACATGTAGGTTGAATGAAAAATACGAAAGAAGAATTAACATTCTTCGTATTTGTGAAGGTAATACACCTGAGGAAAAATGTCTGTTGTAAGAGAAAATATGCTCCTTGTGATGACAGAATAGACACCACACTGTGAGCAGAGAAAATATGTATGCCTGAATATGATATGCACCTATAAGGATAATACGTGTATTTCTGAATATAATATGCCCCTCTGTGGGGAATGCATGTATGCCTGAATGTAATATGCCCCTATGAGGAGAATACATGTATGCTTGAATGTATACGTAATATGCCCCTATGAGGAGAATACATGTATGCTTGAATGTATACGTAATATGCCCCTATGAGGAGAATACATGTATGCCTGAATACAATATGCCCAAATGAGAAGAATACATGTATGCTTGAATGTATGCGTAATATGCCCCTACGAGGAGAATACATGTATGCCTGAATACAATATGCCTCTATGAGGAGAATACATGTATGCCTGAATACAATATGCCTCTATGAGGAGAATACATGTATGCCTGAATACAATATGCCTCTATGAGGAGAATACATGTATGCCTGAATACAATATGCCTCTATGAGGAGAATACATGTATGCCTGAATACAATATGCCTTTATGAGGAGAATACATGTATGCCTGAATACAATATACCTCTTGAAGGGGAATACATGTATGCCTGAATGTAATATACCCCTAGAAGGGGAATACATGTATGCAGTGCTCCTTAATATGAGGGATGAACATGTCCCTATGTATGAGGGGAGAATTAACAGAACCATCGTAAGCTATTAATAGGGTTGTAAAGTGTGAATGTAGAATAACTGCCTAAGTTTGAGGAGAAAACATTCCATGAAGAAAATGTCCCTTGTGTGGGATCAATATACCCCTTGCCGTTATGTGGGAGGAGAATATTCCACTTGTGTGTGAAAATATGCCCCGCACCCCCAGTGTAGGGACAAGATGGGCCACTTGTGTGAGGGAAACTACACCATTATACACATGTATTATGTGTGAAGAATGTGCCAAACGTGTGGGAAGTTGATGCCCTATGTGTGAGGAAAAAAGCCACGTGTGTGATAATGCTCCCCTTGTATAGGTAAGAATACCACCTTCATGTGGGTGACAATATGTTGTAGGCATCCTTCATGTGGAGAGATCTAACCCTTGTTATCAGTACAAGTCCTGCACACATAATTAACCATATATATACCAGGCATACCGGTGAAAGTTGTTGACCTGGGTAGAGTCATGAGTGTCAAAGAAGAAGGGACATCAAGAGGCCAGTCATGTCACAAATTAGTACTTTCATGGATTTTAACCCTTTCCCCGTTTAATAAAGACTAAGTCAACAGCTTTCCTTGGCATGGGTTGGGCACTAATTGCCCAATCCATGCCAAAGAATGCTATTGACCTGGGGCATGTTATCTTGATAGGTCTCATCTACAATTCTCAGTCAAATTGTTTTTCATTACCTGTTGAAATCGGTTGAAAACACTGAAGCAGACAATAGTTGATCACCAGCCACTTTTGGCCAGTTTAAGGGGCAAAGGGTTAAGACAAAGTGGCTCCACGGGAATAGGTCAATTGGACAACACGCATAGCACTTTTTAGATGTTCCTTCATCATCGAAAGGATAATGTGGCAACAGAATATTTCACCAACAAATGTCTTGCGAGCTTTACTAAAACAGATTTGAGAGGGTCTTATTTTCAATTAAAACATTGCAATAAGATGTACAAGTAAAGCATTTTGTAAAATTGTAAATTGATCTGTATGGGTTTACTATACAATTTTCTAGTTAATATCACTGATGTCATGCCATGTACATGTATTAACATGTATTTTCCCCTTCTTTTCTATATATTCGTATATACATACATTGTATGTACAATGTACAGTGTATACGTAAAATATGAATCTATAATTAAAGCCACCCCTGTAAATAAATACACTTCTAGATTAAGATCACCCATGTACTGCACCTTTTTTTGTGTATCATTAAATCACATTTCCTATTAAGGCCATACCCTATAAAGATCATATTTTATCACCCCCATTGGTTTTCTTAACAGGAAGCTAGAGATTTAACTCTGTGCGTGTGCGTGTGCGTGTGTGTGTGTGCGTGTGCGTGCGTGCATGTGTGTGTGCGTGTGCAGACATAATGTAATTTATGTTACTGCTTACTGACAATGAACATGCAGGTATCATGTCAGTCTTTTGTTCTCTGCTCTGAACTTTGTTGGTTTGTATTTTTCATTTCTACCAAAAGCGGGCATTATTTTGCTCTAATTTTAAAGTTGGTGTCAGTCTACAGTCCACATAAAAAGCTGTCGTTTGTCAACAGGTTATTCCAGTGTTGAACCCAAAGTTTTGATGTCAGTGCCGTTTGTGGCATTTGAGCTGGTTTAATGGATCTTTTATCTGCAGGCTACAGATCTTCTACCATTAAATAAATAGCATTTATGTGGTCAGAGCTTGTATATCACGCACACCGCCCAACCTTTCATGAAAATACCAGACACATGAGCAAAATGACATGATCAAACTGATGGGTCCTATCCATCATTGCTTGTCGTCCGATTTCAAACATTCTGACAAAGTGACAGTCTGTCTGGCTGAGGCAGAGAGCAAAATATCAGAACTTGGTTAACTCCATCACTGGTAAGTGCAACTAAAGTCGAAACGGTTAACGTGAATTTCTCTGAATCATCAAACGGATATTACTCTTTGGGAAGAGGCCTTTGATCCAAGTACCAGCATGCCTGTAGTCCCATAGGATATACCTAATGGTCCAGGTCAACAGCTTTCTTCAACATGCTTCCGGCACAATGTGCCAGAAGCGCTGTGAAAGCTGGTGACTCAGTCCCAAGCTTGGCATTGACAGGGTTAAAATGTTGACTCATTTTTACTACACAATTGAATGTGAAACTGAAACGGAAACTGAAGCAGCTAGAGACCCAGTATTCAGTAAAGTGTGATATGATAAAGAAGATGGAAACAGCGTCTCTAGCCCTGGCATGATTGACTAATTTTTAATTTTACAGTAAAATTTTATTCAATTATAGGTACACCCCAACAGGGCGCTCATTAGGTTTTGGGGTTGTCCGTCCACACATTGTTCTGTCTATACCCACCATTTGTTATAATTATGGATATGATATGATATATCAAGACGTATTGGGGTTATCGCAAACTCAGGTTGGCCTCATTTGTACCTTGGCACCATTTCTTGATTTACTGACATTTTGGTGACCTATGACCTCATGGTCAAGGTCACAGGACCCACTTACGTGCAAAGGTGGACCCATCAATGATGAGGTGCCCCGTAAATTTGCTTGTTTGTTTGTTTTTTTAAGTTGTTTGTAACTCAAAATTTTGTATCGTCCTTTGATGTGGTAAAACACTTCTATATCTTCTCTGGAAATACTTATAGATTCCAGTAGGAAAGTTCATCAAAGACAACTTAAATCAAACATACCACAATACGCTCATTCAGTGTATCAGATCTGCGGTCCAGACCGACTTGGGATTTTGTTGGTGTAGAGTACAAGTTATTGAGGTGAAGGTTTGAGGTGGCTGAGAATGCTGAGGGGTAGACACTGTACGTCTGCACGACTTGTCATATATTTGTGAATCAGTCACTGTATTTATTATGTTTATCACACACTGTGTAGGCACACATGCAGTTCTGGTGACTGTGCACCATCCGCCATCAAACCTGCCAATTTTAATTAACTCTTATAGATAAAAAGGGCACAGTTTTATTCGTTTTGAAGATTTTTTTTTTTTCGCTGTGTGGAATGAAAGTAAGAAAAGAAAAAAAATGTAAGAGTTTTCTTTTTTAATCTAGCTGAAAATTTAGTCCATTGATTTTTATGAATTTCTTGATTTTATTTTCCAATAAATGTAGACAATAGGAAGAAGACATTTTGAAAAACCTAAAGCATGAGTGAGAGTATAGTGTGAGCTGGAGTGATCTTAACATGGGGAGTGTGGGCTGTAGGCTTGTCACGCACAAGATGTGTGGCCCACAGACTCCCACCTAGTATTATCCAGTCCTGCTACTCCCATGTTCCTGTGTCTGATGTTGCTCCTGGTCATGATGTAGATTGGTACTCCAAGTCAGCGGGGGTGGGGGTGGGGGGGGAGGAGGGAGAGAGAGGAGTATTATAAGCTCCTCTCTGGAAGATTATTTGGTACATGTACATGACATATATATCAATGCCATACATATACACATAGATGTACTAGCACTTATAGTTTCATATGGTCCTTCCAATTGACCTTATATGCCTTTATAGCCTCGTATGTTTGTGAGTTGGCCCTTTGCCCCCCTTGAACCGGCCAAAACTGGCTGGTGGTCAAATGTCATCTGCTTCAGTGTTTTCCACTAATTTCAACAGTAATGAAAAACAATTTGACTGAGAATTGTGGATGAGACACATCAAGATAACATGTCCCCCCAGGTCAACAGCTTTCCTTGGCATGGGTTGGGCAATTAGTGTCCAACCCATGCCAAGGAAAGCTGTTGAATCAGTCTTAATTCAAGGGGGACAGAGTTAAATCAGCAGATTGCTGGCACAGATTGCCCGTCACCAGCTGCATATAGTTTTGTATCAACCCTGTGATTTTCAATGTTTCAATTTATGATCAGGTAATATCTTATAAATATGAATTGTAGAGCTGTTCAAACTCCATGCTGTTTTGGGAATTTGTCCAGGCATTTTGCTTGCATGATACAGCTCCGTGTGAGAAGGCTGTGGTGTGTCTATTGCAGTGGAACTTTGTCCAGGCATTTAGCATTGGTTTTCATGCCTGTTAAATGCTGTACTCAAGCTCTTGTGGCAGTTTGTAGAAGTGTCCTAATGTCGAGAATCCCAGCTGTCTGTGATAAGGCCAGTCAATCACCGGCTTCTCCATGGAAACTATGAGGATCAGTGAATCTGTCGTCATGTATCCAAACTCTGTCCAGAAGTTGCAAAACGTGTACACATGTGAGTCAAGTACTTGGCAGTAGCCAAAAGCCAATTTTCCAAAGATTAATACAAGTAAAATCTTGTGTGTGTTTGTGTTTTTTTGTTTTTGTTTGTTTGTTTCTTTGTTTTTTTTTAAATTTTTTTATTATGTTTTAACCAAATTGGCTAATGAAATGTTAAATCTTAAAAATGAAACTAGTTTTTCTTTTTGTTACACAATTAAGGGCTGTACAGTGTAAATGGATTTTGCCTTGGGTTTGGTTAAAGAAATGATTGTTTGGCAAAAAGATTTAGGTTTGTTCAGCCAAGTGGGCTACAAATTTATTATTCCCTGCAATCTAGTGTGCACAAGTTGTGTTATCCATTGCACCTACATGTACGTCCATAAGCTTTATTTTTGTGTCATATCCTCTCAAATCAATTGCATTAGTGCATCGTCACTGGGAATAAGACATAAGACAGCAGTGAATGTATAGGAATAAGACAAGACAGTAGTGAATGTATAGGAATAAGACAAAAGACAGCAGTGAATGCACAGGAATAAGACATAAGACCACAGTGAATGTATAGGAACCAGACAAAACACAACAGTGAATGTATAGGAATAAGACAAAAGACAGCAATGAATGCATAGGAATAAGACAAAAGACAGCAATGAATGCATAGGAATAAGACAAAAGACAGCAGTGAATGCACAGGAATAAGGCAAAAGGCAACAGTGAATGTATAGGAATAAGACATAAGACCGCAGTGAATGTATAGGAATAAGACAAAAGACAGCAGTGAATGCATAGGAATAAGACAGACAGCAGTGAATGTATAGGAATAAGACAAAAGACAGCAGTGAATATATACGAATAAGACAAAAGGCAACAGTGAATGTATGGGAGTAAGACATAAGACAGGGATGTGTGTTCAGGAATAAGGCATAAAACAGGAGTGAATGTATAGGAATATAAGACAGGACAGCAGTGCATGTATAGGAATAAGACATAAGACAGCAGTGTATGTATAGGAATAAGGTATAAGACAGTAGTGAATGTAAAGGAATAAGACATAAGGCAGCATGAATGCATAGCTGTGAATGTATTGGAATAAGACAGAAGGCAGCAGTGAATGTATAGGAATAAGACGGGCAGCGGTGAATTACTGTATACATGTCTGTGTGCACCTGTTCTCAAGGAACCAGACTGGGTACAGACTTAAATAATGCATGCAACGGAATCCAACATGCAACATACTTTTAGGCGACTCTTGCCAGACAATTTTCATGTATCATGAGTACATTCCCAGAGACCCGGCAGATTCATTGCCTGACTCAGTTCCTGGGACATTTCAATATTGAACTGGCCTAGCCCTGTAGGAATTACTTGTTATTCCTGTGCAGAGTTTGGCTCCAGTATTTTCTGCTCTGATATTGTAGATTCTTGTATCGAAAATGGGGAAAGAGCACGATAATTCTTGGCTTGTGCTTTCTTGATGGTATTGAGAAAGTATCTGCAATGCAGACATTAGGATAGCACCTGTCACGGTTAAACACGAGGCCATCGATATATGTTCCCATGCATTGGAGATATATGGTCGGCATTTCCTGACCAGATTGGGAGATACACCTTCTTGCAGACAGAGGGCTCAAGAATGTATCCATCAGTACCTAATGCAAATGATCTAAAACCAATATTTCTCCACGCTCTGAGGCCAGAATGTATTCCTCTTTATATCAGGCTAAAGCGATTTGACATTTGAAGGAATCTTGTTAGGCCGTGTTGCCGGGCACCCGATCCAGCCAGCTTCAGCTTGGGCTGCTCATCAGTTACGTACTCATGAACCGGGAACACGGGAATCTCCAGGAATCTGACCAAACTCTGTTTGAGCAAAATGGACTAAGTCCAGGTGAAGGAGGGAATGAATCCACTGCGGACCTCTGTCTTTGTTGCCAAACTTTCAATTTGGCCTGCTGTTATTGCTGCAAATTTCACATGCATCAGCTTTCAAGTGGTGGGGATTGCCTTGATATGGTCCCTGCAAGGTAATGTCAATCTGCCACAAGAAATGGAATACGGTTGTTGTTCATCATACACACTGGGCAGTACGCTCACTGTACCTGGGGCTGTGTCAGCATGTTACACTGAAACCAAGTGCCATATATCTGTCTCACTGTCGGCAAGGCTTAAGTATACATGTAGACTTTCTTCCCCGAGCAGGACTGAAAACAGCAAGTCCGGCAATTTTCTCTAGTGTCTAGACACTCAGGGGAAATTATTGAATAACGCACCCTTTATTTGCCCAATCAATGAAGTATTAAATAATAGCATGTTCATAATCTGGCATGTGCTGGGTGTGTCGTTTTGCCTCTGTAAAGGTGATATAACCCCAACAATGCTGCTGTACTTAGCCGACCCTCTCACCAGCTGGTTGGAAAAGCATTCAACAGCTGAATCTCTGCCGCACAAACTAAATCTTCCATTTGATAAGTATCTATTTGTCACACAATGTCACTCACATTTAGAGTGTGCTTCTCTTTCTTTCCTTTCTTTCTTTCTTTCTTTCTTTCTTTCTTTCTTTCTTTCTTTCTCGAAAAAGCTACTGCTAGTCAATAGCACATTTCATATGCATGCAATGACATTTTGACTTGTCGTTCACTTGGGTGACCATTGTTACACACTTGGTCCTGAACAATCAGCGTCAAAACAAGTTTCGTCAGCTATAGCATGTTGGGCATTGACCACACGGCCCATTTGTCATTCACCATGTCTTATGGCTCACGAAGTGTCAAAATATTTCACAGTTTGATAGCTGTACTCAGGTGCTGTCCCAGCTTGCTGAGAATAGTTCCTTTCATGAGGATTTGATGACAGACATCCAACAGTTAGCTTGGCTATTACTCGTAATACTTTTATGTTCAGATGGCCCCAAAATGCCTAGATGTAAATTGTCCTCTACTTTAATATGTTACTTAAATTTCATGTGAACAGAAAATATTTTTCCCTGACAAAGTTTTAAATAAAACCTACCATGAAGAGCATGCATGCCTCTGGTCAACAGATTTCTTTGGTGCACATAGCCTATAAAAAGGAAAGCTGTTGACCTGGTCTTGTTCTGACCAGGAAAGGGTTAATGCGTACTTCCATATCAACCAGGGAAGGGTTAAAGCATATTTCCACATCAACCAGGAAAAGGTTAATGCATATTTCCATATCAATGCTTGTGCAACCGAGTGTGACGTCTACAGCATTCTGAACTGCCGTGAAAAATTAAGTCGTCCACTGTTGAAAGCCTGCAGATCGTATCTAGAATTCTGGGAAATGTAGGACACCAAGTGTGTTTAGGTACCTGGCACTCCAGCTGGTGTCTCATTGCTGATCGTTCACTATTTTTCATCATTAACCCCCTGCTAGTCAGAATAATACCAAGTCAGCAGCTTTATTTGGTACACGTTGAGTGCCGGTCATATAACCCAGAAGGAAGGAAAGCTATTGACCTGCGACATGCATTCATTATAGGCCTCATCAACGATTTTCACGAAACATGTCTTCTGGTGTGGAGAAATTTAAGCAAAGATTGAGGCTGATGGCAATTTACATTCAAGGGCTGTAATTTGGACAATCTCAGCAAGAAATGGTTAAAAGGAAAAATAGTTTGTGCAAACATAATTAATTTCCTAAGGAGATACATGTGCAGTCTGCACCAGTATCAGTTTTACTACATTATTAATTAACTCTTTCAGTGCCACTTTTTGGTGTGAGTCAACAGCTTTCCTCAGCACGCTTTGGGCACATTGCCTCAAAGCATGCCAAGGAAAGCTATTGACCTGGACCCTTACATTATCAAAAACTATTGACATGCAAGTGTTTGAGCAAAAGGTCTTTTCACAAGGAACGTGAATCCAGTATCCTTATTATGATTGCAAGCATATCGTCTTAAGTAGTGCGACTCAAGTCACAGCAGTGAAAGAGTTAAAATCCCTATGTTGACGAACCAGTCCTAAAAGACAGACCAGCATTATTAATGTCCAATAGTAACGGACTCACAGTACAGGTGGTCTCTTGTGACAGAATAACGTGATATCATTTTAGACTTGACATAAACATGTAGTGTGTGGCGACCTGGCATATCTCCTGGTTTGGTCTCTTGATGCAGGGAGGATCATATACCTCTAGTTCCTGACACCGGTTTGGCCAACACAAAAGCCGTAAACTTGGCAGCTAAGAAGGTTGTCTTAATACATAGCATTTTTTGTCTTTTACTACATATATGAAGCGAGCATGACTGATTTCAAATGCATACATCTGCAGCATGGTCTATAACATGACCCACTAATGGACTCTCAGCCATACGTGTACTGGATGTTACTTATGGTATGATTAGTCATTTGTGAGAGTTCCACTAGCATGGTGTCCTATGGCTCACAAATATATGTACTGTGCACAGCGGTGTAGAGTGGCAGTGAACTCTTGACCGAAAAAGACTGTCATACTAGGCATGTAAAAGTGCAAAAATATATAAATGCAAAGCCGTGGTGGAAACGTCTATGAGAAGTTTGTGGTACCAGAAAAACCACAAAACCACACTTTTGTGAATGTGAAGTGTTGCCAATGTGGTGGGAGCTGCGGTAACAGGAAGTTGCTTCCTGGTCTGCTCATGTTACCCAGAAGCTGCCTCCTTGTACCATAACCTTCTTGTTATGATACCAGGAAGCTGCTCCTTGGCACTGTAGTACCATAACCTCTTGTAATGACTTAGGAAGCTGTTACCCTGGCACTGGTCCCATAACCTCTTTAATAGCTGCTCCCTGGCACTGGTCCCATAATTCTTGTAATGACTTAGGAAGCTGCAGTGCTTTGACACTGCTCCCATAACCTCTTGTAATAGCTGCTCCCCTGCACTGGTACCATAACTCTTATAATGACTCAGGAAGCTGCTCCCTGGCAGTGGTACCATAACATTCTTATAATGACACCGGGGAGCTGTACCCAGGCACTGGTACCATAACCCTGTAATGACACTTGAGGAACCTGCTTCTTGCTTCTGGTACCATAAACTTGTAAGTAAATAGGGAACTGCAGCCTGGTACTGATACCATAACCTTCTTATAAAGACATCAGGAAGCTCTGTAGACCTGGTACCAACTCCTGTCATTAGAAGTACGGAGGGACAGAAATATGTACCAGTTAGTGTCCAGTTGATGGACCTGCACGAGGTTTCAGTCAAAAGTACTGAGGTACATATAACTTAAAAGAACAAATTTATGAGAGAAAATGATAGTATTACAAGGAAGTGAAGGGATTCACGGTGCAGGAGCCTGATTGCTGGAACATTGCACGAGCAGGTCACAGGCAGCAACCCCCGAGTGGCACCTGCTATAAAGACCACCTCTCATGACAACCCATAGGATGTCCCCTGAGTGCCCTGACAAGACTGGATATTATTACTCTTTTTTTGTGTGCCAGTTTTAGAAAACAGACGAAAAAAACAAACAAACAAAAAACACACACAAAACAAAAAACATACAACCACAGCCTTTAAGAATAGGCATTTGTTTTGGAAGGATTTTATTGTCAATAATCCCTGTGTGGGTATGCAAGAGCAATGGTTTAATTGGCCTATTAAAAACTGAATACACAAGTGACGCCCCAGTGATCCTGCCAGATGACAGTGATGTCCAGCAAGGGTGTGGGTATTTTACAAAGAAATACATGAGGAAGATGTACATGTACATTGTTCCATAAAAACTAACCTCAGAAACCAGGGACACACTGTGTGTGAAAAAAGTTGAAGCGAAAGTTTTTCAGTCACCCTCAGTGCTTTATTATACATACTTAACTCTTACAGAGCCAATTTACAGACTGAGTCAACAGCTTTCCTTGGGGCACTTTCCACGCGTTGCGCGGAAAGTGCCCCAAGGAAAGCTGTTGACCTGGACCAAATTTTTCTCTGGGTACATACATGTAGGCATGCTGGAACTTGAATGAAAGGTCTTTTAATGAGGAATATGAATCTGGAATCATTACAGTAATCCAGCTTCATCAGCACAGCTTAAGCCGTGACTGGCACTCAAAGGGTTAAAATTCTGAAATGCACAGTCACTGGCGGAATATACATTTTATTCAAATCTATCCAAATTTGCAGGACTTTCTGTTGTTCTTCATGTTCACTCATGCATTTCGTGTACATGCACCATTGTTCTGTGATCAGATGTGCACATTGATTGTAGGCTATGCAGGTATTGGGTTTGCCTGCTGAGCACAGCCAATCTCATAATTATGCTTTTTTTCATACTCCAAGTATGGCAGAGATGATACAGAGCCAGATCTGCTTTGGAGGCAAGTGTTGGGTGTCATTACACAACTGTGGAGTGGTGTTGACACCGTTGCAAAAGGGGTCCATGAGTGGTGTTGACACAACTACCAAATTGAAGGTGTTTGTGAGTGGTGTTGACATGACTACCAAAGTGAAGGTGTTTGTGAGTGGTGTTGACACAACTACCATTTGTGAGTAGTGTTGACATGACTACCAAACTGAAGGTGTTTGTGAGTGGTGTTGACACAACTACCATTTGTGAGTAGTGTTGACATGACTACCAAACTGAAAGTGTTTGTGAGTGGTGTTGACACGACTACCAAAATGAAGGTGTTTGTGAGTGGTGTTGACATCACTGCTAAAGGTGTTCCTGAAAGACCTGAAACACTATGGATCTCCATTCTAGGGAAATATTCCTGCAACTCATTAATTGCTCCATACCTTATGTGCAGATTACGTCAGTGACCACATCATTACCTGGGGCATAACAATGCTATTTAGGGTCTGCCTTGAATGTGTTAAATGTGGTCTGCATTGTTCGAGTGTTACAGCAGCTTAAGTCACGATGTTAGTGAAGTTGACTTCCATTATAGCAATCTACTGCTGCCCTGTGATAGAGTACAAAATTATAAGTAGCATCACTGATATATCTTGTCATATAGCAGTAATAATGGCCATTGAGCTATACCAGTTGCATCAGCTGCCAGCTGTTTTTATATCAGTCTAAAGCTAGTACACTTGGTCCTGAGCCAGGGCAGCAAGTCTGTATCTTAAGTGCAAGTGCATTCCTCCCACCTGAAGCTGTTTCATAGTAGTGCAGCCTTGTTAGCATAAGCAAACAGGATTATTTGGCTGGCGGTATGATGCATGTAAACGACTGTCACGATCTGAACTTGTACTATCAGTGCTTGCCTGCTAAAGTGTTAGTACTTGACATCAGCCAGGTACCTTCTGATGTGGCACAAATGGTGCAAATTTGAGGAGTTTCGTATCCAGAAATGTGTACACTGCGTCAGGGCAATACAAAGGATTAGTCGTGGCAATTAAATGGCCGTTTTTCCATTTGATATGTTCTAATAGGGAACCTTCAGAATCTCCAAGTGATAATCTTTATACAATATCTATTAACCCCGTGGACTTGAGTTTCTGATTGGCCTACCTTCTGTGGCTTCTAATGCTGGCATCGTGGAGCGGAAATCCCTCGATGACAGAGCAAGTGCCGTTGGAGTGGCATGTTTTGTATCTGCTACCTATATTCCATGTATGGCTTCCTCGCATGGCATCAGTGCAGAAGTATCCCATGGTAAATGCCAGTGTCCGACAGGCTGGCATGGTAGGGATATATCGTGTACATGCTGGTTGGTGATTCCCACATTATATGCACACACACACGCACTTCTGGTAAGGCCAGCCAGAAACGTCCACCACCAATTAACACACCACGATGTATGTAATGGTTATGACGTAAAGTACGCCCAGCATAGATCAGCGCCACTGCAGAGATCTCTATCTATTATTACAGTAATTACAGTGGTGTTAATATAATATGAAATTAAGCACACTTTAATAATAAATTTGTGCCGAGTGCAAGTGGCTCACTGTATGATATACTTAGCAATATCCAATACCTGTGCACAACAATGCTACATTTTAATTATGCATATAGTGAGGCGAGGTTCAAGTACAAGCAGCAGGACTTCAATTTATTACCTTTATTGGATGGCATCCATTCACCTGTATTGAAGCAATTTGTCTCTTCCAGTGGATGTGACGTTGACGGGACGCTGCCAAGTGGCCCTGTGTACACAGCCTGTGACGGAGGGTACACACTGAGCCATGACACCACGCTGCTGTCACGGACGTAACAGCAACGGGCTGGCCTGCTCTGGATCAGACCTTAGACTCTTGCTTGTTTTATTGACCCCATAATAGTACTGTTTATGGCCCAGCTATTATTTAGTGGTTTGACACAAGATGCATGATGCGTTAGTTGTGTTTACCGATGATTACGTCTATTGACGTCAGTTGCCTCTCTGTCTGTCAATGGGTTAAAAGCACATTCCGCCAATTACTGGCTGCTGGGTCTAAATTGGGAAAAGTTGGGACAGGTGGTTCCACGAATCAGCGTGCCACACAATTTCCTTGCAGTTTTAATTGGCATTTTTTTACCACTGTATTTGTGTGTCCCTTTTGTTTGTTTTGTGCATCTTTTGTTTTTCTTCAACATTTGAACTAGCTGGTTTATTTATTTATGCAATAGGTGGAAATTATTCACAGGTTAAGAACCATCAGGTTTCTGATGTATGCTTTCCAAAAATAGTGCACTGAAAACACTATAAAGACACATATTTTCATGCGTACATGTCATATATTTTCATGGTTTCTGCATTTCAGGCATTGAACAGCTAGCTGAAGCTTTAATTTCAGTATCGTGAACATCTATAGTTCCTCTTAAACCCATGGTAAAATAATGTTTCGTTTTCACGGTTTTGTGCCATCAACAAAGGAAATGGCAACACACTGTGAATCTCCATGAATTTACGGTAATTTCTCTGTATTGTATGCTGATTCAAAACACCCACCGTACCACCATCCATCTTCCTGTGTCATCGCCCATGCCCAGTGTCCAAGACCTCGGAAAAGCTGAATATTTGCAAAGGCCCATAACTTCATTTGGTAGACCTCTATGAATTACTGATTTCCATACACAGTGGACAATGCGCTTGCTTCCTTATTCATGAAGCTATACCCAGTCCAGTTATTCTCTGCCATGTGGTTTAACCTTACCTCATCATTCTTATGCACCATGATATACCGTTGTTGGTGTCTGACCGCCGACTCAGGGTCCCAGTACAGCCGGATGTCAATACGGAGGTGTTAGTACAATGTATTAATGTGTCTTGCTGGCAGGACCCCAAGTCAATGACTTTTCTCCTGATGCATCTGGCTATTTTTGTAGGTGGAAAAATATAACGACGGACAAGTCACTGAATGGCATTGTCCTGCATACCAGTATCCTCCAGAGATTTCTTTTAAAAAAAAAAAAAAAAGATTTATACAGTTTTTTTGTAGATCAAAAATGGAAATCAGGAGCACATAGACAGTGGGAGTTGAGAGATACTAACATTGACGAGCTGGTCAGTGGCTAGCAGTCAGCCTCTACCAGAGAATGGTGCTAATCATGTTCTTGTTTGGTCAGGTTGCGAACACTCATCACTTGTAGTAGTGTGAGGGGTAAGAGGTGGGATCCTGTCACCCTGGCTTATAACCTTTACACCCCCCTTGGAACCCAGGGGGTGACATTGTCCCTTCTAAGGTTGTGCCTCCCCCATGTGCAATTCATCAGGTAGTAGGAGGCATATTATACACTATCCAATATAAATATACTCGAAGTGCAGGCTACTTGTAATCCAGCCAACATGCCCCATCATACCCATTCTGCTACCAGAGGGCGCTGGTGAGGTAACATCCACGGAGGCATGCAGAAACAATTTTGTTCAGGGTCATTGGAAATTATCAATAATCATCATCAACTAATGAAATCAGTGAATACTTATTAAATCAGCATCAATGAAGATTTATTTTGGACAATTTCTAGGTGTTCGCGTGTGGATTTGCATGGTGAGCTACTATTGCGCGTGCCTTAGGGCACTCACTGACCGCTCCCTTACCCCATTCCCTCTTCTCAAAATAGACACATTCTTAAGGCTGTTTTTTCTCCTGGCTCATTTGGTAAATTTCATTTGTGTTGTTGGTCGCACACAATTAGGGATTTGTGATTGAAATAGCCTGCAGGTTAAGGTTATCGGCAAATTAAAGTAATAAAAGTGGAGGAATGATTCATTTGTTCTATGTCAGGGCTGATGGTAAATCAGGCTAGATTTGCATGTCTAGACTAAAAGGAAGCCAGATCTTTTTCAATAATAGCTGCTCCCCAAGACGCTTGTCTACCATTATGAAGAAACCTTTGCAAGTATCAAATTATTTTGATGAATCATGGCAGCAAGATTTGAAAGACTGAAGGAAACTTAGCGATCCGAAGAGACAAGCCTACGAGACATAATGCCCCGTCTCGCTTCCCGCTTTCCACGATGCCCGACCCTTTTCCCAGTTGGTTTCCCTGTTTAAACTTGTGGAGGAAATAAGCACCTGACTTGTTTTATGTGGAGATACACCACTGCAGTACTGTAATAAGGTGCCTTCCATCAAGTGATTGAAAAGTGGTCGTCTCCTTATGAGATGTTTTTCGAATACATGTCTTTTGTCGTGCTTCTGGGAATGTTACGACTTTGGTGCCCCTTTTTGTAGCAGCGGTGTGGACAGCATCATCAGATAAAGAGGTTCATATCTTTATTGTTCCTGTTTTTTTGTGTGTGGACTGATTTCATGATTGGTCGCATAAATTATGTCTTGAGCCATCTCTGTTAATCAGCAATGAAAACATGTTTCTCGCAGATCAGAAGAATACTTCAATGCACTGGTGCATCTGTTGACAATCTTTACAATGTATTCGCATCATTGTCTTGTTCGTCCAAACTTTTTCAATACTTTGGATCACTAGGTTGGCCCCCTTCAGACTAAGCTGGTAAGTCTTGCCCATTTTTGGGGGGATGTGGGGGGTGGGGTGGGGGGGTAGGGAGATTGCTTGGCTGTCAGCTGCCTTCTTAACTGTGGTCTTGGCTCTTTAATTGGAGTGTCAGTGACACCTGGTGAGCAGTCTGATCATCAGGCAAGGCTGGCAAGTCATTGCCTCTAAGGCAGACCAAGCTTCATACAGTCTCTACACTTGAATGGATTGGAAAGAAAGAAAAAAAACCAGGAAGAATGCATGTTTGGCAGGCAAAATAGATAATTTTCTTGGTGACCTTAGCACCACTAAAGGAAGGATTACCATGGCAATCCAAACAAATCTAACATCATGTACCTGTCTGAGGGGGAAAGCTGAAATGTTCAGATAGAAACTGTTTTCCTGATGAATTTATATCTGTGATTCTAACCTTTTATTGAACATCAGCTAAACTTACTTTAGGTACAGAATATAGCATTCAGTACGGAAAGACATGCAACGTATCTCGTGGTCTGATATGTTAGGTTCACAGTCATTTGTATTGTTTAATCCTTTCCCCCTTGGATTAAGACTGAGTTGTCAGCTTCCTGTGCCCAACCCATGCCAAGGAAAGCTGTTGACCTGGTGATGTGATCTTGATAGGAGAGCAGAGGAAACTCTGCAAGGCAGCTGATGTGAAAACACAACATTAATCTTTTCTGGTTCAAATAAACACTGAGTCAACAGCCTTCCGTGGTGAACTCGGCTCATTACACGGGGATGATGCCAAGGCAAGTTGTTGACCGCGGTCAAAGGGTATATGATTCTCTGGAACGTTGCTGGCAAACTGCACAAATCAAATTTAAGAAAATATGGGTGGGCAGACGACATTTGCACATCCTGGCACTTTGGAATGTTTTGAGCGGGAAAGGGTTAAGAAAGTTAGAGTGTATGAAGATGAGGGTCAAGGCGGGCCTTCCTTCATTATGCGGGATTGTGTAGCCAGGTGTATATCTGTGGCTCCGTCATGTCCCTCTCGTGTACCTGGGGACAACATCGTCCCATTCCTATGCATCCGCTGGGAGTCCGGAGTCTTAAGCTACACGTGCATTTTGTTTAGCAATGAGCAATTATCTCGTCTGCAATCACAGACGATTAACATTCATCATCATGTTTTTTTTCTTGTCCTTGTCTGTTGGGGCAAAGGACACCGATTTCCATGGCACAGTGGCTCATTGCCAGAATGTCTCACGGAAAAAGTCGTCTTTTTGCCCCGTCTTTAGATCACACAAGACATTTATATGCTTTATTGGGCAACCAGTGAGCAAGAATGATTTGTCACTGACTAGCGTTTATTCGGGAAAGAAAAAAACAGATATCAAAATGGGAATTTGGAAGGATGATTTAATTCTGGGGTCTGTCACAGAGTATAAAGCCTGATTGAAATATTGCCGGCTGTGCTGTCGAAGCAGGCATGGGGACACATTCCTCTATCTCCTAAATTGGGACAGACGCAATGGAATTTGTACATAACATGTAGATTTTTTAACAAGATTAGATAGGCAAGGAAATATCCCAGATACTTTTGATATATAGATTTATCCAACCCCCCCCCCCCTCCTGTTTTGCCTCTGGCCTATCAGAGCGAAGGTAGGACCTAGCTGGCAGCCAATCATGTTCTATGTCTTATCACAGAAATGCTCCACTGTGTCATCTGGTCTGACATCACCTTAACTGGGAGCTGTAGGCTGAAACAGTTGTCCCATCAAGAAGAAATATGAATTTCCCCGGGTCTAAATTCGATAGGAAGGGACTCTGTCAGAGGTAATATGTATTGTGTTGGAATTAATGGTGGAGACAGGAGCTCCGACAGCTTCCAGGCATGCTGGTTACTTGGTACTGAGACAATGAGCTTGCATGCTTGCTTTATGATTGCCCGTAAGATCAACAGAAACCATGAGTGGGAGTGGGTTCTGGGGTCAGAGGGATCAAGAAACCATGATGCATGAAGCAGGGAGTGGTTTGTTATTCATTCTGACGCAAGATCCAAGGGCCACGAGTGGTCCCTGCTGTTTTATGCACAATTTTTGCAGAATAGCTTTCATCAGTACATATGTTCTTTCAACTTCATCATGTTCAACAATTTCAGAAACCACACTGAACTGTAATTTTAACCACCTATACATAATAGTTTTCCCATGTATGCACCAGTAGTTTGACCAATACAAAGTAAAGGGTCATGATCATTCAACTCCAGCAGACCCAATGGTGTAGCGGGTAAGACAGTCTGCTCAAACAGACAAAAGCCAACTAGGTTCAAACCTGGCTGGACTTCATTCGCTTTTTTGCAGTACTGTCAGTCAGTGTAGACCAGGTTGAACTGATCCTAATTATAACCTGATAAATACATTGATCAGTATCGTGAACAATTCCTGGCAATGCATGTCAAAGCTGCAGACCAGATCAGTGAGTTTTGGCTGGATGGGAGGTGTTGCTACAGGGATAAAAGTCCCTTTTTTTTCCTTTGACCTTTGTAACATGGAATTCTCTTTTAACCCTTACCTGGCAAAATTAAGACTGAGTCAACAGCTTTTCTTGACATGATGTGGGCCCAATGCACCCAGGGCATGCCAAGGAAACCTGTTGACTGAGGGCATATGATCTGGTAGAATACTTTTCACACACTCCATATAAAATTTTGAGGGAATAAATCCAATTTGAGAAAAGTTTGTGAGCAGTATCATTTGTGGCAGACTGAGGTACTTTGAGCAGAAACAGGTTAAATGAAGGAATATGTGTCACATGTGATATAATGACACTCGAATATATATCACACGTGATATAGTGATACAGGAATATCTGCCACATGTGATATGATACGGGAATATGTATGACATGATACAATGATACAGGAATATCTATCACATGTGATATAGTGATACAAGAATATCACTTTTGATATAATAATAACAAAAAAATTTATCACGCGTGATGATGAAACAGGAACGTCTGTCATGTAATATGATCCAGGAATACCTATCACATGTAATGTAATGATACAGGAATATATGTCACATATATGATATATTGAGTCCAACTGCACTGTTTTACACCCAAGCAGAGTTAACAAACTTCCCTCCTTTGCCAGATTTATCATTCCATTGTCTGATCACAGCCTTTCATGGCCTTCCAATTTCATAAATCTTTTTTTCCCCGAGAGAAGGAACGCGTGAAAGAGGCTGGCACATGAAGGCCAGCCATCCGTGAAGAACAGAGCGCGGATGAAAGCAAATCAGAAAGGCTCCCCATACCCAGGGCTGCTGCTTCAACTCTTACATCACCAAAGTAACCATTAGCGCTCGCATCTTTAATGCCCCATTTGGAGTGTGTGTCTCACTGGACACGAAATACTGATTTAAAAGAAAAGAAAAAAAACTCTTTTGATTTAGAATAGCATTGGAGAAGTAGTGCAGGTCATTTCTCAGCTTAGGGTCATCAGCTTACCTTGCTGTATTCAAAGGTGTGTAAAGAATCTTTTAAGAATGTTGATGTTGTTTCTCTTTATTTTATTTTATTTTTTTTCTGGTACAAAGGGGTTAATACAAGGACGTGCAAGATAAAAAGGCTGTCAGTACTGCAGGCAATCATCCAATATTGACAGCATCACACAATCTCGTGTCAAAGTCCAATAACATGTTTCCTGTTTTATCCCACAGGTACACCTACTTTTTACCTGTTTGTACTCTGAAAGTACCTGTTTTCATCAATCTTTTGTCCACATCTTTTTATATACACCACATCTGTACCCGGAGGTTTCGTGTTTTTGTATATTTTATTTATTTACCTCTTGTAAACTCTTCTTACCTTGTAGGTATAGGGTCCCATTGACTCTTTTCACCTCATAGGTACAGGTTTTATTTGCATGTTTTTGCCAACCTGAAATTAAAAAAAGAAAAACATAATTAGGATAAATGTACATTTGGGGGTACCATTGTAGAATCTAAACCTTTCTTAGCTCAAAGTAAGACTTAGTCAAAAGCTTAGCCTTTTCCTTGGCATGGGTTGACCACGTAGTGCCCAATCCATGCCAAGGAAAGCTGTTGACCTGTTGTGTAATGCTATCTTCATAGGTCTAATCTATTATCTTAATTCAAATTGTTTTCAAGTGCTGTTGAAAATTGGTCAAAATATCAAAGTAGATAACATTTTGCCAAAAGTAACGACAGTTTCGGTTGGTTTCGGGGAAGAAAGGGTTCACTGGACCTATCAAATATAGGCATTATGCTGTCCATGTTTGCTTTTATATATTAAAAAAGTTCTAGAGGTCATGAAGTCTGTTGCCTTCAATGGGCACTAAGGTTCATGTTTGCTTAATGTAGGGTGGCCAGTGCATGGAGTTTGGTCCAGCTGTTTTGGCGCGCAGGGAAATGCGCTGACTTGCAGAAATACAGTGGTCATTATATGGAAACTCAGTTTGTCAAAAACTGATGCAAAAAGGCACATAAAAAAGCGCACACACACACACACACACACACACACACACACACACACACACAACATAAAATCTGCTGCTTAGGCACCACGTGCATGTAACTTTGTGGGATGAAGTTACATTTACCATAATTCCACATTAACACAGGAACATCTGTCTGGTATAATTGAGATGCTGACACTGTGGCCACACACTTATCATTAACCCTTTCCCCCTTGAATTTCCCCCTTGAATTAAGACTGAGTCAACAGCTTTCCTTGGCATGGGTTGGGCACTAAGTGCCCAACACATGCCAAGGAAAGCTGTTGACCTGGGGCATGTGATCTTGATAAGTCTAATGTACATTTCTCAGTCAAATTGTTTTTCATAACTGTTGAAATTAGTAGAATACACTGATGCAGACGACATTTGACCACTAGCCGGTTTTGGCCGGTTTGAGGGGGAAAGGGTTAAAACATGATAAGATACATATACATGTAGGACTTCGGGTACAGCAAGGACGGTAGAGTTGGGTACAGCAGTAAAACTTACGGTACAGCAATATAGCACCTGTCTGCAGGACCCATAGCACAATAGTTACAAGTTACCTATACAAACATAGATTATCACTTACACATGTAGACAGAACTTTGCAGGCATTGCTATTTCTTGACTTACACAGCAGTTCATTCTTACATCTCTGGAGCCTGCAGAGAAACCTGTACATGAGTTTTACGTAGGAGTTCTTGGAGGGAGGGCACACCATTATGTACAAACGTGGAGCTTGCCCAGCAAGACTTATTAAGCACCGCAAACCATCGAAAGGAATTGTTATGGCTCTCTGTAAACTTGTGAAAAGACCGCTAGCCTTTTGTTCACCAAAGAGGCGATCTGCACAGTGAGGTACAGGACGACTTTGAATGGACATGTTCTGACATAATCACTACAATAACTGAACATGAAACACCAGATATGGTCAAAGGCAGTCAAAGTGAATGAGCAATGTGCAGAATTGTCCTTAATAGTTTTATTCACCAGGTTTGTTTTTTTTCCCGCTGACATGAGCAGGGAATGAATTTCCATCTAGTTGAGATGTGGATAGCATTTGGCCATAAATTTCTGAAAATTTGTATGAAAGGGGGCCTGTCAGTATAGTGCACACGAATAAGCAGCGGCTCGAACGGCCGAGCATGATAGAACGACTCGCAGGTACATACGGCCTGGAGATCAGACCCGTAGGAAATGACTGGAATGGATTTGAATGGACTTAGTGATTAGTTACAAGCCGAGGAAAATTGCAGCTTAAGTGAATTTTATGCTGGCTGGGAAAGAATAGTATGCAGCGCACAGTTTTTTACCACCAGCAAGCAACAAGGCAGATGCCACCTTCAGCCTGTATTGATACATGCTTTATAGCACTTAGGTAATGCATGGTGTCTTCTGGTGTAATAATGTCTTAACTAGGTAAATATTTGATTTGCTCTTTTTAGGACATTTCAAGAAGAGGAATTGAGGTCCAGCGGGGAATTATGTTGTTATCAAGGATTCAGTTTCATCACGGGGCACGAGGGGGGAGGTGTCAAACTGTGTGGTGTTTGTGAGACAGATATTTACAAATGGGAAGTGTACCAGTTGAGATGGGGGTGGACTGGGAACTGAACCAGTGTGCGTGATGGATGGAAACTGGCGATACATTTTCTTCCAGGCAATGGACACCAGGCCTAGCTGACCATCAAATCGATGCCAGCGTTTGGTCATGTGTTGCATGGGCGGTCGGCACATCACCGCCACACAATGATATCATTTCATGCCAGAACGGATCATAAAGCACGCTCTAAGGACAGAGATAGGCAGAGGAGATAAGCAAACAAAGTGGATGAATGGATTGGATCAAGTGTTCAGATGGACAGATTGCCAACACAAAACAATCTGTTAATTTTGACTCAGCCAAGCAGGAATACTAGTTGTGTGGCACAGTCTCGGGCTCTCGAGTGTATACCAGGCCCATATAACCCTTGACTGCTGATGTGTCTGGCTCCGGTTAGGTAAAGTGGTCCATCGACCCAAACCCACATTATGTAGATGACTTTATAACTTAAGAAAACATACTCTGTTGCCTGCTCGAGTCCACACCAATGAGCTTGTTATTGGCCGCACAGATTCCCCTTTAGTGTGCTAAAGTACTCCTGGCCTGATAGCGGTTGTAGCGCAAGTGTCTGAGACCATGTGTGCAGCTCCTAAGTCCCCTAGGGGGTGCCACATGTGTTTATGCAGCATTAAACACAGTAGTTCATGCATGCAACTCATTAGTCTGGCAGGTGGCAGCACTGGTGTGATTTCACTGTCGTAAACATGTAAGAAGCATACACTCTTATGCCTCTTTATCAACTTGGCAGGGGATTTCCACTTGAATACTTGCCTGACTGACTGCTCAGTAGCAAAAAGTTGTCAGTAAAGTAAGTGATTCAGGCAAGTCTTTCTTGGTCTGGTAGGGTCCAACTGAGTTGATGGTAAAATTGACTGTATGTGACTGTCAAAAAAATTTATGCATATCATCATTTGTGTCATATTGTATAATATTTATTGAAGCAAGGCAGCTTGATTATATCCCCCAGCATGCTCAAAACTTTGAGTATAGTTGTTTAAGGTTAATATTGATTTCCTGCATGCATGCATGCATAATAGAGGTACATGCATGTATGTAGACTGACCTTTGAGGATGAAAAATTACAGTTGTTTGTTGCCTGCTAAACAAACCAATCTCTGTGTTGTCGCTTGTCCACTTGTGTAGCAGAAATAATAGAGATAAAAAAAGAGCTTTGAAGACAGTCCCGTCAAGCAAGCTTAACAGTTTAGCTTATCAAAGTTATATTTTTACATATTTTTACATATTTTTGTTAGTGGGACAGTTGAGGATCTTATCTTTTGTATCTTAAAAGTATGTCATACATTAAATGACACTATCATCTTGTATAAGTGTTTTGAAACTTTTGCAGGTGGTATTGTGTGTTGGTTTTCAAATGCTGCATGGGCAGGTAAAAGTCCCCTATCTCAGTTCAGTTGACCAAATGCAGAATTAGGTCAGAGGTCATTCAATGCAGGAAGTGACCTTTTCCCATTCAACTTGTTAAGTTACCCTGGTAAAAAAGATTTTTTTTCTTTTTTATCAGCTTCCTGGACAAGTGTCATAAAAATGTCAAGACTGTGAAGTCTAGTGATAGTAACAATTAAACACAAGTAAAACTATTCATAATCCGGACTCTTGCCCAAAACAGATCTTCATATACTGTAAATGTACTTATTTTTGCGTGTATAAATTTTCACGGTTTTTGCATTTCAGGCATTTCACTTAATTTTTATTTTCACTATTTTGAACATAATTACTATCAAATCAATGTTGAAAATACTATTTTCCAATAAGTTGTTTTTTTCACGTTTTTGTGCCATCAGCGAAATAAGGGCAAATAGAAACACATATACAGCGAAATAAAAGCAATTTACCGTAGTTTTAATTTTGACCACGACACTTTGTATTTTAATTAAGTAGGAGTTTGGTCTAAAGACCGGTCACTGAAATGGAGGATGCCAGGTCTTACTGAGCATGCTCGAACTGAGATGCTGGCCCAGCCAATGTTCAAAATCCCTACAAGCCTCACTGAGCATGCTCAACTGAGATGCTGACTTAGCTTAATATGGACGAAATCCTTTCAAACCTCACTGAGCATGTTCAGCTGAGATGCTGACTTAGGCAAAATCCCCACATGATTATATAGAGTGAATCATTACAAATGTATGCACGAATGAATGATTGAAACAGTGGATGACAATCAGGAGAAAGTAAGCCACATCATGCATATGTTACCCTAAATAATGAAAGTTTGGATATATGCTTAATTAGATTAATCTTGGAAAAAGCAGATGTCACTCCAGTCAACGTATTCTGGGTATAGGCTATGGGGTTTGTATGGGATAGAGAGAGAAGCGTGTAGGCCGTTTGTTCACATGACGTGTTTCAGGGTGACTATTTCTGAGAATGAGAAATGGTAGACCAGTTGGCAGATTGCTGCAGCGATTGTGCAGTTGCTCCCGGAAAGTTGTGCTCTCTCCCTCCCAGTGTCTACGCCGTATCATTTCCACTGTGGGCCATGTGCCCTATGAATGAAGACCAGCTTCCATTGGCTAAATTTAATTGCCACAATTTCCTACAGACGTGTCAGAGTTAAAGAGAAAATGAGGATATGGAATAAAGAATTATATCTGTTTGGGTAGCAACCTCCAATTTGTACTATGAACTCACTTGACAATGGCTAAATCTGTGAGGCAAACTGCTGAGTCTCTCAATTCAGTAGCAGCAGTAAATTTGCACATGGTTTAACTCTCGAGTTTCATCAATGACCAAAATCAGAAACTTATGTCACATTTTTGCAACTTGCTGTAGCAAATACATAGTTTTAAAAAAGTTTGTAGTCTCCTGTAAGTTTATACACTGAAAACTCATTATAACGACACCATCTGATCCCTTAGAAATGTGTCAGATAACTGAATATGTCAGATAAATGAATAAAACAACAAAGAAAATGGACTTTTGCTATTCAAAACTTGTGTCATTATGATATCTGAGTGTTGTTATAATAAGGTTTCACTGCAGCAGATAGGGGCTAATTCCTTTTTAAAAACTCGCTTGACAATGGGGTAGATAGAGGGGCTTCTTTTGTGAGAATTTATAAGCAGTGTGAGGAGTTTTCTCCCCTGAAAAGCTCTGAGAGGGAAAAGTTGAGCAAGGTGGCAGGGGGTTAATACCATATTTTGTAGCAAAAGAAGGACTTGCAGGTTGGCTGGTCCCTCGGTGTTTCGGCTCTTCCCCTTGTTTGTAGTAACCAAACTATCGTAATCCAATATACGAATAGTCGATGTTTGCGGAGGAATTCACATGTGTCTTGTTCACTGTACCCCACTTGGCAAGCAGAATGTTATGTGCTGGAAAAACAAGCCACTTCACGCACCAGTAGGGCCCACAAAACTCTCCAAAGGTCCACGACATAACAGCCTGACTTGTAACGGACACAAAACGCTGAATTAACTTGAACAAAAACACGATGTTGCTTTGGTCAGCACGGCTGAACTGTGTGTATGTGGCTTTCTCAAAGATTACCTGTGGGAAAATTACAGGTCTATAGGATTCAGCCACTCTGCCTGTTTGACTGGTAAATTCCTCAACTGCTTGGAGTGGCCAAGGTGGTGTACGATTCAGACATTTGGACTGAATGGGGTCACATAGGTAAAGCAATCTCAGCTTCTTATCGAAGTCCTTTATTACCCCACTTAGTTTGAAAACAGACATACATGTGCTTCTCTGAACAGATAACAAGCTTTTTAAATGGGTGTACTGCCGGGGGGGGGGGGGGGGGGGAATACAAGGTGTAAGAATGTATAGATCTGGGCTTGTGCTTTTATATTAGCCAAACAGCCAGTGGCTGAAAAGGTGTGATTTGGCTGGCATTATTTGGTCACCTGTAGCCAAATTGGCACACTAGATTTCAGAGTTACTCTGCATGTCAATTTTTGATATGGATATTTCAATTTCAAGTTCATTATTTATAGGACAAGAAAAAGTTATGCTGCAATTTTTTTTCGTAGTTTTAGCCAAGACAAGCAGTATTTGGCTAAAAATGTTCATGCTATTTTAGCCAAGTCAGCTAGAGTGTTGGAATTCCTTGCTGGAAGCCTGGTAGATTGTGGATGGACATTTTATAATTGTGTTTGGTTTAAATTACTTCCAGATATGAGGGACACATTAAAGGTAGAACATGCATCAAAGGGTCAACTCTGTGAGGCCCCAAATGATCTACATTTCTGTTTATATTTGAATCTTGTTTGTACAGTTTAGTTATTCTGTGAGGGGTATTGGGTGTTGAAACTATGACTTTTTACTTGTTCTTGACCAAACATATGCCTTAAAGTCCCACGCAACACAGATGACTGGCCTCTGTGTGAAGCCTCGTGCGACACCCTGCCATTTTATCATATAGATCCTACAGTGGTTGCACCTTTGGGAGACCCTCCCTGGCACAGTTGTAAAAGTGATCACACAAGGGAGGTGATCCCTCAATGGAGATATAAAATGTGGGCAAACAATAGAGCAAAGAATGTGATAAATGCATGTTAAAACACAGGTGTTCTCTCCCATGAGGGATCGGCACGGTACTTTGCCTGACTGATCATTGTTGTCAGTGTACGAATACATATGTCTACCTTTTAAACAGACGACAAGCTTACTATTCTATAAGGAGGTTGATTTGCATTGGCTTAGCTAGATGCAAGTACTGTGCAGCTTCTGATTGATTATTTATTTATTTTTTGTGACAGCATTATAAAGTAAATAATCATTAAAACAATGAAAAGACAGAAAAAAACTAATCAAAGAAGGAGTATGTAAGTAAGCAAAGCAAGCAATTGTTACCTTATTCCAGGCTATGTTGAAGGGGGTGGGGTGGGGTGGGGTGGAGTGAGGATGTTCCAGCCGCACTGGTACAGGTAATAATTTTCTCCAGTACAAGACATGGAAACTAGAAAATTTAGAAATAATGACTTGTATGAAGTGCAGAAAGTAAAGGGGGGGGGCTTCCTGTATGCAGGAATGGTAAATACATGTAAAAATGCCCAGTGCACCAATACAGAAAAAACGTTCCCCCCCCCCCCCCCCATCATGCCTCAGCAACTGAACATCATTAGTTTCTTCATCCCCAATGTGATGGTGCAAAAGCCACTGACCAGATTGGACATGTAAACTTCTGGTTGAAAGAAAGCTTTTTCAAAGAAACAGTCTGAATATGTGAGATCTGGCAGATGGATTGAGACTGAATGAACAGTGTAATTGACACAGATTTGTACACTGTGGAAATTATACCCAGTTATTGACTTAGAGTATGCCACCACAATAGGTCACATCTATAATTCGTATTCATTTTTTTCTTTAACGCTCAAGATTAATGAGATAACTTTGGAGCAGTTGACATTTTGCCTTCAGCTAAGTTTTGGTTGGTTTAGCTCTTTCCCCCTTGAATTAAAACTGAGCTTAACGCTGATCGATTGAGCACATTTCCTTAGTGCTCAACCAAAATGCCAAGGAAATCTGTTGACAGAGTTCATGTTATCTTGATAGATCTCATCTACAATTCCCATTTAAGTTGTTTTTCATTACGGTTGAAATTTATCAAAAACACTGAAGCGGACGACATTTGACAATGAAACAGTGTTCGGTGCTGTAAGGGGAGAAAGGTTTTAGAGAGAAAGGGTTAACTCTGGCTGTTAGAGAGAGAGAGAGAGAGAGAGAGAGAGAGAGAGAGAGAGAGAGAGAGAGAGAGAGAGAGAGAGAGAGAGAGAGAGAGAGAGAGAGAGAGAGAGAGAGAGAGAGAGAGAGAGAGAGAGAGAGAGAGAGAGAGAGAGAGAGAGAGAGAGAGAGAGAGAGAGAGAGAGAGAGAGAGAGAGAGAGAGAGAGAGAGAGAGAGACTGCCTGTACGGTGCCTGAGGGTAGTGACAGGAGGCATGCGGCAAGGCTATAGACAGACAGCAGCTGCTACCTAAAAGTGTTACCATAGTGCCGCAGGGTAACTTTCTGGTGTACAGCTATTTGTACTTGCAGTAGATATCATCTCGGTTGACCTTTATCAGAGATTAAATCTTCAGTGAAGTCCCTGTTTCATTCATCATTGAAAGGGACAGAGTTTCACCTGGAACATGTGTCATTTTGTGTATATAATTTGCCCTGGATTTTAATTTGATTTAGTGGCTGTAAGGTAATTAAGCATATACCCATCAGCAGAAGTCACAGTGGTTCACTGACTGTATGGAGAATGTACTGCAGTTTTGTCTGGTTCGAGCTCTTCCATGTGTGCAGACTGCACTTTGTATGTCTCGATGAATATTTTGAACATGAGTAAAAGTCTCTGAATTAAGCTAGCTTGCATGGAGACCGCAAAGGTTAAGGTGGATTTTTGAACTTGTTTTCAAAATACTTCCATGTAAACACCAGCCTTGGCAATTTACAGTAGATTATTGTATGATATACAGAAATAATGGTTTCTATTTCATTTGAATTTGGTCTTTCTCTGATTAACAGATTAAACATTCACCACTCCACAACTGCAATAGAGACCTGTGCAGCAGGGCCAGTTTAAAAGGCAAATATTCACAATAAATAGATAATGAAATTGGATTTGCACAATCACAAACACATCTTGGTAATGGAGTATTGATTGCCAAGAGAGTCAAACTTCTGAGGTATTAACCCTTTGTTCAATGTAAGCAATGTTCTTAGCTATTATACGCTTGCCTGCTTAGCGAGACCTAGACTGTTCCAGTGCCACATTTTGGACTGAGTCAACAACTTTCCTCAGCACACTTTAACTACAGGCTTCCTGGTACTTGAATGAAAGGTCTTTTTACAAGCAACATGAATTTGGCACCCTCATTATAATTCAGAGGGGTCCGCTTTAAGTTAGTGCGACTTAAGTCGCAGTTGGTGCCAAAAGAGTTAAGTGGCTGCATTGGAGGCTGAAGTTTTTGCTGCCTCTGTGGCTCAGCTGACTTCAACAGCCCATGGGCTGAACAGTCAAATCATATGCAAGACCAACATCCAAAAGCTGAGGTTCTGGCTAAAGATGTATACACATTGTATCATGTTGGTATTTTAACGTAACCCATGTGGTGCTTGATATCAGGAGCACAAGCCCTAGATTGGTCATGCTACAGCTTTCCTTGTGATAGCTCAAGCATGACTGACAATGCTGCCTTTATAGACTGACATGTTGGTACATATAAGTTAGCCCTTTACCCCTTAAACCGGCCAAAACCCCCTGGTGATCAGATGGCTGCTTCAGAGTTTTCAGCTAATTTCAAGAGTATAATGAAAAACAATTTGACTGAGGATTGTAGAAAACCTATCAAAACCACATACCCCATGCCAAAGAAAGCTGGTAACTCAGTCTGAATTCAAGGCGGAAAGGGTTAATGAAAACTGCTCCCATGTTTTATTATAATACATGTACATATGTCTCAAAATTGCCTCTAAGCTACGTTACAGATGGAACCATTGCTGGTTTGCCTTGAACTGACCCTCTCCCCCTCCCGGCTCAAAATTTATAAAATTCTATTATAGACTGGACTGTAGAAGTATTTAAATGATGTTAAACCACGAACATTTCCCTTGCCTTTCAATGTGCATAATAAATTATGGAAGCAGTGCCGCCGGCGACACACAGTGTGTGTCCATGTATGAGCTATTCTGTTGGAGCTTAAACATGTTAAATTTTGCTGGCCAATGCCATGTGTACAATATGGCAGTTTCTATTGGAAGCAACACTGAGCTGTTTTACATGATTGCTGGAACTAATGGGTCCTCATGATCTGGTTAAAATATATCAGTGTGACCGATTATCATTCCACCTCTTTTTATAGATTATAAAGTTGACATGACAGGTATTGTGTTTTAAGAGACAAATGTGTGGCCAGCCTGTGTGTATGTCTACCCCAAGCGTATCCCTCTACCCATTGAGGTGTACGGGACTGACATATAAGTCTTTTCTACCATAATAGCCGCATAAGGGATTCAATACTCATTGTACAACACTAATAAACCATAGATATAGCCTGGGACTTCTTGATGTCCGCTATTCACTAAGTCAGTGATAGTCAAACATGTATATCCCTCATAAAATTAACTGGTTGTTTTAGTTCTTTACAGAACTGGTCTTATCCTTTGGCTATGAAATTGCCTGTATCAAATCTTTTGCCCATAAATTTCACAGATCAATTGTACTCACCCGTGTAAGCGGAGACGGACAAACATGTACCTGGCCGGTATGGCTGGTGGTCAGCGTGATAATATAGAGAAGCAGAGGACACCGGCCTTACAGCGTGGTGTGCGGGCTGTCTTGCCACTTTGGCTGCCAGTGTGCGGGTGCCGACGAAGCGTTACTTGCTCACTGGCAGCCCCGAGTGACTCCTACACGTGGGGCACAGAGTGGGTGTGCCTTTTGTGCCTCCATGTGTACAGCACTTCCAGCCTCGAGAAACCGCTGCATTCACACATGTAATCCTGGCTCCCGTCTCCCACGAGGGCCACCAAAGAGGCAGAGAGATGGCAGGAGCATCGATAATGCACCACAGTACCTTGTCACAGGTAACTGGTAGTTGGCAGAGACAACAATGCCTATACAGGCACAGTGGTATGGATACAATCACGGTGCATTGTGGGAGAAGAGGAGTAAACATTCATCGGCTAGGTGTGATAATTGTGTAGGATCCTTTCAGATTTGAAGCCAAGAAGACGACAAAAAAAAAAGCTAAATGAGGACACATTGCGGGAGCTGTAATTACCAGCTTTTGCTGGCTTACATGTTGACATAAGAATATTTATTCACAAGTAGTATCTGGTTGAAAAAATATAGTTCCATTTAAAAAGAAAAAAAAGGAAAAATAATGAACAGTTGAAATGTGCTGTGCGACAGAATCTCATTTGTCAACACTTGGGAGTCAGGGCGTTGTATGTCCCCAGGGTAGCTTGTTTTATATGGTGTACCCAAGAAAAACATATATATTAACCTTTGGAACTCTTTTGTTCTCAGTAAATCATTCCTCTTTTCATGGTAATGGAACATTTCATTTCCCTCCCAAGGGCATGTGGAAATGACAAAGTAAAACTGCACACATGTATTTGTTTGATGGTTGACATTACACAAGGTCCCTTAGTACCTGCCAGTCCTGTAATTATCCAACAGAGCTCACTCGTTTAACAAAACCGCGAATGAAAAAGAAACCACAGAAAGAGCAATTTCAAGCAAGCAAACGTGCTTTCACCAATCAGCAGGGCCATGGGACAACACTCAAAACTTCAGAAAGAGTGAAAAAGTAAAAAAAAAAAGAAAAAAAAAGAAAAAACCACCCCCAACCTGTGGGGACATTTGTGAGTTGTACTCTGTAGTTAGCATCTGCTACCGTGAGACGCTGAGGTCGCAGGCGCTATTTGTTTCAAAACCGTGCTGTCCTCTGGTCAGTGATACAGCATACTGTATGGCTTGTAGTCACGTACAGTGAAATCTTTCTTGAAAGACCACTCATTTGAATAACAAGCTTACGGTCTCTCAAAACAGGTATTCTTTAATCAGAGGGATAAGTGAGATGAAAAGTAGTAAACGAGGTATCCTGAAAAAAGGTCTTTCCATACAGGTGGTCTCTCAAGACAGGGACCATACGAAAGTGTGACTGCACCTAAAAATGTCAATTGAAGTGGCTTGAGTACAAAATGCTACAGAAATGTATGATGTTGCTCATGAGATGATGAGCCATTGGCAATGAAAGGTGTACCTTAATTATGTTTCCATGTATAGGTAATTAAAGATGTCATGTTAAAGAAGTTTTCGTGTGACAAAAGCTGTAAACAATAAGCTTTTTGGGCATAGAAGTTGCAAATTAAGTATACAAGTGACAAAATGTAGATATCAGATAAGTTTACAGGTGATGAAAGATGTAACTAAAGTTTACAAGCAGTATAAGAGATGTATCTCAAAATGAAAGTAATAGTTTGTAACTTAACTGTACAGGTATAAAAGGTAATCTAGCTTACATACATACATACATACATACATACATACATACATACATACATACATACATACATAAAATCAGAGTTGTCTGTAGCTCAAAATAGAAGGGAAATTTGCTCTGCCCTTTTGTTTTGCTCATTGGCCGTTTTCTTTGCTCCCTCCCTTCTTGTTTGTTTCCGTGCCCTTTTCTCCCATATTTTTTCCCTATTTTGGGCATTTATGTTCTATTTGTCATTAAAAAAAAAATCAGTATTATTTAGACTAATCGAGAAAGTAACCTGTCAATCTATCTACATGTATTGACCATGATTACAAAATAAAAATTCAGAACCATTTCCATAAAAAATGCCCTTTTTGGACCACGATTTTTGGGTGCCCTTTTTGATTGTCATCCTGCCCTTTAAAATGCCCTTTTAGATGATAAGCCCATTCCCTGTCCTCATGAAAAGCTGGGGACAAGACTGACAGTGTCAGCAAAAATAATAATCATGGTCGATTGGTGAGATGCATCTGACATGCAAGAGATTAAGAGAATCTTATATACTGAGAACACATGAAAGCATAATTAAAACACAAGTTAGGCGACATCGTAAAGTTTTTATAAGGTTTAGCAAGCTGTCAGTCCTCTTCTGTGGTCTGTTTACTACGGAATACAGTGGTGTTCCTGGTGGCAAGTTTGAACCGAACATTTTGATTGGTTACTCAATGGTTGATGGGTTAACTATAGATTGTGCATGCCTACCTATTTGGAAATATTATGGGGTGTGTGAGTGTGTGTTGGGGAGGGGGGGCAGCCCCCAGACTCTATGTATAAATAACTTATAATTTTGTTTTCTTGTGAGAAAACAGTCTGTTTATTCAGGGTTTTCGTTTTAAATTTAGACACCAGAAGGAAAAGAAAAAAGTAGGAGGTGGAAATCAAGTATTTTATCAATAGACTTTTCAGTATTTCATAAAGGTAAGAGGTGAACATTATTTTGCAGACAGGCATAAATGCGCCTCTCACCTCCTTGTTCTGAAAACACTGTTTATTACTGCCTTGGGATCAAGGGAATGAATGGAAGAAAATCTACCAATAGATGACAATGTAACAGGAAGTTCAACGAATGAGAATTCATCTTTGAAAAGATGTTTCTTTCCGGCTGACGGCTTCCAACAGCGAGTGTCATGGATAAGTTGGCTGAATATTGGACTGACATTAGCAGTATGAACTCCTCCGTGTAGGTTTGCTTGCGAGATGTATTTCACATGTGAGAAGTTGAAATAATATTGCACTGTCCAGACATTGGGAGAAATGATCAAGTGTGGCAAAAGCCAGAGAAACTTTGTATATAGATGGAAGAAACAGTTATTAGCATAGTAGTGATGATAGGGTGTTTTGTTTAAAAACAATAAAAAATTAGGATAGGCATGGATAATATACAGTGCCATGGTCTCGAAGTGACAGAAAACCAATGAAAATTTTGCCATCAACCAACTCAAGGGGTACAAGCCTAAAATTAATTTAACACCCTTGATGGCCTGTCATACAGCGGTGAATACCCTTGAGTATATGAGAAATGATTTTTTAAAGGTCGAGACCACCATGTCACTATAGTATGATATACTGTAACTTGCTTTACATGTGGTTTGCTGTATTCTTATTTTTGCTTATTTTGCTGATGGCACAAAACTGTGACAATAGAAGCACAGTGAAATGGTATATTCTACCATTGTTTGAACAGGAATTATGTCCGAAATAGTGAAATTAAAACTGCAATGAAATGTAAAAAAATACAAAAACTGTGAAAATTTAAACACATGAAATAAAGCAATTTACAGTTATTATACTGGTGTCTCCACAGGGTGTAGGGCTGATCATTCTGTAAAAAACATGCAGCTTGGTGATTCAAAATTCAATATTTATCATTATTTTCCTATTACAAAATACCCCAGTAATTGAAAGAGCCTAATTTTTTGAGACAGAATATGTTATTATACATGGCAGGATTCACTGTATATCTTTGTGTCAACAGGGCACACGTCATAATTGGTATTTGTGGTAACATTTAATCCAAATTAAAATATACCCATGTATTGTGTGATGGTATAATTGCCCTATTCTCAAGGAGATACTGTCGACCATATATCCTGTCATAGCCGCGATACTGTGAAACTAAAATGTTTGCTGGAACATCTAATTTCGTGTCCCATTGTTCGGTACAAATTGAAGCAGTTGCCAACATTTGAGAGTCTCAAAAGGGGAGGGAGGCATGCAACGGGGAGTCCGATAAGAACATTACAACCAAATTACAAATTGCCAGTCAAGTAGAAACTACCAGTCCAGATGTAGGCTGGGGAGTATTGTTTTTTGGATGTGATCTTTTCATGTTCCCACAAGGCTTGAAATAGCACTCGCAACCAGTGAGAGTCATTCGACAAAAGTTCAATATGTTTTCAGGATGAATTCTGAATGGGGCCCATCATTCATAGTTTACCATTATCCAGTCCCCATTGGTGGCAGGTAAGATTTGTAGATTAGTCACTGGGTTGATGATGATGAGACTCACTTCTGTAGTCTGTGGGGGATATCTTATCACACCCCTCAGATACCGATACACGCCCCATTGGAACCCTGCCTCTTTAGTGGTGAAAAGCTGCATTTGGAACGACTGGGGGGTGGCCACAGCCAGACTTGATACATTGGCACCAAAGGATTTCCACCAACTGACTTGACGAGGCATAGCAACTCTTGTTACAGTACAAGGATGCTTAGCTTTGGTTTCAAAAACTCATTTGCAATGAAAATGAGATTGTCTAAATTTGAAAGAGTTGTCTTCTGAATTCCTGCCTAATAGGTTTTCTTCTGAGTGAGTGCGCTTGTCGTGTCGAGTTTCTCTAATCTCGTTCATCCTCTGTTGCTGCGTATGTGTTGGTGGTTTTAGCCAGCCTCGGCTTTCCCCAAACTGGTCACATACGTCTAAAAGAGTACATCCTCCAGAAAAAATGGGCTGACGAATCTTTCTTAAACAAGTTGATATCAGGTACTTTCTGTTATTGTTGATCATTGTGCGTATCAAAATTGCCCACTCAGCAGTTATTCATCAATCTGGACCGACGTCGATAAAGCTTGTGCCCCCCCAAATTACATTTAAAACAGTTAATATTTTGATGGGTATGCTAGCTGTTGACTGTTTTGGCATCAGTTGCTGAGATTTAATTTTCAAACTGCCATATTTGACAGCCTTTTTCATAATGGATGGAAGGCTTAATTCACAGTTAACCATTTCCATCGGCCCTTGCATTTCCGTCAGTTACCGTCCATTTATCTGGTTAGTGCAAAAAACCTATCAAGAAACTGAAGCCTGAGTTTTATGCACAGTGCAAAAAATAGTGCAACACTGGGTATTCCCACTTTCAGTGCCAATCACGTTTAAAGTCGAAGTACGAAAGTGAAATTAGTCTGCATAATCATTAGGATCTCAGATTTGTATTCCTTGTAAAAAGACCTTTCATTCAAGTACCAATATGCCTCTATTTGCCAGGTCAACAGCTTTTCTCCGGGCTCATTGGGTGCATTGCACCCATTGCCTGCCGAGAAAAGCTGTTGACTCAGTCCAAAATGTGGCACTTAAAGAGTTAAAAAAACTTGCAATGTTTTAATTTAATCCTGTCAACATCTTTTTTGCTGTGTGTATAGCTTTAAATTTTAAAAACTTCCCCATCGTAAGAAAAAAGGGAAGACATTCTTAAAAACCATTAGCCCCTTTTCCTTAAATTAGACCCAAGTTAACAACTGTCGTGGGTGTGAGTTGGGTGATAAATGCATTACCCATATACCGAGGAAAGCTGTTGACCAGGAGCATGTCATCTTGATAGCTGTTGTCTGCAATTCTTGTACAAATTGTTTTTTTAAATTATCACTGTTGAAATCAGGGAAAATCTTTGTAGCAGACAACATTTGACCACCAGCTGGTTTTGACCAGTTCAGGATTGGGTGGGCGTGGGGTGGGGGGTCAGGGCGGGTGAAGACATATATTGGTTTTGTTATGTCTGAGACATCACAGTTTTTCGTGGAGCCAAAGACAGAGAGCACAGTGCAGCTATTATTGGATGAGCCGCCGGAGTGTGCCGTACAGGGCTGTTTGATGTAGCTTCTCACTACACTGTGTATATGTTTGTCCATTGTCTAGATTGTCTTTGCAGACCATTGATCCTCCGCATTCTCTTTGGCACACTGGGAATTCACCCAGTCAGTTTGGACAGGCCTGTCAGTTCAATTGTCTATGGACCCTGGTACCACAGCCAACCAACGCAAACCTTTTCACGCTACCAGAAACTGATCAAGTCAGGACTACAACTTTTATTTTTTTCACTAATCTTGCCACTCTAATAATAAAAGCAGGGGTACAATATTGGCTCCACATATTAATGACCTTTCATCGAGCTCTTGACCATATCAAACACTCCTTCCTTCCTTTCTTTCTTTCTTTCTTTCTTTCTTTCTTTCTTTCTTTCTTTCTTTCTTTCTTTCTTTCTTTCTTTCTTTCTTTCTTTCTTTCTTTCTTTCTTTCTTTCTTTCTTTCTTTCTCTCCTTCTTTCTTTCCCACTCTTTCTTTCTTTTATATCTTAAGATGTGTTAAAAAATCACGGGAAAAGTAAATTCACAGTTTCTCAGATCTGAAAATTGAGAGATTAGTTTGAAGACCCAGTAGTTTGTCAAGGGCATGTCATTGATTTAATTAGAATTTTTCTGACAATGGAGACACTGTTGGTATCTTTGTAAGCTGTGTGTGTCATGTATAGCAAGCTTGCATTGAACTCTTGTCAAGCACACAAAATGCCTGTCATTACCAAGTCCTGTCTAACACCCAGAGATGTATGGGGGCTTCAAACAACCATTGATGTTCTGCTGTTTTACTCCGCTTCCAGCTTAGATCTCGCCGATATGGAAATCATACCCATGCACCGATGAATTAATATTCTACCACCAGTACCAGGAAGCTGCCTCTTAATCAATTAGGAGTGTGTGCTATTAACCTGTCTAGCGTTCCTCTGCTGTTCTTCTCAATTATTAATTGATCCGAGAGGAAATTCATGGATAGCATGAATTCATTCATAGCATGAAACTCCTATATTTTTATTTCAAAGTAGCCCAGTGCTTCACTAGCTGAGATGGTAATAGACTTTTAGGTATCACACGAGGCATCCATACAGTATGAGTGAAGGAAAAACAAAAGTTTTAGCCAGACTTTAGATTAAAACTCACCTCAATTAGGTTTTCTTTTTCTTTTATATGTACAACTGATGAGATTCCAGTCTGTTTCTTGGTGCGTGGTCTGTACAGGTGGATTGCTTTCCTTCGTGCTGATACAAATAACAGCTAGCAAGGGACCTAGCTGCTCTGTTGTGCTTAAGTTTAAGAACCTCAAAGCTTGAACAACATGACATCCCAGTGTCTGGATTGCTGGACTAGCTACTTTAAATTGACAGGATTGTCATTCACACTAACTACAGTAGTTATTATCAGCTTGTATACACCCCCACTCCCCGGGGTCTTCCACCAGCCACAAACAAGAATAGTACAAGGAGGGCCAAACACACAGGGGAGCATTCATTGGATAAAGCACAGGGGCCAAACACACAAGGGAGTGCTCATTGATAGAACAAGAGGCCCCCTCCCCCCATGGTGCTCTGAATCCCTCTGAGCTATGCTGGAGTGCCAGTCCCACCGTTCCTATAGTCACCGGGGATCAACTAGTCAAGGAGTGTCATATCTAACAAAGTTTAAATGTTGCAATCACTTGACTTTCTCTATGATGTCAGCATAGGGTCCACTAAACATGTATGGGCAACATGTGTCAAAGCACACCTTGAAAAGTTTGCTTTTCAAAGCCCCAGCTGCACACTTCATTCTCCTGGCTCTTTCCAATGTTCAGACAGCACACCAACCTGAAGTGTATTGGCATAACAAGCAACGCTTAACTCTGATTCCCAAGTCTGTAATTTTCATATTGCTTGGAGCCTGTGCCTATCTTTAATCTCCAGTGAAATTGAAAAATCAAGATGTTCTAAGCTGATATTATGTAAATCAGACCATTGCTCCAATGAGTGTGATGTATCATGTAAGACAAAGAGCCTACTGTCTTAGTATCTTCATTAATCCTGCTGTCATATCTCTGATAATATGCATATTCATGTCCAGGCTCCATGATGGAACCTCTTTTCATGAAAATATATGATACCCCATGCATAATATTCATGTTGTGATAGGGAGATTACATTTTCGTAGATCTATTGTAGAGGGGAAGCAGGGAATGTTGTTTAGCATAAACTGATAAATATACAATAAAAACCAGTGAAATAGATGCCTGCAAGGGAAGTGTACTTTCTTTGATCTCATGATTACATGCTGGATTCATTTCTTGTTATCGGTTGAATCTTTCATCTAACATTCATGTTTCAATGCCATCAGAATAAAGGAACAAGGGTCAGATCAGCCAGCCTAGGACAAATGCAAGGTTTTTTTTGTGCATACAAGTGTCACAATTTAAATATGCTCAAATTGAAGAAAAGGACCTACTTCACAGACGCACTGCTTGACAATTCCACGGATTACCTGGTATGTGCCAAGAGTCAAGTTCAAGCGAGCAGACTTATAACATTAACGCTCACAAATGTCGCTGTTTGTGAATATCATGTTTCATGCTCTCTCTCTCTCTCACAAACCAATTACATACAAAAATACCAAAGAACAAAGTGGTTTGGTCAGAGATTAGGACATTTGATCCGTGAGTTATTGCAAAGATTGGAATTCACTGATATACACTCTGTCTGCATTTTTTTGACATTCAGAGATGCAAGATGTCCTTTTAATCAGTCATGATGCTTGTTAAAGATTTTTTTTATTGGCTGGAAAACCTACATTTGCATGTAGAAATGTGTCTTTTAATAGGTATTCCCATTTTCACGATAAAGAAACCGCATCCGTTCGTGGTTCACCTTCTTCCTTGTTTCATCGGCACAACCTATAACTATATCCATTGCGATCAGAACTTGATGTGTCAAAACAGGTTGAGAAAAATGGCAGAAGAAAGACGATACATTACAGTGGTACATGCAAATGCTACCTGTAATGTCACCCAATATGCCAGCCAGATTGGTATGCGGTCTTAAATTACAGGTAATTTGAGATCGAAAATCAGTGTTTCAAAAAGGCAGACTCAAAAGTATCTTGCAACTGGAAATACATTCACCGAAGCAAAAGTAGGTTTCGCCAGGTATATTCTCATGAATGATAACATTGAACAACAAAATCAATAATATGTCACCAATTTTGAGTTTGGAACAAGTTTGTTTAAAACTTGTAAGCGACGATCGTCGAAAGTTCTCTTGTGCTTGGGGCCCGGCGACAAAATTGAACAATAAAGTAAGTGGATCTGTATCACTGTCAACTTTGGCGGGCATTCGGCTACCACTACCTACTCAGGCTACTGGCAGGGACATGCTGGATCAGATGCAACAAGGATGTGTGGGAATCCCGGTGTACGGGACATGTGAGATATCCCAAACAATGACGTGCTACTGTCGAGGGAAACTCTTGTTGATGCAAGTGCGCATTGATGCATGAGGGCATTTGAATGTAAACAGATGGCATTTGTGCAGTAACCATCTGAAAATAAACAACGAAGTCAATCTAATCAGTGGTTTAAGGAAGGGAACGAGTGCAAATCTGTCGAAATAAGCGAATCTACATTTGAATAGTTGTTGGATGGGTACGGGTCCCTTTCTAGCAAGCAGAACACATGGTTAGACCAGGTCGATGCCAAGTCAAAATACTGGTTTACAAGCCGTTGCTATCGATTGGGCCAGAGTCGGGGAAATTTGCTATGTACTCCCCCCCCCCCCCCATTGCAATTTTATCACAGGAAAGTAAATGCTTACTTAAGCAATTAGCTAGACATATATGTATAGGTCTATACTACACTTGCTGATGTAAACCTGGTAAACCGATAGAATATTAGATAAGCTACAATGGAGGACATTCGATAAAACTGAAGGATTGGCATGTTGCATAAATGTGGGAAATTCGGTATGATAATGACAATGTTAAGTTGTGTTAGTATATTCAATATGACCATCAATGTGGCGGCTCCAGTAACTGTTACTTTCTAGTGAACTGGTATTACCAAATGGGGAGAAAATAACAAATAGGTTAATTCTTGAAAACGTAATTCATAAAAAATCCTCGGCCAAAAGGAGTATTTCGCCAGGTCACATGACCCGGCGAAATAAGAAGTGATTGGCCCAAACCAGGGCAGAGCTTCATTTTACTGTGGGCACATTAAGTGCAGTACAGGCAGGAAGTGTGGCACTCAGGGGGTTAACATTGCCATAATATCTTTCAGAAAAAAGAAAGATGACTGCAGTCGCACCAAATTTTTCATCATTGATGAACCTTTGATTCAGATACAAGGACTGCCTGTGCGAATGAATTTAAAAAAAAAATAGTAAAAAAATAAAAGATAATTTTTAAAAGCGTAATCGGAGCTCAGATGAATGACATCCAATTGTATGTGGTTACCACTATACTTGTGTCTGAAGAAAAAATTACAGTTTCGTAAAATGTGTCACAGATGCACCTCATGATGGAACACATGCAGTCCTGTGGAAAACTAGATTCTTATCATCATAGTCATCATCCTCATAATTGCGGTCGCCACTGTCAGCGTCATTGTCGTCATCATTTTAAAAATATTTTTGAGAAGGTCATCACATGTATTTAAAGATGGGCCAGACTGCTTTTTACAACTACAATCTATTGGTCACTTTTAAAATTTTCGTGAATTTTTTAAAACTTTTATTTAAGAAAAAAAATCTTTCCATGGAGCTTTTCTCAGCAGACTGTTTTGCAACCGACAAACATGAAGTCTCTTGGCTGTCCAGTATAGAAAAATAAAAATCAGAGAAAGCGGACCACAACTGCTCGAGACATAAGTGTCTCCCTGGTGGGTAATTTAGGGGAATATAATGTTGACTATTACCTGAGTTCTAGAAGTATGCACTTGTGAGAGGGGGAAAAAAAGTTACATTCATTCATTTAACATGAATTGAGAACCATGCATCCAGCTCTGACACAGATTTAAGCACATTATTTGTATTTTGTCCAGGGGAAGAAATGAAAACAACTTGTGCAAAATCACCTTGCTCAGATAAAGATCTGTCTGCTCCTGTCCTGGCTGAGGGCCCAGGGTTAGGTCTTTGGGGAAAGAAAAGCTTGATGTTTACGCCAGTCCCTTTCCAACAAAAGAAACTCTTTCAATAAACAACCACCCAGCAGGTTCTTTAAATGGAAAGTATTAAGTTAGAGCAAGTGTAATCCTGTCTATCACTGTTGCCATCCCAGCATGTTGTTTGCGGTACAGTGAAACTTCATTACAATGACACTTGGATGTCTGACATATTCACAAGTTTTGAGGGACTTACAGTCAAATCCTTTGCCAGTTGACTTATATATCATCTAACATGTTCAGATATCTGACACATTTTGCACGGGGCAGATGGTGTCATTATAATGTTTCATGGTATAAGAGTTGTTACACCTGGGTGTAACATTCGAAGGAGATCATGATCCATGTGCCTGGGCGTCCACCAACACACGGATTAACCCATTCCCTCTGAAGTAAGACTGAGTCAACAGCTTTCCTTGGCATAGGTTGGGCACTAAGTGCCCAACCCATGCTATAGGAAAGCTATATTGACCTGGGGCATGTGACCTTGATAGGTGTCATCTGCAATTCTCAGTCAAATTGTTTTTCATTTGCTGTTGAAATTAGTCGAAAACACTGAAGCAGACGACATTTGGCCACCAGCCGGTTTTGGCCAGTTTCAAGGGGCAAGAATTAACCAGGGATGGGAGAAGCTACCAAACTAGACACAAGTGTTGGAAATTGCTACATTTACAATTCACCCTGTTTCAAGATTTTATCATCATAAAATGGAGTAATGTTGCTATGATAACAGCTACTAAAGTTGCTACAGAATGTTTTGAGGGCACCCATGTCATAGCTATCCACTGGGTAAGGGTTAATGGACCTCCATGTAAATTGATGAACCTTGATGTACTCCAGGGTAAGGGTCAATGTGCTTAATGTACCCAGATTCTTGCCAGAGGAAGGGTTAATGGACCTGGATGTTATCTGGGATAAGGATTCATGGACCTATATGTCTTCCTTTCTAACGGTTAACGGACCTAGATGTCTGCAAGGATAAGGGTTAATGGATCCAGATATCCACCAGGATAAGGGTAGATGTACATGTATATGTCTGTCAGGATAAGGGTTAATGGCCTAGATGTCCTCCAGCAGCAAGGGCTGAGGGACTTAGATGTCATCCAGGACAAGGGTTAATGGACCAACATAGATGTCCACCAGGATAAAGGTTAACTTATCAAGATATGTACCAGGATAAGGTTTAATAGACGCAAATGTCTGCCAGGATAAGGGTTAACAAACCTAGGTATACAGTTGCGACTGAAAGTAACTTAACCCCTGCGCGCGAGCAACCCGCGAGCAATTTGCGAGCACGGCCAGCAATTGCCCCCGAGCAACCCGCGGGTTATTTACAGATTGAGTCCGTGTGTTAATGCGGGTGCCCGAGCGGGCGGGTGCGGGTGCGGGCATGAGTTGCCCCCGAGCATCAATGCGTGTCCGTTTGGCCCGCGAGCCCAGCTGCGCCAAGATGAAGTTGACAACATCTATATACCTGCATGATATTATACAGTTTGTACGTACATGTACATGTACAGTTATATATTTCTCTCATTTGGGAGATATAATGAGTATGATAAGGAACGTTACTCACTTTTTCATTTTTTTTTTCATTTCATTGAAGCCAACATTTGCTTCTCTCTTAAACTCAGATAAGTATGAGCAGCAGATGTCTCACACTCACGCGCACACACACACACACACACACACACACATTACTGTTATGTAATCCGAGTATACAGCTCGGAATTTTCCAACTGATTACATTATTTAGTTGCAATTTAATATGTTGACACGTCCTATTTTATAAATGACACACAAGTATTAACACTTTATACATTTATTTTACAAGACTATATATACAGGAGCAATGTTGACCACAGTCAATGAAAGGCATAAAAAAGTAACATTGCAAAATCTTGACGGAGCATGTGCTGTGCCTTTTTTCCTCTTGTTTTTTTTTTTTTTTCTTTTTTCTTGTTTGTTTTTGTTCTTGTTTTTCTTCCTTTTTTTGTTGTATCGGCCCGGGGCCTGTACACAATAAACTTATCGTATCGTATCACACACACACACACACACACACACACTTGTGGCGTGTCACTAGTGGGGATACATCGTTTTTCACCTCATAAGACATACATTGTAACTGGGAACATCATCAAGTGGGGACACACACTACAACTGGGGACACACACTTTTAACTGGGGACTTCCCGTTCTTTACTGTCCAACCAAAGACACAAACCAATGTTCTTTTCCGCACAACAGGGGCGATCCTCATTATCCAAGTGGGGCCATTATAACATGGTGTTTAAATAACAGATATGTGTGACTTCTTCCATATGCAGAATAGTAGAGAAGTGGGGAAGTCCTCGGTTGAAAAATAGCCCCAGTTAGTTTGGAAAGAAGAGAAATGTGTCCCCAATCGTATAGGGTGTTACAAACCTACACCTACACACACACCCACCCACCCACCCACACACCTACACACACCCACACCCACACCCACACACCTACACCCACACCCACACACACACACCTACATACACACACCCACCCACCCACACACACAGACACATACACACTCACACTCACTATCGTACACGTACTTGCATGTCGATCCCCAGGAGGTATATTTTAGCAAGGAGAGTGGCCTCCTACCCTCCTTGATTTTGGTGTTAGTTTAAACGTATTTACTTATACTGGATAGCCCAACAGTACAAACATTGTCTAATTTAGGGGTTCCACAGAGACGGAGACGTGCAATAATATATACAAGACTCACAGGACAATACAAATCATGATAATATGACTATGAGATCACCGTGCATGATATAAATTTGACTACAAATACCAATATAGACTTGATACAACAATTGAACAATACGTGTACACAGATGCATGCAAACAAGCTTACGCACATGTTTACACACGCATATGCGATGACCATAGGTGGTGACTGAAAGGGAGATACTGGCCCGACCATAATCTCTCGCTCCCGGTGTTCCACGGTATGGCCCGCCGGGGGTCAGGCGACACAGTCTTAATTTGCCTCAGTTCTATGCAACAAGCGATAACCATAAATTTGCGAAAAGGCTCTGAATTTCAATTTCCAGATGGTGAAAATAGAGCCGCCTCTATCCTCACCGTGAAAATATACCAAACTGTACCATCACCGCCATACGGTGAAAATAGACCAAACCCTATCCTCACCGTACGGTGAGAACAGACAAAACTCCCTCCAAACGCTATTCTCACCGCACGGTGAAAATAGATCAAACGCTATTCTCACCGTACGGTGAAAATAGCATCGCTCTTTCTTTTTTTTATTTCGTTTGATTTAAACATTTTTGTTCATTCTGGATAGCCCCACAGTACAAAAAGTTGACTAATACAATGAATTTGCCAGACAGGGAGCGACAAAAAAGAATATGTACAACATGCAAGGGACATCACAAAATTACGTAAGCGTATGTTACACTAATGAATGTATCAACACATATTGTTAACAGGATAATCAATCAGTAAATAACTTGAGAACAAAATAATGACATAGTGTCGACTAATGACCAGAAAAATGAGAGAAAATAATTAAATAACATCACCACCTATCCAATTTACGTCTGATTACACCCCCCCCCCCCACCGGGGGTGAGTATAGGCTTAATTAGGAACTGGAAGGATCAGAATAAAAACTGTCTAGTTTCAGCGATATAGTACTGAACTGTTATAAAAATTGTTTGAAGCAGATCAAGCTCTGTGTTACCCCAGGGGGAGAAAATATAATTTGGCATGCAACATCGGATATTTCTTTTTCACGCTAGTTATAAAAAGTACTGAAGTTTGAAAAATACAAGGATAACGATGAGCGGGGAAAAGAATTTGTTTAATGTTAATTTCAAGTCTGTTAAGTTTACATTCTATATCCACTAATTGCATGTAAATGGAATTCTGCCACTTCAGATCTTTGATTACAGTGGGACACCGTTCCTATCTGCATGTACAAGCAGGTCGGCGCCGAGACTGTGTTGATGCTGCAGCTTTATCTTCACGGATCGGTGACCAAGGTGTGCTAAATGCATGAAACCTTGATAAGGCACTTTCGGCTCTTTCAAGTTTGTACAATCACTGCCTACTTGGTTGCCTGAGAAGCAGACTTTTTCATGTGCTGATGTTTATGTACAGATAAATTTTCCTGGAGGTAGAAAGCCTGCTTCACAGACAACCTGCTTGGAAGGCCAAGCGCCTTGGACTGGTGACTGGGTCCAGTAGCAGAAAAAAATGGCATGAGTCAGCTAAGGAGGCAAACTCAGTCACCGTCTGCTGTAGAAATACCCGAACTAATGTTTGGATACAGTAATGGCCCAAAAGTAAAAGCGCCATTTTTAAGGAAAAACTAAGCAAACCCCTCCTTGTACTTCCTGACACATTAATGACGGGCTTTAACATTCACACTGTAATGCAGGTACTTCGCCGGCTGAATGACTTCGCAGTCAGGCAACCTTGAATGTGACTCGTTCTGGTCGAGCATCACTGTGGAATTGCCTATCCCTTGCTATTAACAAAGAGGAAGAATCCAACATCTTGAGATATACAATGTAGTTTAAAATAACTGCTGTTTTCAGTTTGCATCTGTTGTTGCCTCTGTAGATAGACTGTGGCTCCTCCAGAGTGTTTTTTGCCCGTTACAGTAGCGCATGGAAGTATTAAATTAACGGTAATACCTTCATGAGCAGAGCGCCAACAATCTTGCTCAACAGCGATGCCGCCCTGCCCCTTAACTCGAGGATACTACGGGTACGCATGATCGTTCCAGTTAAGTTGGGAGAAAGGGGGTCAATTTAGAGCAACTTCGCGGTGGGGAAATTTATAATTTAGGGGTGTTTTTTTCCAAGTAATCTCCGCGTAATTGCCTGATATGGTCTCAAATTAAAAACATCCGCGAAATTGTTTTTGATCAGTTGGCTTGTCCATAACCTTCAGGAACATTTTCCGGAGTCAGAATATGTCGGATATCTGAGTGTCGTTATAATGAGGTTTCAGTGCAATAAGTAATGATGTACCTTTATAAAACTGCCCTGTGTCCAATTTTTTAATGGAGATCCTCTCGATTAGCATATCTTTTACAATCAGGTGGTGATCAATTTTTAAAAACAATCAAATTAATGTCTTAATTGCCATGCATATACCATCCATGGTCAATCATGAAGACGATCAAAGCTATTAAAGTACAAAGGAAAAAGGTAATTTGGCTCTTTGTGTATCTGTTTTATGCCGCGGTTATGTGAAGTCGTGCATATCGTTACAAAAGTAAACTGTTGCGATCTTCCGTGCCATGTACATCAAAATGAAAATGTCATTGTACTTGTAGTATTATCCTTTTTTTTTAACTTGTCCTGTTGAAATTGAAAGGAGCAAGTCAATATTTTCATGCGCCAAATATTTATATTTGAATAAGCATCATAGGTAAGTAATAAACAAAACCCATTTCCTTCAAGTCAAGCCCAATCTATACGGGTGACGCAAAATCTCCATGTGAAGGAGGTGCTGAAAAATAATATGTTTATAAACACTAGGATTATATTGATTTTGTCAAAACAAGTGTATTTTATGTCACTTTGAATGTGGACTTTGAAACAAAGGAACGTAATAAGTACAGATGCAACAAGTTTTGCCAATTTCAAAGTTCTCTCTCCTTCCCATTCTGGGCTCCGTGGCGTGACATAGTGATCATCTTGCTGTGTTAACCGATTGCTGTTGTGGCACTCCACGCTCAAAAAAAAAGGAAAGCTGGTCTGCTCATAGAAACAAAGTTTGTTTCTGTGCAGTTAACTGACACTTGAGAGAAAGGGGGTAAAGGGGGGATTTCAGTACGCTGGTACAGGTAATTATTTTTGTAGAGTACGTAGTACGGTAAATAAAAATCTTTCCAAATTTTGGATAGTACGAAGTACGTAAAATAAGAGGGCTTCCAGTGCGCCAGTACGGTAAATAAAAAGCCCCAGTGGGCCAGTACGGGAAACCCCTTTCCCACCCTCTTGAGATGATACAACCTGTCTGGTGGTTACAACCCCCCTCCCCCGCCCCCATTAAATTAAGAAATATGAATGTATGATCAGTCAATCAGTAAGTCCAGTGCAGTACACGACTTGATTGCCGTCTAATTGAGCTAATTTCCTTATCTCGAGTACTTCATGACTGCCATACGCACCGCTATTTTGCGATACCTGCTTCATGGTTATTGCCGAGATGCAACCTGGCGGACCAATGAAATTCTGCTTACCACACTGACCAGCTGCCAATAACAATGGAGTCTGAGGCTAATTTCAGTTACCACTTGCGCGCCAACATGCAAAGAAGGCATAATAACACGAAAATCATAAATATATAATATACGTTTCGCACAATGGCAAATTTGGGCTTTCCCTCGTCACCTGACTTTACTCTAAATTCGAAACTGCCATGAGTGGAAAAGTACATTAAACTTTCGAGAGGGGTTGCCGTGAAATTAATTTAACATATATACCTATATACCGGTCGGGGCATGTGATGGTTCATGTCACCAGTGCTTCAATTGGAATTTGAACAATTTTGGATGCAGGACAATCAAATTTGCTTCATTGATACTGAAAAGGTACTATTTTGTGGTTTGTGTGTTTATTTTTTTGTTTGTTTTTGTTTGTTTGTTTTGTTTTGCTTTTTGTTTTTTTGTTTTTTGGTGGTAGTTAGTCCTTCCCATTCTGGGCTCCTTTGCGTGACATAGTGTCCATCTTGTAGTGTTAACCGGTTGCTCCTGTGACGCTCCACGCTCAAACAAAAAAAAAAGGGAAAAGTGGTACGTTCATGGAAACAAAGTTTGTTTCTGCGCAGTTAATATAAAATTTTCTTGACACTTGAGATGATACAACATGTCTGGTGGTTACAACCCCCCTCCCCCGCCCCCATTAAATAAAGAAATATGAATGTTTGAATCAATCAATCTATCAGTAAGTCCAGTGCAGTACACGGCTTGATTGCCGTCTAATTGAGCTAATTTCCTTATCTCGAGTACTTCATGACTGCCATACGCACTGCTATTTTGTGATACCCGCTTCATGGTTATTGCCGAGATGCAACCTGGCGGACCAAAGTGATGCTGCCTCCAATGCTCCATGCGTGCCCACAGCCCCTGGGTAATGAAATTCTGCTGACCACACTGACCAGCTTCCAATAACAATGGAGTCTGGGGCTAATTGGTAGACGGGGGTAGGGTGGTTGCATAAGTTTTTTTTTGGGTGGGGGGTGGGGGATGGGGGATGGTAGTCAGTCGTGATCCCCCATATTGAAGTGACTTGCATTTTAAGTACATAGTAATGAGGTCTGGGTGAAAAAAATATTCATCGGTTCTTATGAATGCCAACAGTACAAAAACAAAAACTCACATTTACATGAACATGTATGCAGCATTAGAGACTGGACACATGCAACCATGGGGTCCAAAAATTTCCAGAAATCCACATTCTTTAACTTTATCCCAACGTCTGGGAGGGGGGGGGGGGCTTGTCTCGTTATCGAATTTACCAGCCAGGAATCACTGGTGCCTTAAGCCAAATGCTAGTGTTTGTTTGATTTGGCTAAAATATTGTAAAAACGGCCATTGAATTGTAATGTAAATTTATAAGAACATGGTCAAAATCTGTAGCGATTGCAGTCTTATTTCCCGGTTTGGCTTCAAATTTTGAAGGCGTTGATACATCCCAGCTGGCCCAGCTTATCTCTACTGAGTGCAAATCGATCACTTGTAGATCTAACGTTAGAAAAATCTGGTCTGATTTTATTCACAAGTACATGGACTATTTACAGTTTTTCATAGACCCACGGACCTCGTGATAACAGAGCAAAATATGCGGGAGCATCTTGTTACTAGGAAACGTCTGCATCGTGGTTCCTAAATTGTTCTCAAATTTAACTCCTTTCCAAAATAAACACACATGAGTCAAATCAATTATTAGCAGTGTATTTCTTTCAACAATTAACATGTAAGTTACTCCATTCACATTCAATAGTTACTCTTCTCTCGAATGTTCAGCAAAACAAAATCGACTTGGGTGTGACATTTACTTCCCCGGGGGTCACATGCAGGCCTAACATATGTGTAAAAATAATAATTATGTGGCAAACGGAAAAAGACATACTCAAATAAGCCTATATCTACATATGGGTATCTATAGACGGATACTAGCCACTATCCTTCTTTTTGGGGGGAGGGGGCTGACTTGTTGAGATGTGCTGGGAGGGGGGGAGTAGATTTCCAGTTAGATAATGAATAAGTTTAAAGACTGAAATATAGTATGTATATAAAAGGCTTGTCCTGCTGGTCTTTCCAGTGTGCCCGCGGGTTAATCAGTACCCGCGAGCACATGGAGCTCCCGGGTGAGCGTGAGGGTGCTTGCGAGCAAGGGTGCGGGTAGATCAGAAAACAACTGCGAGCAACCCGGGGGTGCGAGCCCGAGCAAAGTGTGAGCAAAGTGCGAGCAATTTGCGAGTGCGCGCAAATTTTGGTTAAGTTACTTTCAGTCGCAACTGTAGATGTGTGCCAGATCAGAGGTAACAACCAGCTTGCAAGTCTATCAGACTTTTAAATGAATGGTTTAAGCAGGAATCACTGTCACTCTCAGTGTATACATTGCTCGCCAACCAGTTTGTGTCCCGTGATGTAAAAAGAAAAAAAGAAGAAAAAAAAAAGCATGTGTACATGATTAAAGGCTGGACCAACGGAAGTACTAATCAGGGGCACTAACCTGTCACAAGAGTCCCACTCGTTCTCGTGAGCGTCTCTGGCAAAAGTGTGCACATCAAGCCCCGTTGCTGTTAAGTAAATGTACCCCTCTGCTGATGTAACTATGACGATTGCCAATAAACCTGCACAGGTGCACATACGACAGGCATAAGGTGGTTGTGTACCTGAGCAGTGTGTCAATACCTGCGACCAAATTGGGTGCTTGCAAGTCGCCAAGTGTGTTTTGCGTCCGAGAGTTTTAGAGAAAGCTTCAAAGCTTTGTCTGCAAGTTTGACGTGATGCCAGCCCAATGCACCAATATTGTAACAGTTTAATCATTTCTTGTCTAAATATGTTTAATGGAAATTTGCTCGAACACATAACACCAGTTAAAATGTTCGATTGGTGATAATAATTCTGCTCTGCAGAAATTCAAGTACGTATACTGTAGTCACAGCTGACTTCGACGGAGACATACATGTATACACAATATTGGCAGGATTAAATTGAATGTATATTTTTTTCCTCCCTCTTCATCAGCATAATCAATACATTCCATGAAGGATTATGCTTTATTGTACGCATGCAGGCTTGTCACGGGGCTTAACTATTGTCTGAGCTCGTAATGCATTAATTCATATCCAGCATAATGTGGCACTCAAAAGCCTCAAAGTCAAGTCAATTCAATAAATAGAAGGCAAAAGTATGTTATATTTTGAGGAGGATATGTAACTTTGTTGTGTAATTAAAAAGGAAAAGTTGATTCAAAGCTAAAACGTCAGCCTGAGGCTCTTCAAAAAGCCATTTTTACGGACTCAAATAGTCAAAGGCCTTTTGTCGAGACATCTATCAATGGAGCCAAATATGAAGTTAGAAACATCTGAAGTGAGAGATTGATTTAGGATAAGGCAGTTATTGAATTGCTTCACAGTGGTACACAATTTCAAAGAAATTACACCATGAAGAGACAGTCCATTCAGATAAAGAGGGTTAAGCCCGGGCTGTAATTTGGGAATATGTGAAGTTGCTTACACAGATTAGCCACACACATGTTGATGTGGGCTTTAAGCAATTAAGGCCCCCAAATCAATAAAATCCTACAAAATGTGCCCAACTGTGGCTCATGTTGCCTGGTCAATTAGGATCGAACTAATGATTATATATGTTCGAATAAAAAAAAGAGCATACTAATGCTGCCTGGTTATGCTGTTAAAAAAATTTGCACAGATAGGATAACATCAAAGGACTTTCCTGATTCAATAAATTATAACCCTGCATGAAACATGAGTAACCTCCATTGGGTTGAGGTATTCTGCCAAAGCTTTTTATTCATACGTTTTGAAACTCTGTTTGTGTTTCCAATAGCAGGCAGGTTATTCCCTCATGAAAGGATGTGGGCAAAAAAAATAAAATACACACGGAGAAAATTTAATTCAGTTTGGAATGATTATTATAAAGAAAATCAATACATATATATGTGCAAAAAATTTGGTAATACATGTACGTTAAATTTTGCCGATCTGCCATGTTGGGTGAACTAACTTCAAGGTGTGCTTGAATTCACACACAATGGTGTGAGCGCTGTGGAACAGTTTTTCAAGCTTGCATCAACGGGATGTGCAGCCGTCTTACATCTTAGGATTGTTGTGCCTTGAAGCTGAGGTAGCAATCAATAAACACAAGCTGCCCCAACATTGTTCAATACACATATACACGTCGCATGTTGACGAGCCCCAGTAAACACGGCGGCCATGTCAATATTTATGAGCAGAATATCTTGCACGCTGCTTCCAAGAACACACACCGTTGATGCCCGCCTTGCATGTGACAAATCACTTTTGAATTAACAGGAGCAACAAAAATCAAATTGATAACAATGGTTGTTGCCTTCCTAATCATACTTTCTATGACCAAACTGATAGCAGTCTTACATAAATCGATATGTGTAGCTTTTAATGCTGGCGGAATTGTATGTATCGGCTGATGATTTAAGTGGAAACCAGGCCTAGAAATGTTATTTTATTAACCCCCCTGTCCTGTCTGTGCTGTGGACATTCTGGCAGGAGGGAATGCTTTATAAGCAAGGGGTGCATCATGCAGTGGTCTCCTTTTTTTTTCGTGACCTGACCCCAAGTGTGCCGGAATTGTGATTTTATAAGAAAGGTGGCCTGTTTTTTTTTTTTTTTTGTTTGTTTGTTTTTTTTGGGGGGGAGGGGGGCAAGTAAAATGAAGATACACTTGTTGAGTGGAAAAGTGGTCTCTGTAGAGAGGACGACCTTTGATCAGTGGTCCTTATCAGAGGGGGACCACAGTACTGTACTCAGAATGCTGATATCCGTATCGAACACTTCCACCTGATTTTAATGTATTTTTTTATGGCTCTTTGTGTATGTACAGATTTCAGGCAGTGTACGTGTGACACGGGTTGACAGGTCCAGTTTTATTACAGAATTACATGATGTACAGTATCCATAGCCAAGGAGCAATCCAAATTGCCTTAATGGCTGTAGTTAGCTGCAGGGATATGGGAAGCAAAGGAGTCGTTAGTCCATGCACACCAGATACCGGAAAAACAACTCGAAATACTGTGATGAAACTGGCGTGGCAGGGCAAGCCATAAACAACCTTTACAGACAGGTGATCTTTTAATCTTTCCCTGTAAACCGCTCAAAACTCAGTCTGGTAGTCAAATGTCATCTGCTCTGATGTTTTTGAGTGATTTTCACAATAGTGAAAAAAAAAATTACACATACCTTCAACGCAAGCGCTGACTGAAGGGTCTGCCATTTTCTCAAATCAGGTCATGGTGACACCAAAGTCTAATCAGTTTATCTTGGCATGCTAGATAAGCATACTGCCAAATTTGAGCAAAATACATTGGAGCATTCTGGAGATACTGCACTAACAAACCCTAACGAGCATGCGATTAGGCTGCCATTTGCTCAAATTAGGTCATGGTGACACCCAAATCTAATCAGTTCATCTTGCCAGATAAGGTATAAGCATATTGCCAAATTTGTGCAAATATCGCTGTAACAAGAATGTGCACATCTGGACGGACAACCCGAAAACAGAAAGGATCCCCTTGTGGGGCAAACCCTTAATTTTTTTTCTCTTAAAAATAGAATGAGAATTGTAGATGAGACCTATCAAGGTAATATACCCCAAGTCAACGGCTTTCCTTAAGGTAAATTTGGCACTTGGCACCCAAACCCACTATAAGGGAAGCTGACTCAGTCTTAATTCAAGGGAAAGGGGTTAATAATAACCTTAATAATGTTGATCAGAACTTGCAGAAGGCATCATCAACATTTTCTGCAAGACATCTTGGCCACTGAATTAGTCCTTTTCAAAATTTGTGCATTTATAAATACGCCAGAATATAATTTGATGTTAGTCCACACTTTTTTTTTTTAATTGTCTTGAGCTTGATAGTGCATCACATGTGTGCTTGAAATTTATTGTGGGTTAATTTACCTGAGTGACCCTGTCAGTGGGACATTGTACCTTATTGGTCGTATTTATCTGGCCCGTGTCTGCCATGGGGCTGGTACAGTTTGCCCCGTTGCTTGATTGAAGCAGGCAGGAAATATGTTTGTAAGACGTCAACTTGTTCGTCCTGGACTCCCCACCACCGTTATTCTCTTCATGTCCATTTACTGTGATTGTTATTGGCTGAAGGCCTTCATTAGACAGCTTAGCTGTGTGAACACTCTCCCAGCCTCTAAGCGTGTGTAGGTGACTCTCTGGGGGACCGGCTATTATTTGGCTTCCCTGGCAAGGACGAGCCATGGCAGGGATAATTGGATATTGTGGAGTCAAGTGGAGGTCTACAGTGTGGAACTACTGTTGTGTATGTGCTACTACCGGACGGTTTTGGCCAGGGCTGAGACCGGCACCCCTCTCCCCCCCTCTCCTACCTGCCTGGTTTTCTGTGACAACATATTTCTGTAGTTATGACCCCTGGGCACTGTCAGCCCTGTTACTTAATTTACCCACGGAGAAGGCCCACTGTCATGATTGTGCCTCCTTTTTGGGCTTCCACATGAGGCAAATCTCAATAAGAGGTTCTGTGTGCGAAAAGGGTTAAAGTCTGTCCTCGGATGACTGGACCACTTCCCACATTTTCCAGAAACCTAATTCCTTTACAGTAAAGTGCTCCCCCTCAAAGGTGAATCTTCGCTTATCAAAGGCTGCCCCCGTAGCAGAGGCCTCCATCCTGTGGCCCAAGTCTGCCGTTTTCCATTATATTTTTCCTCCATAGAAAAGAAGCCACCCTGTCAATTTGTGACCACTTTTCTCTATTACAGTAGTGGTGGCCTTATTAGAGCAGGGCCACGACACGATTAACCCTCTCCTGGTGAGAACATGGCTGAGTCAATAGCTTTCCTGGGCACAGGTTGGGCAGAGTGTGCCCAAGCCTCCCAAGGAAGCCTGTTGACCTGGCCATGCTTACATAGGTCGTATCGACAATTCTCAGAAAGAGAAACATTTTCAGTTTGCGTGAAATATGAAAAAAAAAAAAACAACATAAAAATGGCCTGATGACAATTTAGACCCTGGTGATTTTGGGTGATTTGAAGGTGATGAGTTAACCCTCTCCCTCTTTTATCAGCCAAACTGGTTGTTGATCAAGTGTAGAGGAAAGGTCAGAATTAATTTTTCTTTCTTTCTTTCTTTCTTTCTTTCTTTCTTTCTTTCTTTCTTTCTTTCTTTCTTTCTTTCTTTCTTTCTTTCTTTCTTTCTTTCTTTCTTTCTTTCTTTCTTTCTTTCTTTCTTTCTTTCTTTCTTTCTTTCTTTCTTTCTTTCTTTCTTTCTTTCTTTCTTTCTTTCTTTCTTTCTTTCTTTCTTTCTTTCTTTCTTTCTTTCTTTCTTTCTTTCTTTCTTTCAACTGTTGGTTTTATTCATTTTAACCAAAAAAAAAATGTTTATTTTTTTGATGGTCCATTGATTCTACTTCACTGGAAAAGCCAAAATTCAGTCCTACAGCTGCGTGCTGGAACAAGCCACAAGTACATGGCTTTGCCTTTTAGACCTTCCGGCAGCTGTCTTCTGAAAGCTGGTAACTGCAGCCTCAGTGAACACAATGTTGAAGTGATGTAAGATTCTTGTGCACTTGTAATACACTGAGCTAATATCTGGGCTAGCACTAAGCATTAGCCAGTTGGGCACTGGCTAAAAAAGGTGTGAACAGGCTAATAGTTTTTGTCATCTATTAGCCAAACTGGGTGAAGGATGTTGCACATACAAATTAAGATTGTACACACGTAAAATGTGGCTACAAGTTCACAATTTATTAGAAAATAACCATAAAACCTAAAACTGGTGGTTTGTGGCAAGTAAAATATTCTTGATTTTTTTCGCAAGAAATGGCTCATGCAATAAAATTCTTAGAGTTAGCCCCAGGTATTGTCTCCAAAATTTAGTCTTACTAATATATTTACCGTTAAGTTAGCCAGACTGGCTAAAACTGTAAATTTTCTAGCACCAGGCCACAATATACAGTATTACTGTGGCAAGTAGCCACAATGGGGAGGCTGAACAGGTTCAGGGTTAACCGTTTTGGGGCCTGTTCTAGCTCTCATCAGTAATCAAAACTTAGCCACTGTCAGCTGAAGCTCAAGAGCCTGGTATTGATACAACAGGGCAGCTACATCATTGCCAACAAATGCACATTCTATTGAAGTACATGTACATTAGTCCCAACAGCGGGAAAATGTTTTGCTGGGTTATTTGCAAAGTGAAGACATTGCAGACTACATTGAGTTGCAGGACCTCCACAGTTTGGGAACTTCATCCTATGCCGCTGTAAGTCATACAATATCGTAATATCAGTTCATACCACATTATTCACTGTAAAATGGTTAAACTTTTATACATTGAACACTCCTTTCCTTAACCAAAGAGACACTGCAGGTTGCCAGTCAATATGAATGCCTCCTATTGGACTCTGGTCCCATTGTCTTGACAACCAAGGGACAAAATCAGGAGCAAGTGGCAACTTGTTCATACCTCGGTCCCTTGGCAACCCGCTATTGGCAGTGAAATCATTTGAGATGCAGATGGGGGATGGGTGGGTGAAGTGGCAATATAAAGCAGTTCTACTTTATTGGTCAGTCCATGGTCCCATTATGTGGGGGCAGGGTATAAAGAAGTAACGCTGTGAAGCATATATCATGGAGTCTGTGACACTACTCAGTCAGTGTTTATTGCTTTAAGAGTAGCATGTATCATGGGTTAAAGTTAATACCTCTTGGCTGGTCCAAAGTGATGTCAAAGTTCAGAACAATGGTATGACTTGGCCAGTCCAAAATGAATTACATATAAGAGTTAAGAACAATGGAATCACTTAGCTAGTCAAAAGTCATATCTAAGGGAAGAACAATGGTACCCCATGCCTAGTCTGTAGTGATATGTAAATAAAAAAAAAACAATGGAACCCCATGGCTAGTCCATATAGTGATATCTAAGTGAAGAACATAATGGTATCCCATGGCTAGTCAAAAGTCAAATCTAAGGGAAGAACAATGGTACCCCATGGTTTGTCCATGGTGATATCTGGGTGAAGAACATAATGGTACCCCATGGCTAGTCCATTGTGATATCTAAGTGAAGAACAATGGTATCCCTCCGCTAGTCCATAGTGATATCTCAGTAAAGAACAATGGTACCCAAAGTCCATAGTGATATCTAAGTGAAGAACAATGGTACCCCATGGGTAGTCTATAGTGATATATGAACTAGGACCTATGCAGTGTTAGATAGGCTCACTGCATATTTCTCCTTAAGACTGGCTTACAACCAACGTCTATAATCTGCACAATCGTCCCCATGATTAAAGTACAAGTTGAAGGTGAAAGCCTGACATGTGGCTATGATCTCCTCTGATCCCTGCCATCATGTGTCACCCCATCTGGAGGGCATCCAGTATGGTAATAAAGGAGAATGATCCTGCTGTGTATCTGTGTGATCCCCCATGAGCACTGGTTCCAGCGCTAGGCAGTTGCATCAATTCCTCTCTGGACACTGTAAGCACAATGTGAGGCACAGCCGGGGTAAGTGTCCACAGCCATAGTGTGGTCGTTATGCTGCCAGCCACAGTGGCCAGTCAGATTGCTTTGTTGAAATTACAGGTTTCTGGTGTGAGACATATATATATATATATATATATAAATATATATATATATATATATATATATATATATATATATATATATATATATATATATATATATATATATATATACACATATATATATATATACATATATATATAGACATATATATATACATATATATATATTTGTGATTTTTGTTTTCATATAATTAATCCATAGTTACCTGCATGCAGGTTTTGCAGCCTTACTGCAGTGAATCGATACATACAGGTACAGGTAAACATTAAATTTTGATTGGATTCTCTCTCTTTTATTTTTTTATTTTTTTTGTGCTGATAGTCAGTGCACAATAGATATACAATCCTACTATTCCCCAATGAGAAAAAATATTTTAATTTTTTCCAAAAGAGTAGTGGGTCAGATATCTGAGTATTGTCAGATAAAACAGTCCGATAGCAAAGGAATTTGACTTTCAGTCCCTCAAAACTTGTGTCATTAGGAGAATATATTAGATGTATGGGTGTCGTTATAGTGTGGTTTCACCGTATTGATATTACGTCTAATTCAGGATCAATCTCGGAAATGAAAGCACTGAAAATTCTGTTCTGGGCTCAAAAATCATGAAATTAAATGTTCAGGAATATAAATGATTTTACATATACAGACAGTATAGTTTGACCCTGTTTAATATATAATTAATTAATATATATATATATATATATATATATATATATATATGTATGTATATGTATGTGTATATATGTGTATATATATGTATATATATGTGTGTGTATATATATATATATATATATATCCTTTTCCTGCTCTAATCGCCCAAATTGCTTCGATGTAAATTGTTGTCTGGTTTAGAGTGTCTACTTAAATTTATTGTTACTAGAAAACATTTTTTTGCTGAGATTTGCATGTAGGACAATTCATGATGCCATACCTGGGTCAATAGCTTTCCTTGGTGCAGGTTGGGTGCGTTGTGCCCAACTGGTGCTAAGGAATGCTAGTGACTCAGTCATAATCTGAGCAGGAATGGGTCAATCAGTTTGCTCCCGGGTGAAATAAATGTTCACGTCAGCAAAATAAACTCAAGAGGTTTGTCTCGTACCCTCAACCAAAGTTAACCTTTTCCTGATCAGAATAAGGCTGATTCAGTTGTTTTCCTGGACATGAGTTGGGCACGAGAGAGCCCTACTGGCCTGCATGGGGCATACCATTGTTCATACGTCTTGTATGCAATTCTCTGCAAAAGTGTTTTCTATTGACATGAAATTTAAAACTCAGCTCTTTCACTGCCAAGTATACATCTTAAGTCGAAGTACTTTAGATGAACTTCTCAGAATTATCAAATGGATACTACATGAATAGTGTTTGTAAAAAAAGCCTTTTGTTCAAGTACCAGGAAGCCTATAGTCCCATAGAATAGAACGGTCCAGGTCAATAGCTTTCCTCAACGTACTTTGGGTGCATTGCGCCCAAAGAAAAGCTGTTGACTCGGTCCAAAACTTCTCACTGAAGGCTTTAAAGCACACAATAGTGTGCATCTGGGTGTTTTTGAGCGATTTGACCAAGAAAGTGTTAAGACGGAAAAGTGCTGTCAGTCCGTTGGAAACACGTCGTTGCGGTGAGACAGGTATTTCTGAGAAGGGCCCCACTGGTGTCAGGAGAGTAAGCTGCCCAAGGATGAGCCACAGAGGAGACCTATCACACTTAATTAAACACACTTTTAATCATGTCAGTGTAATTTTCATCTGATATGACAAACTTGAGACCTGTCAAGATGTACCGTAACACCTTGCCTGTGGAGACAACATTGACTCGCTCGATTAGAAAATAGAAAAGGAAAAAAAAAAAAACCCACACACATGCCACAATTGCGTTGGGGACCAGAATCTATAGTCAGACTGATTTGCGAGACAGTCCCTGGCTCAAAGTGTCAGACAACCTAGTGTGGTATTTGGAGCCTACAATCCTTATATTCCAACTGGGCTTGCAGTAATTTGCTGCACTAGTTGATTTTAGGGTTGGTTAATGAATATGAAATGCAAGCTTAACCAGTATGCGCCATTGTGCAATCTTAGGCTGCAGACTACCATTGTCAAATATCATTGGGTCGGTCAGTTACCAAAGGATCAAATTTAGGAGGTCAGGAATATTATTTTGGTGTCAGTGAACAACTTGTATAATGTTTTAGATACGGTATCTTGATGCTGCTATTAAACTCAATCTAAAAAGATGTCAGTTGCCTGGACAGGTAGTGAAATTGTGAATGCATAAAAAAATATTAACCCTTTCTCCCGTTAAACCAGCCAAAACCAGCTGGAGGTAATATGTTGGCTGCTTCAATGATTTTTAGTAATGAATATGAAGCATAAACAGGCTATATCAGAATAGCATGCCCTAGGTCAACAGCTTTCCTTTGGGGGGGTTGAACCCTATCAGAATAGCATGCCCTAGGTCAACATCATTCCTTGGACTGGGTTGAGCCCTATCAGAATAGCATGCCCTAGGTCAACATCTTTCCTTTGGGGGGGTTGAACTCTATCAGAATAGCATGCCCTAGGTCAACATCATTCCTTTGGGGGGGTTGAACCCTATCAGAATAGCATGCCCTAGGTCAACATCATTCCTTGGACTGGGTTGAGCCCTAGCAGAATAGCATGCCCTAGGTCAACATCTTTCCTTGGGGTGGGTTGAACTCTATCAGAATAGCATGCCCTAGGTCAACATCTTTCACTGAAGTGGGTTGAACCCTTTCAGAATAGCATGCCCTAGGTCAACATTTTTCCTTGGGGTGGGTTGAGCCCTATCAGAATAGCATGCCCTAGGTCAACATTTTTCCTTGGGGTGGGTTGAGCCCTATCAGAATAGCATGCCCTGTGTCAACAGCTTTCCCTGGGGTTGGTTCATCCTTATCAGAATAGCATGCCCTGGATCAACATATTTTCTTGGGGTATGTTGGGCCCATGCCCCATGTCAACAGCTTTCCTTGGAGCAGGTTAGGGCCTATTAGAATATTATGCCCTAGGTCAGCACCTTTCCTTGGGGTGGGTTCAGCCCTATCAGAATAGCATGTCCTAGGTCACAGCTTTCCTCACTGTAGGTTGGGCCGTATCAGAACAACATGCCCCAGGTTAACAGCTTTCCGTGGGGCAGGTTGGGCCTTATCAGAATAGCATGCTGTAGGTCAACAACTTTCCTTTAGGTGGAAGGGGCAGTAAGTGCCCTACCTACCCCAGGGAAAGCTATTGACTGAGTCTAATACTGAGGGTGGAAAGAGTCAACAGATACATGTAACAAAGAAACTGGAATTCTATGGCCATATGTCCTCGGTACATGACATTCTCCCCACAACATATGATCTGGCTGTGAAAACTTAATACCATAATAAACTGTGTAAGTCAATATAAGCCAGTAAGTTTTACCTCAACCTTGCTGCCTCATTGTAGTAGATGCATGCACGTGAGGTCTGCAATGGGCATGGTAAACATGGCTTCCTAGTTACATGATCCTGCAGTGTATCAAATTTGATGTATTTCTTACAAGTAATGTGAGCTGAGGTCTGTGCTTCATCTTATGTATGGACATGTAGTTCATGTAGTTGCCATGGAACTACTTGTGCCTCGTGTAAAGTACAATATATCACCGTACAAGCTGTCTTGTGTTTTTCTTTATTCTGTATATATTACCCTGCATAATGTATATGGTGTTACATTGTATTAAGATTGCTGTAGCTCTACAAACTTTTGTGTGTGGTTAATTTTGCATGCACATGATTTTTCTTAAATGAGAGAAAAGTTGCACAATTAAATTATATTTATAAAGACAGCCATTGTCATTTCGACATAATCAAACATGAGCTTGTGAGCTTTAAGTCATTTTCTGAAGAGCCCATTGGTGGCGAAAAGCTTCAAACTGCTCTGCTCCAATATTTAGAGATAAAAATCACTGAAAAGAACAATTCAGATGGTTTGATACAACCCAGACTTAGAAGCCTTAATTTAGACCTCCATAACACTGACTGCACTGGTTCAGCCACAGAAGTACTGTATTGTTTTTGTTTTTGTCTGACTTTGGAGAGGATCCCCATATAACTGAATGTGAAGCAATCAAGTTGAGATTGGATTCCTGCAGAAGACTGTGTCTGGATCAGTGTCGCATCCCGTCATTATTTGATGTTAATTGACATTTCTGCTGGCCACTGATTAAGTGATTCTGGTAACATCCACCATATGTGGATGTGGAAATAAACCCTCCTCATCCAAGTTAGTTCCTCTTTGTCTTTGAAGATGAAAACACCACAATTTCATCCAAAATTAGTCACTTGATATTTCCCACTTGGGTGACTGGACAGTTTTGGAAAGCCTGCAAGCAGAGGCATTCACTGTGTTCCTTAGCAGGGGCACTTTTTACATGGTGTGGAGGTGGACTGGCGTCAATGAGGTTTATACAGGACACGGCCAGAACGGAGGCCACTAACATCAGAGGACAAAATACCGAGAAGCAGGAAGAGAGAAAATAGACAGGAAAACGCATCGTTCTCGTCTGTGGGTCTCTGTAACATGTTTCAAGTCGAAAGTGAAGTTGAGTGACCACAATCAATTATAACAAAGTGAGCCAGAGACCAGATACGTGTGTTGCAGCAGCTCCTCGCATTGCCCTCTGGCTGTGCGAGTCTCCACAAGACAGGGCTACGTTGCTGTCATCTCGCCATCCATCGGCCTGATCGTATTGCCCATTTTGCTCATAGCCGCTGGTATTATGGTCAGACCTGACATTTATCGCGTAGTTTCAGATGGAGAGAGATGTTACCTCGTACGCCATGCTCCACTCAGAAGACTTCTCTTGTTAGATCTACTTCCCTAGATAAATGCAAACTGATGTCGTTGGTGGAAAAAAAAAAAAGAGAAGCAAGCTTTTAGATTCCCAGGGGGAGGTTTCATTGTACGTATAAGATTAACTGTGATGAGATTCGCAGCTAACAGTGTGAACGTATGGTCATAAAGGGCACAATGGTACATCAGGCTTTGTGAGAAATCAATAACGGAGGACAATTATTAACACCGCAATCACCATTAACTCTCAACAGATGCACCGTCAGTCATCTTATTTAGTCTCAACTTTCCACATCAATCAACAACAAAAATTAAAACTAGAAATCTTAAATATTTTAACACAATATGAGGTGAAAATTAAAATGTGGACCACAATGTACTATCAAAGTAGAGGTGAGAAACTTTTGTGCAGCCAAAACTGTAAAGAAAGAAAATCAAGTTCACTCTCACGTTTTCAGCGTACAGGAGTTAAAGGGTCACCCTGACTCCTGCGACCCAGTAATATGAAGTATATAGATTTGTAGGATGGGTTAGTTCAGAGGAAATGGAAGTTATGTTTTCAGGTCACATTGTCATGCCTTGATCATCCCGTGCGCCTTGCCTGATGAAGCTCTAAGATTAACGCCAAACCCTTACCTGGTGACGAGAATACTGAGTCAACAGCTTTGCTTGGTGCAGTTTGGTGCAAAACACTAGACCTGCACCAAGAAAAACTGTTGATCTGGAACATTTTATTGTGGGTCTTTGCTGTACCTCCAGTTCAAAATATTCTGAATTAACTAGAAAATGAAGTAAATACATCAATGAACGGAACCGTTGTCATTCAGGAGATTTTGTGCGATTAGATCAGGAAAAGGTTAATATGCCATCTGATACAGGAAGTATGATCTTGTGCTAATGTTTCATTCCTCAGGTGTGTAATATGACCACAGGTCAAGTTTCTGCACTGAGAAATGCATCTTTTTGAAGTGTGCCTGGGTGGAAGAAAATAAGGAGCAATACAGCAGAGAAGTAAGAAATTACAGAATAGGGCATAGATGAAATTACAGAATAGGGCATAGATGAAATTACAGAGCAGGGCATAGATGAAATTACAGTACAAGTCTTGCTCTAAAGTGTACTGCAGAACAGGCATTCTTCTTAAGTGAACTTCAGATCAAGCCATGGTCTAAAGTGAAATTGTTACAATAGAATAGGCCCTGCTCTAAAGTGAGCCTTAGAACAGGCCCTGCTCTAAAGTGAGCCATAGAACAGGCCCTGGTCTAAAGCAAACTACAGAACAGGCCCTATTTTAAAGCAAATTATAGAACTATTAACTTCAGTCTCTGATGAGTCACAGAGGTGAGGAAACCAGTCAGACTTTGATTTTGTTTTGGACAGCAGTTGGGCTTCTCTCACCGTTTCGGCGTAGCCCAGTCTTATTTGAACTATAGAACAGGCCTCGCTTTAAAATGAACTACAAAAGAGGCTATGCTTTGGAGTGAACTACAGAACAGGGCCTGCTCTAAAGTGAACTGGTAGCTCATGCCCTGCTCTGAAGTGTACCACAGAACAGGGCCTGCTCTAAAGTGTACCACAGAACAGGGCCTGCTCTTAAAGTATACTACAAAACAGGCCATGCTCAAAATTGCAAACATTTACGTTGTAAGTGGGTCTTGTGTTAGCTTTAGAGACAATCAGTCATTCAGTAAAAGTACATGTAGTGCTCCATGGCTGCCACACATTGACGGTTGCTGGTGGTGATGGAGATTTATCTTTATATTTTCAGTAGAATCGTATCCAAGCATACAGCATCAGCGTTAGAAAGAGGGTGTAGTGTGGTGCACAGTTTTGTGCTGCAGCCTTCTCCCAGACTGCTGCCCTTATCATTATCAAGACACGTACACCAGTGTGGTGTGGACGGAGTGTGTGGCTCGATCGGTTTACCTGTATGTAACATGTTACGTATTTGAGACCTAACTGCCATTCTCAGATTCCAATCTTTTGTGGCAGAGAGTGTTTCTAGAGCGAATCAATAAACAGGTCCTGGTACTAGATATGCACTAAGTATATGATAATATGAGCCCTGCGGGCTGCAGTGCACCGACTGACTCCTGCTGGGTGTACCGGCCTCATGGCTTCTAATGATCCACTAATGAGCCATGATACCACAATTCCTGGGGATGTTCCTCTTGTTTGCCAGGATTATCTCTGACATGTACAGCGGCAAATGACCAGATAATGGTTCCCTGCATACAATCAGTAGCTTAAATTGTTTGTGTATTTCCCTGCTAAAGCTCTGTGTGGTCAGTATATTTTAAGCATTCTTCTTTCCTCTATATAGTATAGACCCATATCTTTTACATGGATTGCGAATGGAAGTAGGCCAAGACTGTATTAATCACTAGTTATGGTACAGATGTTGGCGTATACTTATTCCTACCCAACTGTTTGGTGGAGGAAAAACGGAAGGACTCGGAGAAAACCACCGTGCACAGTCAGTGGGAGAGTGGTAGGAACCCTATCCACGTGCATCCCTGCCCATGAATCAAAGCCAGGCCGCAGAGGTGAAAAGCGTGCGTGTTGCAGCACCACCAACCATGCACCCATTCTTCTATGGGGCCTATTTGTCTTCTCCTGATGTCTATTTTCTTTCTGCTGCTCTTTCATGTTGATTTACACAGTTTCTTTACTTCTTTTTTATTGTACATAGTGACAGTTATGACTTACACATACAAATTAAGTACAGCACTTTTTTTTTTTTTTCATTTCAGCCATTTTAAATAGATATTTTAATGTTTCATGACCTAAGAGACAAATGTGATGATATAGTCATTGTCAAGCAGACAGAGTCAGCAACAGAAATTCATACAAGGCTTTGACCTTTTTCTTTGTAGTTGTTTTTTATGGTGATGATAATAATAATAAAAAAATGCTTAATTCATACAACTTGTAATAGAGTCTGCGGACAATGCCTTGGTGATTGTTCTGTGCAATGCAATAAACCATAAACTGTCGGTAGTTGAATTAAAGCTCTCCAACTTGATTAGTGGACAGAAAATAGTGTCAATGATCTGAATTAGAGCTAACGGTTGAAGTGGGTAAAGTGAGTGCTGACAGAGAAGAAATAAGGGAGTTCCAATTCAATATAGGACAATGTGAATTGACTTCGCTTTGTATCTGGGAAATAGTAATGCAGATCCAGGCAGTGTGTGTCTGGACTCCTCACTCTGTGAAACCTGACATGGGAAAGTGAGGCATAGGGTCAGCAGGAGCTGCAGTTAATTACCTGAGCTAGAGCTATTGTCAGTATAAAGCTAATGTCAGTATAGAGCTACAGTGAGTATTATACAGCCTACCTGAGCTAGAGCTAATGTCAGTTTAGAGCTACTGTCAGTATTATACAGCCTACCTGAGCTAGAGCTAATGTCAGTTTAGAGCTACTGTCAGTATATACAGCCTACATGTACCTGAGCTAGAGCTAATGTCAGTTTAGAGCTCCTGTCAGTATTATACAGCCTACCTGAGCTAGAGCTAATATCAGTTTAGAGCTACTGTCAGTTTTATACAGGGTATCTGAGCTAGAGCTAATGTCAGTATTGTACAGCTTACCTAAGCCAGAGCTCGTGTCAGTATTATAAAGCCTACCTGAGTTACAGCTAAGGTCAGTATAGAGCTCATGTTAGTATTATACAGTGTACCTGAGCTGGAGCTAATATCCCTATCACACAGCTTACACCAGTAAGAGATAACATGTGCATTTAATACGGAGCTCATGTCAGTATTATAGAGCTCACTTAATCTGGAGCTGTTGTCACTATTGTCAGTGCTATAATGGCTCACTTGGGTTGGAGCTATTGTCAGTATCATTCAGCTTACCCGAGGGCTTAATTACCACAGCTAGAGCTATTGACAGCTTGCCTGAGCTAAAGCTCTTGTCAGTGCTTATATGTATGACATACATGAGCAGCAGCTATTTTCATTATTATACAGCTTGCCTGAGCTGGCGTTGTTGTTAATTTTATATTTCTAACTGGCATTAAAGCTACCGCCATCATTAAATGGCTCATCTGAGCTAGAGCTCCATGTATTGTCAGTGTTATATGGCCTGTCTGACCTGGCAATGTTCTCTGTGAGATACATGGCTCACCTGAGCCTGAGCCATTTTTTCAATGTTTCTATATGGCTAGGCAGAGTTCGAGCTCATCCTGAGCATTACATAGTGTACCTTCGCAAGAGTTATAGTGTCACCAATATACTCAGCACCAGCTGAAGCATCAGTCATCATATATTCGTAGGACGCAACAGATTCAAGTCAGCGCTGGATACTAGTGGCACAGGAAGAGAAGTAATGGCAGAGTGGTATTCACGGCTTGGTGTGGATAGATCATGGAAACAAGGCCTCCACGTGGCCCGAAAGTCTGGCCCATGGAAGAGTTATTAATTTTGCCATTGATATGTGGGACAACGGCACAACGGCTGTACTCATGATTGGTGTCAAGTGTATGCCTTTGATCTTCTGCACCGTGTTTACCAGAAACATAAACAACATTGAAATTCTGGTGAAACTATTCGCTTTGATCCCCAGTCATTGTTACACTGTGACAGGTACATATATATCTATACATGTATATTAGCTTGCAATTTCCAGGATATTTTCATCTCTCTTATCTCTGTGTTCTTAAACAACCTGCAAGAAAAATTAATGTGAGTAGGGATGTATATTTATGAAGTCATTACAGGCCCTGTATTCAACCAAATGCTAAAATGAAACATATTGGTCCTGTTGGATCTTGGGGTTGAGTCTTTCTTGCAGGCTTCTGTCTTTTTGCTGTGTTTGCTTTTCTTGTGGAACTTCACCTCCATTTTGGTAGCACTAAGCAAAGGAATCAATTAACTCTTTAAGTGCCAAATTTGGGACCGAGTCAACAGCTTTTCTTGGCGCGCATCGGGCGCAATGCACCCAATGGGCACCGAGAAAGGCTCTTGACTTGGGATATTTTCTCTGGAACTATAGGTATACTGGCTCTTGAATGAAAGGTTTTTTTTCACGAGGAATGAAAATCTGAGATCCTAATGATAATTCAGACTAGTTTGACTTTAGTAGATCAACTTTAGATGGGATTGGCACTGAAAGAGTTAAGGAATGCCATACACACACACACACACACACACACACAGACACACACACACACACACACACACAGACAGACACACACACAGACAGACAGACACACACATAGACACAGACACACAGACACACAGACACACACACACACACTGTATGTGTGTGTGTGTGTGTATTCACAATCATGTTGTGCATGGCACGTAGCATGCTGGACTATTCATAGGCATATGGCATTGTCACACTTGTTCTTTGTTGGTGTATCCTCTACATGACAATGTTGCATTCATTTTTATGAGTGTATCTTCTACATGTATAACAATGCCACTTTCATTATTTATGATTGCACCTTAATTGTATGTACCTAATAATGCTGGATAAATAATTTATTGGTGTATCTTCTTCGTATTACATGATGCTACAATCATTATTTATGAGTGTATCTTCTACCCGTATGACCATGGTTCATTAATTTATGAGTGTATCTTTCATGTTCTACATGTGTAATACTCTTCTATTTATTATTTATGGGTATATCTTCTACATGTTTAGCAATGCTACAGTCATTGTGTATAGGTGTATCTCCTACGTACATGTATAACGATGCTAAATTAAATCATTTATATGCAGTTGTACATGGGTCTTTCATATGTCTGGCAATGTGACAGTCATAAATTGTTGATATACCAGGTAGAACTGCAAGATACGCGTATCAGAATCAGCTTGCGCTGTTTTATATTGATCTATCTTACTGCTGATTACCACAGGGCCCCGCAAGAGTCCTGGTGTTGTACAGTTGTATGTGTATAGCAGGACTGATTCTATTAGTCTGGTTGGCAAACTGCCTCAGGAATGGTCTGTTAATCATAATATTAACTGTCACAGTGGACTACCCAGCAGTACTCCCTCTCCGCGGTCTCAATCCCCTCCCTAATGATCCGCATTATTTGGGGTAAACCAGGTATCAGCCACCCAAATTCACCATGATATGGTTGCCATGGCAACAGCTTAAGACTATCCCGACACGGCAGGATGTGGGTAACAGCTACAAAAAACCTCTGACCCATCTTTCTTGGAACAGCAATGTGTAGAGAGCCAATTTGAGATTGAACAAATGTTTAGCTTCCCATCCAATCTGACAAAGAGGCTCTACATATTAGCGAGAGGCGCTGTTGTGGGGCAGAGGAGTGCGAGAGACAACCACTTCTCCAGTTGGCTGCCTGTGATGCAATTTGATACCAGAACCGGTTTCGTGCAAGATCATGCTCCAATTGCCCGTGTGTGGCCACGTCAAGAGATACCTGTATAACATAACAATGGCTCATTTCAGGAGTTGAGCAGCTGTGTGGCAATAGAGAAGACAGAGCGGTTAACACGATTCCTTTCTGGAGATTACCCGTGCTCTTGACTCCTTGCCGCTTCTTATCCAGAAGCTTGTCCTGCCCTTAAGTGGCCATTAGGCTGTCTGCCTCCTTATGGTCAATTAACCTCCTACAGTTTAACCTGCTGCTTCTTGTATTTCTTGCCTGTTTTGCCATTTATACCGAGAGGGAAGTCTCAAGCGTGATGAAGATTAAGGGACAAATGTGTCCCCAGATCTGTGCAATGAGGCGTTGATAATGGTGAACTCTGTCCCCGGGCCAGCAATGGAGAAGGTGTTTCCTGTGCCACTGAGCCCAGGCTTTGATGTGATGCCATTACATTTGTTTTGTTTTGTCTGGCTGGCAGCTTCGAATGGAACACGGAAATGAATAACAGCATAAAGTTGATGAGATCTCTTTAATCCGTGATAGTGGATTGAGACCAGCTTCCTGTTTACACTGCCCTCTGGTTGTGGGAGGTGTTTCCATGTACTTGTGAAGTGGCTTGGTCGACCTACATATGTATAACCCCTGGTCCCATGCTGCCTTGTAATATGTTAGAGCTAGGCTTCCATGTGCATGTATGACATTCTGAATGCAACATATTGCATGGTTAGGATGCGTATTACACACTGTGTGTATTGTTTTCCATGCATCCACATATACTCATAGTATATTGTTATAGGTATGCAGTGTTTACATCCGTAGGATTTGGGGAAATCCCGAAACTGAGTGTGTCTATAACCTATATTTACTCTGCATAAAGTATAAACATCGCTATACAGCGCGATTAAAACTCATAGGTAATATGCACAATGCAATATGCAATATGCAAAATGTATATATGGACTAGTTATTTCTAAGTCAATCTATTTAACAAGCGGTACCCAATATGCAGTATGCAACATGCACCCATGGAAGCCCAGCTTTAGTTACAATATCCACTGACCCACAGCATGGACCTATGTGGCTTATGCCTCTACTTCCATACCCACCAGTGCCAGCGTACCTCCCATGGCATAACTGTGCCACAATATATATGCCTGCCCTGCCACACGGCAAATTTTATGCTCAATGGTACAGCTATGCTGACCTATACTATGTCAGGCAGGGTAAAGAAACAGAGTTGATACATTGTTTCATCATAGTTCTCAAAATAACTCTCTGTGTGTCGTGATTTGTTAGGCAAACTTGGAACTGCAAATATCTTTGCTTCATTTCCGTGTGTTTAAATTTACATGATTTTTTGTGTTTTTGACATTTCACTGCAGTTTTAATTTCACTCCTTTGGACATAATTCCTTTTCAAACAATATTAAAGTACTATTTCACTGTATTTTTATTTTCCCAGTTTTTGTGCCATCAGTGAAATGATTGAAAATGAGAATGCAGTGAAATTAAACAGTTTACTGTATTGTTGCAATTCTCCATCTTACGCTGGTGGGGTTCAAAATTTCGTCAAGTTTAATTCAACTATAGTGGTTTTTCCTTTTAACATGCCTCATTAAAAGGAGGCTTCTCCAATATAACACCAAGCTCATGGCTCCTGCATATGTATTTTTTTACATTACTTTAGTGTTAAAAGTTCTGTCTTAAAAAGGTGGTTTTGCTCTAACAGAGTCCATTTTCTGGACTGCGCTACCGGCTTTTTATAGATGGAGCACTGTATGCTGCTCAGAAAAACTTACAATTCAGACTAAGCAGTCCAAAGATGTAAATGTCCAGGTGAATTCTCGTAAACATTCCAGGTACGCGAGATTTTATACTTACTTATGATGCTTTAGAAGTATGACAGTTTTACGCCGCATACATATGCTAGAGAAGTTGCATGAAATCAACATGATTCCTCATGCATTACTTAATTGGCAATGCCTATAAATAAAGAAGCAAATTTTGTGCCTGTTGGTTATGATGCAGAGGGGAATGGTATAAAAAAAAAAGGAACATAATGTTGGACCAAATATGTTCAGATCACCAGTGGATGGCACACTAAATTACTGGAGACATTTTTAGGCTGGGAGAATCAAGACGCAATGAGATCCTGGCCTTAAGTGCAGGAAACTAACACCATTGGCAGGAAGTTGCATGCAATAAATGGAGAAGAAGAACGACCTTCTGCCTCGGCAATGACAGTAGTCAGCAACTGCTTGCCGAAATCAAACTTTGCTGCCAAAAAGCTGAATGAGTGGTAGAGATTAGTGTTGAGAGGGAATGGATTTTATGGAGGGAAGGGAGGGAAGGGGGGGGGGGTAAAGGGGGTTTTCTACACTGGTTTACTGGACATTTTTGTTTATCATTTATCTGTGTACTTTCTGTACTTTGTTCTCCTCTTTATGTCAAAATTTTCTCATTTTCTGTACCTTGCACTGGGACAAAATTATTACTGCAGCAGCATGATGGGATTTCCCCCACCCCCACACCCATTACCACCCCCACCCCCACCCCTACCCCATTTGCTTATGGCCTAACATATGGCCAGAAGAGCCAACAGGAGGCTTGCATATGGCACTTGGTCAACAGCTGTTCAATACTGACCCATGACTGGAAACTGAGGACTTGAAGTCCATGCACTCTCGACTTATGGAATGTTTGGAATTTCTTTCCCAGGAGAAAAGGTTTAATGTCAATAATTTAGCACCAGTGCCAGGCCTGAGAGTCGTGCAGAGCATTAAGATTTCATTGGACGAAAAATGGGTGGAATTATTGGGAAATGCAGATTTCTTGTCATGCTCTCCCTGTGGATTTGTGTCAAAGCTGTGATCTTTAATAGGCTCATGCAAGACCCAAAAGAAATATAAAGGACTGCAGAAGTACATGTTACCAGGTGACAAGTGCCAAATTATTGCCATAGGTGGACTGCAAGCATGAGACACGCATATTTTTCTAATAAGTCACTTCAAAAGACCGCAATGACAGAAATAAGGTGAACTACACAGAGTCGGCAATGGTATGTCTGGTCACTGCATGCAGAAAACTCTCCGCGTTATATTGTATAGCTCTATAATTAGATTGGTCTGAAAGGTCCAAACTGCAAGAGTGACTCACAACTAGTAATCATGCATTCGAGACACACCTCAATGCTTCTTGCTAGAATTTAATTGAAGAGTCAGTTTCAAAGAGCTCACACAGTCATGAGGAAAAAGTAGAAAACAGGGTGAGATTTTTTTTAATAGCACGAGTTTCAATCAAAGATAGCAACTGCTCATCAGAAGTCGTGGCTTTTTCCTGTTTCTTGTCCCGCATGATTTTGTTAATATTACTCCGACTCATTTGATCTGGCTCTTAAAGGAGCAGAGAGTTGGAAGTGTCGATAACCTCAATTATGTGTGTCTTTATGATGGGAGTCTTGATAGTGTGAGGGTTTCATCACAGGATTCCGGCAAAGGGGATTAACAGGGAGATATGCTGACATCAAAGAAGTTGTAGCTGTGCTGTTTGGCTGCCGTTTCTATGAACTCACTTGTAAGATTGCTGCATAGAAGGCAGGTTGTGGTTGCATCAAGGATACACAGGAAATAACTGATGATGTTGTACACATGAAGGCCTTGCTCTTAGCTTCAGCCAGGAAACGATTGATGGTGCATGTATACAGGTGGACCTGGTAGTTTTAGCCGGGAAATAATAGATTATATTATGCACACGGAGACCTTGTTGATAGTTTTTAATGAGGAAATAACTAATGGTATTGTACCCATGACAGCTTAGCTGGTAGATTTAGCTGGAGAATAGCTGATTACATTGTATACATGTGAAGGCCATGCTGATGATTTTAAACAGAAAATGACTGATGGTAGTGGACAATATTCTACACATGAAGCGCATGCTGATTCTTTTGGTCAAGAAATAACTGATAATATTGTACATGGAGAAGGCCTTGCACTTAGTTTCAACCAGAAAATAGCTGATGATATGGAGAATCTTACATGGCTGAAAGTGAATTACTCTTTGTCTCTCACGCTCTCACGAGAGATCATTGTTGGTAGGGAAAGTAGTAACTCACTCTCCAGCCATGTAAGATTTTGTTTATTCTATGTTTAATTGGGTATTCATCACAAAAATATGCCCTAGGCCTACTTTCAACGCAGACCTGGTGAGCCTTGTTTGTTTAAGTTGGTCGCCCTAATTCCACGTCAGGCTTGATGTATAATCAAACATCGCTCACGCACATTTGATTTTGTCTAAATGTCAATGCATCACATCACCAATGCAGGTGTGTCTCAATTTACTTGTAACGATGTTTACATCATGTGATCTACAGTGAGTTACCTACTTTTGAATTTCACTCTAGAAAATAATAATTCACCCTGAAACATAGAATAAAATATATATGAATGCCCCAGGGCCAGTATGACTGCATGATGATATTGTGCACATGAATGCATTAGCAGCAGTTTAATGTAGGAATAAACTGATCGCATTGTACACATGAAGGCCTTGGTGGCAGTTTAAGGCAGGACAAAACTGATGACACTGTATGCATGAAGGCCTTTGTGGCAGTTTAAGGCAGGACAAAACTGATGACACTGTATGCATGAAGGCCTTGGTGGTAGTTTAAGGCAGGGCAAAACTGATGGCACTGTATGCATGAAGGCCTTGGTGGTAGTTTAGGGCAGGACAAAACTGATGACACTGTATGCATGAAGGCCTTGGTGGTAGTTTTACTGATGCTGATGATCCAGAATACTTTGTGTGTCTCCTAACTTATATCCACTGACAAGTTTGTGCATTCTCGGCACATAGGAAGTAAGAGATGACAAAGTGAATAGATAAAGTCTGTTGAGGCATCAAACTAGCTTTCTATGGCAGTTGTTGACTGTGTGCTATACTGACCAGGCCAACAAAAAGAATAGTCATCAACTTCATGCAGTCAGTGACAATATAGTTCTCAGTGGGATCATCAAAGTAAAATCACATTTTCAGGGCATCTGTAGATTACAGTTCTTCAAACTTAATCATTCCTACACAAGCATTCCCAAGTTTGGCGAACTGCATTATTTAGGTAAGACAAACTGGTCAAGCAGAGCAAGATGCCAGAAACCAATCTGGATGACAAACAAAATTAGCAGCAAAGGCACAGGCAAAAGCAGAGACATCTGGTGTCATTTTTACTTCCAGTTAACATTACATGAATAAGTAATCAATGACCAGATGACTGTATGCAGTTAAGTAACATTACTAAATATGGTAAAATTACCCGAATTTGGTTTAATTCTTACTTTTGTTTAAGTGTGACTAGATGATTGCACACTTAGGAGTAATATTGCTAAATATAATGAGATTAGCAAGAATTGTAGATGATCATCCCTGATTGCATGCAAAGTACTCTACTAAATTCAATTAAGTTTGTGTGTTTTCATTTTCATTTATTATGTGGTGTATTTTATGTTAATAAAGTTCTTTCGTGTTGCCAATAGATAAATAAATAAATAAATAAATAAATAAATAAATAAATAAATAAATAAATAAAAACACAAAGAAATACAAAGAAAAAGAAAAAGCACTTGAGATGAAAAGAGGTATAGATTTATTAGTTTAAAGAGGAAGCTAGTTAGACAGAAGTTGGGGGCTGGCTGGAGTTAGCGCAAGCCACCTTCCTGTGTAGGCAGAGGACAGTAAATCACTACACATTAGCTGTGGCATGCCAGTCTCTTCC